>JAYJLV010000046.1:20167847-20208034 GCA_036873485.1 Torymus texanus
TTTAATTTCATTCTTTTCCAATTGTATGTGTACTTTATCTAAACTAAATAATAAACAAATAAAAACGAGCAATTTTTTCAATATTTCCTTTTTATTTCCTTTTTCATCATATTTTGGTATCCAAAAACATATCTCAAAGTTTGAGCAAAATCCATGATCCGGAGGTCTGACCCTCTCCTAGTCAGAGTTATCTTATATAAGTACAGAGAAGTTGTACTTATCATCCAAAAAATAGTACCTGTAGAGCGCGTATGTGTGGTAATTATTTAATGCATCAATTCTCTCACTAAGCTCAGAATGCTTAGGGCTCTTATCAATCGATATATTGAACAAGGAAATGTAAGCGTCCAATGAGAACTGATACATCGGGTCAATCAAACTCATGTCGTTCAACACGAAGAAAAGCAAAGCAGCCCTTCTCGAGCACGGTCTGTATCCTTCTCTGGCGCTGTCGATCTCCTTCTCGGTCTCCTCGGCCACCAGCAACGACTCTTGAATCGTAATGGCAGTACTCTTGGAGGTCTGGAGCGTCGTGAGCAGGTTCAAATCGTCGAGTAGCGAGCCGGATGTCACGCTCAGCAAACTGAAACGCAGTCGCGCGCGGCTATTATTCTTTCTGCGCCGAAAAAAAAAATGCGGAGGATCCGCATAGTGTTAGAAACCCGGGAGGGGGGGGCTAAAATATGCAAATGAGAAAACGTGGCCGACGTTAAAAAGAGAAATGAGAGCAGGCGCGCGAGGAGGCGTTTTTTTCGGCTTGACAAAGAGAAAAACAGTAGGGACGGGTGGGTAAAAGCTAGCCGTGAAAAAAAGAGCAAGAAATAAATCTAAAGGCCTGGATGTAAATAAAGATCATCTTTCTTCGCGGCGGCTCGCCGAGAGTATACGTAGTGGCGATAAAAAGTATGTAAGACAAAAAATGCCCGAGACAAAAGGAATAGGAATGCCTTAAATTGTCGCGAGTATAGCAAGAGAGCGAGGGTGGAGGAAAAACGAGTAGCGCAGGAGGGAGGAAAACAAACGTACTAGAGGATTTTATCCTCGAGCTCTTTTAAGTTGCGCTTCCCGGTGGCGATGTTGAGGACCAGATTGTCCTTTTGTTCCTCGAGCTGGGGCTTTTCTTTCCTGACGACGATGCCAAGCAGTTGAGCCTCGAGACCTGTGCGCGGATAAAGGCGGCCCCGCGGTTGCGGTGCCGCTGGGTTAACGGGTCGTTCATAGAGGAGAGGGGACAGGAGAGTGAGAGCCATCAAGTATTAAAGCTTAATTTCGAGGGAAGGGGGACAGCGAATCGCGTATAGCGCTATATACGCATGGCTATTAGTCATGTGTACCTTGCTCCTTAATGGCGAAGTTGCAGAGGGTCGTTTTCGTCGATATCTCAGGCGCGTAGTGCGGGTTCGCGAGCTTCGTCGTGATGAATAGCCGGAACTTGTCGTTGAAGCTGATCATTTTGTCGTTGAATTTAATCATCACTTGATTACCTGTGATTTAAGAGCCCACTCAAACTTTTCGCACTTAATATTCGCGGTCGCGAACTGCCGACTATATAATGTCCTTTGGTTACACGCAGCGGTTGTCGCCCCCTTCCTCGCTTAAATCGATTATTGAATGTGCCGTGTGAAAGTAATGTACATTTCGGGCTTCTAGCAAGTGACGTACTTTTAATGTGATTCATGCATGGGCTTGTTCGATTTGACTGCAGAGCTTCGCGAGCTAGATTTATCATCTTTCATAGAAGAAGAGATGAACGATTTTAAGATAATAAATTTCTCATAGTTAACAGTTTGTACATAAAATATTAAATTTAAAATTGAAATAGAGTTATACAAGAAATACTTACTATAGAAAAAAGGTTTTTATATCAAATATATTGATAAATTCGCCTAAGCTAGTTATAGTTGTAAAAATATATCGATTTTAAATACGTATACCGTATACCAACGTTTATCAAGGTGGTATGAAAATAAGATTTAAACCTGTTTTAATAAACGCTTTTTGAAGTACAGAATCCATCACGGGTTCCAGAGTTTCGCCGACATTTTGAAGCAAAACTGGTTTCCCAAACTGAATTGCATGTTCGAGAATTTTCGTAAAGTCTGGTTGCCCAAAGTCGATAATCTTCAGTGACTGGAAGTTCAAGTTAAATAGGTTACATCAAAAGACGTTTACCGTGGAACTTGTTTATGATGCCAGATTGTAATCAGGTTAAATTTACAGCATATTATTATTATAAGTTATAAATCTGAGTAAAAGTTTTCAAAGTGGATACTTGATAAATAATTTTAATAAATTTCTGCAACTTGAGAATAATAAAAATAAATACAATGAAAATGAAATGACATTAAACTAACGTTTTTCTCTTCCATGTTCCTGATCCACTTGACGGCCTGAACCTGGGGATCAATCACCAAGGGCCACCTTGCGCCCCTCGTAATAATTATGCCGTTCTCCGTGCTGAAGTCATCCGACGGTAGACCCTGGATGTTCCATTCGCGGATCGTCGTCGGGTCGCTCAAGAATTCCTTCACGTCGAGATTTCGCGAACTTGGAATCTCCTTCTCGAGGACCTGTGTGCGCGGGCGCGAGAAATGGCAGAGAAAGAGCTTGCAAAGAGCTTTCCATGGCAGAAGAGTAGAGAAGAGAAGACTAAGAGAAACAGGGGAGCGACAGTGCCCGACGGGAGAAGGACGAAGAGCGCGCGCAAAAGTTCGCTCGGTGTCTCAAGTTTGGTGTAAAGTAGCTAACATCGATATCGATTTTCTCAGCGGAGGGTAGCGGGTGTGTAGGTGAATCTCTTGTTTGCGAGTGAGACGAAGCGCAAAACGAAAAATTAGCATGGAAATGAAAAAGGGCCAGAGCAGCCAGTGGGTCGCGCTGCCCTTCTCACGCTCTCCCCTGAAGCTCTCACTTCGTTATTGCTGGATAAAGAAGGTGCGGCAAACTTTTTAGGCTGTTTAGCCATATTTTTATTACCGTTGCGCGAGTCGGAAACTTGCTTATACTTTTGACTACGAGATTTATGGTGTATCTCAGTAAAATGTTAATGCTCGGAGGGCATAAGCGAATTAAGCGGTAGCGCGTCCTGTATTTTTTTACGAAAATGTACGTGACTTTCAAAATATTATTAATACATGAGTTCTTAAGAACTGTAGCTAGCTTTATTTAGAATTTTGAACGATTGACAATAGTCGTTAAATTTCCATTTAAAAGCCATATAAATATTTATGATTTTTGAAAAATTGTTGACAGCGAATATTGTGGAGGCTTTCAATTTACATATTTCAAATATGGAACGTTTGTTTTTATTTTTTACTCGATGGTGTACTTTACATCAAAAAGAAAAATGAAATTGATATAAAATATGTAACTATATTTTTAAGATTTTATGAGCCTTTATATTTCATAATTATTGCAGTTAAATTGTTTTAAGCTCCAATTCAATTCAAGTTATGCTAATATAAACCTCCCTAAGGACGCGATCATTATATTTAGAATTAAAATTGTTACATTGATGATCAAATTAATTGAGATTTCGTATATGAAGTACTTTACGGTCACCAGCATACGCAAAATTATAATCGCATGTACATTTAAGTATGCTTTAAAATATACTCTGCATTTTTTGTCCTTTACGATTTCCAGCGATTGTATTTGACAATCTTTACAACATTTAAATTATTCCATATAATTTTGCTTGTAAAAATTGAGAATACTACGGTCCTCATTGCCCGACAGTAGCTAAAACTGAATTCGTTTCTAAACTTCAACGGGCTTAGCGTGCCTTGTCCAAAGGCTTTGATATATAAGTACCTCGGCAGCCCAGATGCGAGCGAGCTCGTCTCTGTAATTAGAAACAAAGGGTCCCAGGTAGGAGACGAAAGCCGTGGCAATCAAGCAATCGCCGGGCAACGAATCGAACAGGCCGTCGAGTTCCCTCACGGTGATCTCCCATCTGACCCTCTCGCCTGATAGTCCGTCCACCAGCATCGCCGCTCGCTCTAACTTCAACTTCAGTAACGCCTCCTGCGGATCAAGTCGAAATGCAACAGTGTTAACTTGGAACTTTATGAATATTTATTGTAATTCTTCATACAATTTAAGTTATTGAATGGTCATGGATTGTTTGAAAAATACCAGACGAGTAATATTAGCTTTCTAGCCATAAAACTAATTCTTGGACAATTTCATATTAACTTTCTGTAATATTTTAAGTTGTACAGGGTCAATCAATAACGTATAAGTATCGAATAGAAAATTTCACTGAATATTATTCATTTAAAGCGATTCAAGCGACTTTTTATAAAATAGCAGATGTATTTTAAACTTAACAGAAGTGTTCTTAAAACATTGAATTTTTAATCTGTACTGCCACGGACTCAGCTGCTCGACTGTTCATCCGAGCCCTGACGCGTCAGCATAACGATAAGAATGAGATGGTAGAGAATGATACGTTGGTACACGGATAGAATTTTTCCGTAAAAATTACCGTGAAATTCATGGTAATCGACGAACATGTGAGACTCCAATAATTTTTACCGTGAATTTCACGGTAATTTTTATGGAAAAATTCTATCAGTGTAGAGTGCCGGATTAGAATCCGCGGGTACGTGTGTTCGAATCCCGGTTGTCGCATATTTTTTACGTGACTTATTCATTTCACTCACTCCGTCTTCTCCTCGTACGTAACAGTACTAAGGAAATTCTAGATCAACGACCAAATTATCGAAAAACTGAGTATATTTTTTACTCATACACGTGAAAAAGCAGTTTTTAATGCATAAAATATGAAATACAAGTTTTTTTCCAAAAGCAAATATATTAACAATAAACGTCACAAATGTGCATACGCAAAAATTGGTTTGCTCAGAGAAATTGAGATAATTGTAAGTAATTGACGTAATACCATCAGATATATCATAGATGCATGATTATGTATTTTACAGATGTTTTTGCTGAATTATTTTATTCGATAAAATTTTTGAGAACTAGCTATATGTTTCGAAGTTTGAAACGTAGCGATAAAAATAAACAGATACATATAGCCTTTAATTTAAAAACTGCCTTTTAAAGTAATTTAATGGCCCCGCCGCTAGTCATAAAATAAAAGACATGTGATTTTTAGAATTAAATTTGGTACACTAGAAATATTTTTATGACTTGAAGTTCTTCGGTACTTGATGCCAGGTGAATCTCTTTTATAGTTCTTTTACAACACATAACGGAAATGATAAATACGAAATATAGTGACGCCGAGAAATATAACACGTCGAAGTACTACGGTGTATTTGATATAATAAATTCCATTGGAAATCAAGTGAAAGAAAGCAAGTACTTATGGAGAAAAACTTAATTAACAAGTTATGCTTTACGTCGGGGTAAAGAATAATTGCATAGAAAAATAACTGTAAGAAGTATGAGAGTGGGAAGTTGTGAATGATCGAGTACTTTTGCAAGTAGATTCGCGGGCTTTTGCTCGGCATAAATAAGGAAAAATTGAAAGAAAGTGCAAAAGAGGGATGTAATAAGAAGGAAAGGGAGCGCATGGGAATGGGCGTAAGAGAGGTATAAAAAAGAAGGAGAAGAGAGAAAAGGGAGAGGAGAGGAAGAGGGAGGAAGGGAGGGAGGGAGAGAGAGAGAGAGAGAGAGAGAGAGAGAGAAAGAGAGAGAGAGAGAGAGAGAGAGAAAGGTAAAGGCTAGAAGCACGGACCAGGCTAATTAAGTCTTCTTTTTCCTTCATCTTTGCGTCGTACACTTGCTGCAGCCGCTCCAGCTCCTCCTGCAACTTTTGCAATTGCGCGCTCGCCTCGGCTAAGGCGGCCTCCTTCTCGCGTAGGGATGCCAACGCGGCTTCCAGCTTTTCCCGTTTCGGAGCCACGATTCTAAAGATTGACGAGTTCTTCTTTTAATCATGATATCGTATTTTTCTACTTCCTCTTTTTAGCCTATTGATCATTAGTATTCTACATACAAACTCATTAGCTTGTCAAGCATCGTCTATATAATATAATGTTATCCTAGCTTTATGATACAGTAAAAGAGGTCACACATAAATAATTCAAAAAGGATTTGAAATCAATTCCATTTTCTGGATGAATACGGAAAATGAACCGGAAAATTGACGCAAAAATTATTGAAATATATTTAAAAATCAAATACATTTATTAACGTATTTAACGACGTAACTTATTATGAATAATGTTCGTAGTGCGTATTTTAAAAATTTCATTTCGGTAAGACAGACAAGTATTCACTCAATATTTGGCTCTGATAAAAGATAGTACAGTAAATAAAATATGGAGGAGGCAAACCTAAAAAGTTTTCCATATTGCTCCATTGCAATAACCCACATGCACAGAGATTTTGCTGCTGATGATACTGTCCCAACTTTTTCTGGTTCGAATTCGGGATTGGATGTATATTTTCCAATTGTACGAAGTGTTTTGTCGGCGATATGATCCTTGTCAAAATCTTTTAGCTAAATTATAAAAATGCATGTTTATCTCAAGTGCCAACATCATTATTAAATGATTTTAACTGTTTGTGAATTACCGTATTTATAAAATTGACGTCTCCCAATTGACGTTTACATTCGGCCCACGACGGCTCAGAATTTTTCAAGATCATAACAGCTTCCATCACCATTTCGACTTTGGCAGGGGGTCGGGTAAAAGATTTGATTTCTGACAAATCCTTCTTATTTAATGTCTCTAGAGCCTGAAATAATAAAATGGAAAACAGGATAAATTGCTATCACAAAAAATATGGTAGAGAAATTTTAATTAAATTTTTCGCAGAAAGTTACATATCGAATTATAAAATTCACACAATTTCTGTAATGCAGCAGCTACATTACAACGTAATTTCAGATATACACTTGGTAAAAAAAAACGTTGTTAATGAAAAGATACACACAATATCATAGAAAATAAAGTACCGCAGCAATGCCTCTCACACACCCTATCGATATCGACAAATTACACGCGGCTCTCAATTCGATCGCAGTGTATATACACACACGAAGCCAAAGGGGGGAGGCGCAGACCGCACGGACGCAGTGAATCTTGCAAAGGATAACGATCGTTTGAGCCCGAAGCGTAAAGGGGAAGGGGGATAGAGTCAGGGAGGAAAATAAAGGTCGAAATAACGTACCATCATGGCCTCGTCGAGAGCTGGCTCGACGCTGGCCAAGTCGGCTCGGGCGATCTCCTCGAGCTTCCTGCACACCTTGGACTCCTCGGCTATTTTGAGGGAGCGCGCTGTAACGAGCTTCTGCGTCTCGTCGGCGTCGCGTCGCTGACTTACGATGCTCACGAGGTACTCCTCGCACTCGGCGGTCGAGCGCTGGACCTGTTGCTGCGTGGCCGCGAGCTCCACCGCCATCTCGTTCACTTTTTCCTTCGTGTCGTCGAGCTTGAACAGCCCGTTGCGCAGCTTATTCGCCTGGCCCGACAGCTCCCGGCGCTTTTCACCCAGCATGCTGCGAACGCGAGAACCGAGAGCCTCATGTCTAACGTGCTCACATATATAGTTATAACGCATATAATACTCTAGTGCCGCTGGCTGTAGCTCCAGCGCGTTTAACTTTTAGCGTGATATTTCGCAGATTCGCGGCATTAGCCTGTTAATTTAGGAAATATTGTAACGAAAAGAAATGTACATCTGCAATTTATTTTAATCAAGGTTCCGAATGATCATTGTTATTTAAAAAGTGGAAAGCTACGTAGAGGCACAGATTTTCTAAAATGTAGAAAATTTATAATTATATATACATAGAAATATTAACGAGTGGAGCGCTGATTAGAATAAGAAATGAGGTTGCAGCGACGTTAAGTGATGCAAGTGAGGAAAAAAAAGTTTTATACAAATCTAAAGTTTTAGTGAAAAGTTGCATCATAAATAAGATTGGAAATAGGAACTGCAGAATTGCCCTCGTTATTATTTGAAAACCTCTCTGATAAACGCTCGAAATAGGGGTGACAAATCGTACTGTTTATATCCGGCGACCAACTCCAGAAAATTCGTAGGCGTCACGTAGTTGTAACGTTTCATCTCCACGGACATTCGCCGAGAAAATTGGGAGACTGTGCCGTGAATCAAAGAAAAGGTCGAAGCTATGGCGTTGCGCATTTGATCCTGAAGAAGTGCCGGTGGTATATCCGCTGCTACTTCCTTTTACGAAAATAGAAAACTTTTCTCATTAAGGCATAAAATATTACTTTTTATATTGAAAATTTTTAAATTTACCAATTCTCACTGTACTTACTTAATAATCATAAAGATCATATTTTAATAACCAAAACCTTATACCTTACTCTTAAAAATTTGTTTAAATTAAAAAGATTTTTTTTAATATAGGTTGTCGAACTGTTTATTAAGAAAAAAAAACCTTTTACATGGCAGTAAGTAGGAATCATATCAAATCTTGATAGAAAGTAATAAAGCTTCTTACTTTAAAGATGGGATTTTCAAAAATCAAAAGTAGCTTCTAAAAGATCAAAGTTCGCGCTTTCTTGTAAGTACTAAATATATATTGTATTGTACCGTACGTTAAAAAAAAAGACATTAATTTTTAAAAAATAGAATATCTATTTTCCTGACTTACACCATATTACTTTCGTAACGAGTTACTATAATGAGTATTTATGAAGTACATTACTTTTTTTATTTAAAATATCTTTGAAATTTATAAATAATTTTGTTATTCATGATCTGATTAATTAAACCATGCAATGATATTTTTTATTTCATGATCACTTCGTTGATTTAACAATCATCAGAGAATTACATTAATTCAACTTATCAAAGAACTTGTAATATGCTTTCATCGCATGCGTTCACATACAGAATACTTTTCTAAATATATGTATAAGTTACATATTGATATATTTTGTGAATAAATATATATCCATTCATTTAATTTTATGAAAACAATATTGTTCGAAGAATTAATTATTATTTCGAAAAATTAAATCCTGTAGGTGGTTCGTTTATAAAGTTTATTATGCAAATTTGAAATTCAACGTATATATTCCTTTCAATTAATGAGAATTGTTTATTCTACAAAGTTTGAAGCCGTTAATTCAATGTAAAGCCCTGCCATAAATTCTCGTATGAATCGTTTGCGGATCATATTTCAATATCGAATGATTTAGATAGCCATAGTAATTCGTATCAAGGAAACATTATGCAAGATGCATGAATTTGGCTATGGTTTATAAAGTATTAACAAAATAATATTACTTAACTAAAATAACAACTTGTCATATTAATAATTGATTTTTTTATTTAGGCAAATCTACGAAAATGTAACAAATATAATTTAACAAATACATTAGCTAAAATTATTTAATTTCTTACAGAAACATGTCGTCTCTTATTTCTATACCTCTATATATATACAACCAGACAAGTATATAATTATTAAAAAAGCTTTATTATATATTTATTTTGAAGAAAAATCTTATTTTCTCTTATAAAAATCACTCCGATATAATATCGAATTGAAGTCTAAAATATTGTCATACGTATTTCTCAGCCCTTTAATAGCCATTGCTTTATTAACTTTCTAGCTCTCTAGTATTGGTAAAAATCCATTTATTAAATAAATTGGTTTAGCAACGTCAACGAATAAAGCGCACTTCACTTTATTTGAATTTAAATGAATTCAAGATTTCAATGGAGATTAAAAAAAAATCCCGAGAGAGTATCGTACACGCAAATTCCACTAATGTTTTTAAAGCTTTATCTTTAAATATGAAGTATTGAGTTTAGAAGAATCGTGTTTTCAAATTTGAGATTTTATTGCATTTTTGATACTAAAAGAAGGTTCACATCTTGAAAAGTTATGCAAGTTGAGTTTTACATGGTTGAGTACAAATACAAGAAATATCGTGCAAAACTCGACCTACGAACTTTAGTTCTTTTTCCGTGAGTATTTCATGTACGTTGGCACTTAACTTTGCACATTCTGTAATTTTCCAAGAGATCAACCTTACGTAACTCTGAAAAAGGAAAATGGAAGATAGTTTTCCAGAAATTATGTTTTTCTTTGTAAGTTTATGTATGATTCTTATTCATTGAATGATCTTCGTTTCGAATAATGTCTTCGTCAAAAACTAGTTTTAGATTACAGAAAGTTTGATTTTTATTTATTAATTCATTTATAGTAATATGTAGTAATACGTGAAAAATGATATATATACACACACATACTCTGTTATTAGATTTTTACGTTTCCATTAAATTAGTATTCAATTAATTAATATATAATATAAATAAAATACGTTTTTTGCGTATTATAACTATAGTTATAACTTTTGAAGAGAAAATTTCATGGTACCACTCAGTGCTTGATAGCGGTCATCAAGAGTTCCTGTTTTTGACAGTCTAATGTCAGAATCAGAGCACGGTGGTGATATATAAAATAGCATTTTTTAGATCATACTTTGCGCGTACTTCAAATTCAAATTTCACAGAATTATATAAAATTTAAAATAAGAATTTAAGCATAAATGAATGTCTTTATTGCTTGGTATTAGCCACCAGCTTGTTGTATATACGTATCTATAGGTCATATAGACAGTTCACGCTAACTAAAATGTAACAAATGGACAATATATAAAAAATGTTTAGCAATATTTAATTTTTAGTCATGGTAATATTAGAAAACACTGTTATATTTTCCAATGCTTTTTAAAACATATTATTAATTATTTTTATATATTTATTATATTAAGAATCGAGAAATGCGATATTTTATACATAAGTAAGGTGGTTACTATCAAGCATTTATTTTGATAAATACCTCATTGTTCTCAATTTTACTTTTAAAAGAATACTAGCTTTTCCTTTAGATGTTAATTTTTTACCATATAATAACGATATTGTGGCTCATAAATTGGTGATACTAGGATATTCTCCTGTACACGACAGTTGAGTAGGAGTTCGGCATATTGATTTAATGCTAACATAAATAATTTATCGGGAAATAATTGTATGGAGACCTGTGACAGAAGTAGCATCGTAAAAAAAGCAATGAAAAGCGACCGTTATAATTGAGAATAAATTGCCGTTTGGGTGACAATTGCCACGTGCATACAACGGAAAACAGCTTCCCTTTAATTGGATTATTACCGCATCAACTGTCTAAAATTTAGAAATTTTTTAACAAGATTCATTTCATTATCGAACAGAGTGAAATATATGGAAATTAAAGATTGAACAATACAAAGTGATTCTTTCTGCCACTTGGCTTGATTTGTACTTATAATTTTAATTCTCGCATATAAATGCCAATAATGATTAATGAATCATTTCGTTTTACGTATAACGTCCGGCAATACTTTATCTAATAAAATACATTCCGTTCGTACATTTAACGTAGTACACTAAATTATGTCTCGATGGGCTTTTTATCAATAAATATACTACGTATCTGTCAGCGAGGGCAGACCATTAAAAGTGTAATAATTTGTAAGGAAAGGAAAATGGTCGTGGAAATAAATAAGAACCGTCTTTGTAAAGGAGGTTCGGGCTCGTTTGTTATGATGGGAAAGAGCGCGTGCGCGTTTGATTTATAAATTTTCACGAAGGTATATAAACAATAGGCAAGGGATTAGGGTCTGCGAGGGGGAGTAGGGGAAGGATGGGGGTGACAAAAAGGGAGAATATCTCTTACCTCGGGCCTCTTGTCCCCCGTAATGGTCAGAGTGAAATCAAGATTCATGAGGAACTTGTTACCGACTTCGAGGAGCGCTTCTCTCGGCCACTCGTGGAACCAATCGATGGTCGTGCAGTTGATCAGCGCCGGATATTGGCGCAATCTGTTTCGGAAAGCGTCGCCGATCGGGCTCATGCACAGGATCACGTGTAGGTTCGCCCGCACGCGCTGGATCAGAAAGAGATAGATAGCCTCCGTCGTCGGGCTTATTCCTGCCTTCGTCGCCTCCTTCGACAGCTTATTTTTTATCTGAAATGCAACGTTCTCTGCTCAAATCATTTCCTTTCCTTATGGCCGATGCCTTTTCTTTCTTCTTTAACATCTCTCTGTGCTTTAGCGTCTGAATGGTAAGCACGCGAATCTCGTCCAAATGATTTCAAAAGTTTTTCCATGCAAAAAAAGAGCATAAATCTTTTTTACCAGCTGGAAGCTCAAAGTACACGTATATACAAAGAGAGCTTTCAATTGAAGTGATTTTTAAAGCCTCGTGTTACGAAGGAAACGTTTATTTAAGCTTTTCAACTTTTGAAGGCTCTATCAGTCTTGAAAAACTATTCACTTTTTCTCTCTTCCTTGAGTAGTTTTTGGAGATTGATAAAACTCGAAACTCCGCATGCATGTGCACTCGGTTAACTTCCTTTTACAATAAAAGTTTTTTAACTCAAATCAATCCGAAGGTCCTCGGATTATTTATAGGATACAGTATACTGAAAAAAGTATCGAAGTATATTTTAAACTATTGAAATTTATAGTTCGCAATATGTCAATTATTTCATACAGAATTTTTGATGTCGCGTGCAGTGCATTATGATTGATCCAAGTTTGATAACAAAAACTTATTAATCCGATTGGCCGTAAAAACAGGCTCCGACGACACAGACATTCAGTAAACAGTGGAGTAAATCATTGGGGTGAATAGCTACAGCCCTAACCCTCGAGCTTTTATCGACATTCTCATCACAACTATACAACCTGTTCCGAAATTCATACACGATTACAGCGGAATCGGATAGAGCGTAAAATTCTGAACAAAAAATTCCATTACGAATTTCTTTGGTTTATCGATATTTAAAGCATTATTGTTAACTAAAGATTAACATGTAACCGCCAATGAGGGTCGCCGGCGAGGCCCGTTGAATGTTTATTTACCCCCTCCCGCGTACTTTCCTTCTGTTTCCCTTTATATCCATCGTATTAGCTTTTTATTTACTAATATTTGTATCAAATATCAAATATTAGCTCCGCCTATTTTCTGACCACACGTCGCACCGGCAACGCTCATTGGCGGTTTACTGTTAATCTTTAGTTAAAAATAATGCTATAAATATTGATGAACAAAACAAGTTCGTAATCGAATTATTTGTTCAGAATTTTACGCTCTATACGACTCCGTGTATGAATTTCGGAACAGGTTGTATACGTATAATACGTATATAAACTCGGTTCATAGCTGTGCGAGACTATTAGCAGCGCGAGATAGCATTGTGTATATATTTGCGGCCTGAGAAAAGGAGTACGTCCTTATAAGCCGGGATGCCGTGACGACGACGATGGCTGCGACGGCGGCGGCAGCAAAACTTACGTCCTCGAGCTCGTCGCTCTTGTAGAGACTGGCGATTTCGCCGGTGCTCAGCATGTTGTTCACGATTTCAAGGAACTGCTCGTCGAGGACTTGAGTGTCATTGAAGAGGAAGCTCGAAGGCTTGTTCTCGACGCCCGCCAAGGAGTAAAGGCTTTTGAGGTCTTCGCGGAATTCGGGCACGCGGTAATGCTTTGAGACCTCGACCTGGAACGTCGTCAGCTCGCACATGTAGGCAGCCAGTCGGGATAGGGACTGGCGGCCACTGCCCCCGATGCCTACCAGTAGCATGTTGCCTCGAGGCTGTCGTTATTTTCATCATTGGTTAAAAAATTATAATTTTCGATTAATTATGATAAATATAATGAAGATTATAGCGAGTGAAAAACAATGTTTTTTATAAATATACGTATAAGAAATATAGAGGAAAGTTGTCATACACCAGTCAATCAATTAAGAGAACTGATAATAGTTATAATTACTATGTATATCAAATAAATACTGCAGAAGTAATGTGATTTAATTAATTTCCAATTTATCATTATAAGAAAATTAAAAAAACGTAAAAATTCGGAATATACAGGGTTGGCCATTTTAATCAAACCACTTACATAGCTCCTAAACAAGGCCACCTACAAAAAAAAATATTCAGACAAAAGTTGTAGAGGGCAGAGGGGGTCAACTAGTGGTCATAACAAATTTGACCTTGAACTTCATTTTCAAGGTCATTTTGAGGTCAACTTTCTCTTTTCAAATAGAAACTCTTATTTTTTACTCCAAATTCTTTGAATCAAAGGTGTATTTAGTAATTTTTTGATTGGATGAATTATTTTCTCAGAAATTATGCGTCTAATCGAAAAAGTACTAAAAACACTTTTAATTGAAAGAATTTGGAGTAAAAAATAAGGGTTCCTATTTGAAAAAAGAAAGTTGACCTCCAAATGACCTGGAAAATGAAGATCAAGGACAAATTTGTTATGACCATTAGTTAACCCCCTCTGTCCTCTACAACTTTTGTCTGAACATTTTTCTTTGTAGGTGGCCTTGTTTAAGAGTTATGCGAGTGGTTTCATTAAAATGGTCCACCCTGTGTTTTAGTACACTTATTTTAAGATAACCGTAAGTAGCCGACACTCTTTGACGGGGACGACAAGAAATCAACATTGTGGTATTGTTTGATAACTAATTAATTATTCTTATTATTATTAACTTCATACATTTGGCTCCGTTACAAAGGATATGTCAAGGACTGCATTTCTTTTTTTAGATGAAAATTTTCATTTATAGGATTAAAAGTTATAACCAGATTTAATATGGGTGCAGATAACTCTTCTCTATCTACGTCTTACAAATGACGCTTCAAAACTTTTTTTTACTGAATATTTCTTTTTCAAAATAGTAGTATCCAATATTTTTTAATTGATACTGACTTCATTAAAATATTTTCATAAAGGAATTCTTGAAAATCAAGGAATTAATTTTACGTAATTGGGAACACTGTCATGTAAAATATTCTCACCCGTTTAAAAATTAAAAAGATTTTAATGAAGTTGTTAGTTGAGATTTATACTATGACGTATATGAATTCTAGAAATGATTTTTAAACTAGGCTTATCTCGTGAAAAAGAATTAAATGGGTTTATCTCTTCTAGTGACACATTTGAATAAAATCATTTTTGTGAATAGAAAGGCTTATACATTTATTACTTTAGAAAAAAAGTTTGGCGTTAATCCCGGAAACGTGATGCGGGTCGGACCCCGAGAGATGTGAGTGAACGAATACTAGAGAAAAAAAAGCATATATTCAGGAACTTTATATTTCTAAAGGTTGTCAGGAATCATATGTTGATAAATGCATTCATTATAATAATAACGAATAAATAATATTTTGCTTAATAATATAATATTGATTTGTAACTGTAAATTCATTTGTAATTATTATATGCATCAAATATCACACGAAGTAAGGGGTATCATCTACAGCTGTACAACTAAATTATAGAGATTTTTTAAATGAAATATTAATAATTCATTAGCAAAGCAAAAATATGCGAACGATTCGATTTTCGAAGTTTTTAATTGAGAAATGTTCAAGACGATTAAATCAATCTTATTAATTGGATATTCAAGCTAATATAAAAAGAAGAGTAAAAATATTTTGTCTGCCAGCCAGAAAAAAAGGGAAAATCCCACGTATCTCTGTCCTTATAGCGTTTTCCTTCCTCATCGCGTTGAAATTAAAATGATGCCGGAATTAGCGGCGGAAAAAAGGTCGGCAAAAAAGAGGGCGAGTAACGGCGGGTGCCGCGCTCTTGGACTCGCATCAGCGAGAAAAAGCGCTTTCGTCCAGGTGCGGAAAATGAGGGTGGGGGTGGCGAGGGGGAGAGTTGAGTCACGTCCTCGCCCCGCTTATGTACGCGTGCGCGAGTGGAAAAACAGGGGCGTTGTGGACATATACCTCTGATATTACACGCACGATGCGGCATATGTGCTCGACGGCGTCGCGAAAGAGTATAAGGTCGAGTCGCACGACGCCTGGCGAGCCGTTGTGCTCTTCCATCTGGGCCTCCGCGTGGCTACGTACAGCCCCGACGTCCCTCAGGTCCTCGTAGATGGCCCACGCGTTCATAAAGCCACCTAAGGAGCAATATAAGGCTGTAGCTTCTCTCCGCCTCGTCTCCTCTTTCTCTCTCGTGTTCGGATTTCTTTTGCCATACGCCCGCAAACGGGGCTGAGGAATTTGACGCTCGCTCAAGCGGAGGGGCGGTGGTAGTCTCCCTCCTTCGCCTCGCAATGTCAACGTTTACGGAAATCTCGGATTTAATGCTGCCTTTACAGCTGCTTATACGGCTGCTAAATGATTTTATCTCGCGCTCTTAAGCTCACATTTCTTTTTATCTTTATTTTCACTATCTTTTTCATCGCAGCTGTCAAATGAATTGATTTACGTTTTTTCCTATGGCTTTATTTTTTTCTTATAATACGAAATGCTCGTGTACGTATTTGTTCATTGTTTATTGCTTCTATGATTTCTATAAGTTTCTTTGTAAAGTTATAAAATAAAATAGAAAGAAAATTCGTTTTTATTTTGTACAAGATGTACTAACTCATTCGATCAGCAGTACTTGAATTCAACGAAAAATTGAACTGTCACTGCTTATAAAAGAGGCGAAATCGGCTATTACTACTTTACAGATATTGGCTTTTTACCTCCGTATTTCACTCGCTCTTTTATGGAATGCAATTACTGGTTATTGGTTTTTAAACTGTAATGAGTAATTTTAAGCTTTCGATATTCGTATTATAAACCGTACAGTGATCGACGAAGTTCATACTACGATCAAACAATTTTCCCGTCAATTGAAGCGAATATTATGATAACAATAATGTTTTAATTCTGTCAATTATTTTGTTATTTTGAGATTATATTAGAAAATTCCTTCGCATTCAGTCAATTTAATTAAGTATATTTACGCATAATAATTATACTAAAATGAGATTTAGGTTAATGGATTAATAAGGAAAGTAGTATCTCCCCATTGCGTGTATGCTTATGTATACAAGAGGCGGAGCGAGAGAGACACACAAAAGTCACAAAGAGGAAAAAAGACCGAAAAATAATTGCATTTCATAAATACTTGAATACTACATGATAACTACACAGAAAGTGTAAAAATGTATGTACGAATTATTTACATTGTAAAAATGGTGTAAGTGTTGTGGAATTTGAAAATGACTAAAATATTTTTTCAAAGTATTTACTATGAAAATTCATTCTTATGTTTGCTATATTAAGATTACAAAATTTTTCATATTTACGAACCTAAAACATGATACCCTTCAAATCGTTCAAACTATTTATATTATTGTATTTCAGAACATTTTATATAAACTAAGTATATTACAGTACGATAATTCCACAGGTTTAAACGGGCTTCGATTATGAAAATCACAATGCTCTATTGTTTCTATTCTCTGGCCTTTTCACAGCGAAGAATAATGTGTGTAGACAATATACCTTCTCAACTGCTTAGCCCTATTTGTCGAAATGATGAAGTATCAAAGACTTCTGAAATATTAACTCATAAACAAAGTTTTACAATTTTTAAATTAGTTTGGTTCATTATTTATTAACCTTACTCCGAAAAAATTAACATTTTGTATAAGTATATTTATTGTGATGCATCATCCTATGGTATATGTAGCATAGTATTACTTCAAATATATTCTATTCTTACTTTTTTTAAATTCTCACAAGCGTATTGCTTTGAAATTTTAAGAGTAGTTAATACAAAATTAATTTTATGGTAAATAATTTTTGCTTTAGGTAATTTTTATTTAAAAAATAAATATTATGGAAACTTTATTTGGAATAACCCTAATTATTAGGAATAAACTTATGACAATTCTTTGGAACATTTTTAAAAAAAGAAAAAAATACCCCAGAGATGAATTATTTCGATGTAAATAGTATAGCTACACACATATAGATTAAATAATAAAAAGAAATTAGTTTTAAGATTAACAATTCATAAGTGTCGTTTCAGTAAATGTAAATCTGTATAACGAGTATAAGTGGCTTAACATTTTTCTCTCCTATTCTATTGTAAATATAACAAAAAAAACTCTGAGTTAGAAAAAATATGATGATAGATTTCCTCACTATTGTATCCTTGAATTGACATGTATAATTTTAATAATAAACTTTTCCTATTTGAATGTTTTCGCTATAAGTGTATTATTAATCCTATCAAAGGTAATTTTCTCTTTTCACGAAAGTTTCAGATTTTTTAAAAACTTTCTAAAAAGCTTACCAAAAACTGGACACCTCTTTTCCGGACAAAGGCTGTGAAATGTAGAATCGAAGTATTGACCGAGCTTCTCGTTCAATGCAGAAATGAACCATTCTCTGTCTCTGAAAGAAAAAAAAAAACAAACAATTCTTTGTTAGCGTACTTTTTATATGCTTTGATGCAAGTACTGGAACCATGTAGCATAACACAGTCGATGGCAATTTTGTCGAGGATCGCAACTTTCACGAAATACAAGCATCCAAAAATTTGTTTATTTTACCGTTGTCTTTTCACTAGCATTTCATTAAAAGTGGTCACTATTGTGGATATTACATAATTTAATAAATTTATCACTGGTACAAGTCGAATTCTTCTTCAAAAGTAAGTTTTTAATTCAATCAGTATTTCAAAAAATCTAATATTTTATAACGAGGCATGAGTATAGACACAATAAGTTTTGATAAAAAAACGTAAATTTTCAACAAAGAGGTTGCAAATCTACGACAACTGCAATATTAGACTAAATAGTGTTTACCTTGTCGATTTCATGAGCTAAAGTTACGATAATTATGCGTGCGAAATAAGTTTTCTATCGGAAATTCAATAAAAAGTGGAGTTTATGGAGATTTCAGAGGATCGTGTAGGATGGAAAAACAATTTTGTTGTAAGAATTCAATCCTGTGTATCTGGTTGATGGAACAGCCCAAAGTTACTTACTGGTCGTCGACGAGTCGATCGCTGAAGACGCGGTAAACTTCGTGAATCCAGAGCCGTAGGAAAGTCTGCTTCGAGTATTGGTAATCTTTATGGCTGCGTAGCAGGCCCTGGAAGACCTAGAAAAATAAAAGCACGTTTGTATCAACTATGTCATAGTATAAATGAACGAGATTTAATTTTTTTTTCGTGTTTATTGTAATGGAATATTAATTTTAGTGTTGGTTGTTATAATTAAAAGACGTAGATATCGGATTCGTTAATGAGAGGAGAATTTTCTCCAGTTTATAAAAGAATTTAAAGAATTTTTCATAAGTAATAACCAATTTTATTATTAGTTGTTGAGAAATCTTATAATATGGATCAAAATAAGCATCGGATATTAATACATTTTTCCATAGAATCTAATATTATGATTTTTCCAAAAATATATTCTTGTCACTGCATAACATGAGAATTAATCTTTTACAGGAATTTCCTACCATTTTTCTCCGTCATGTATTCAATTGGACACATAATATATACATTTTACCAAAATTTGATAATTAATGATTTTGTATTGTGCAACCTCAAAAAGCGGATTACATCATTTCACAAGATCGTTCGTCTATACCAACCTTGGAAATATCACGCAAGTTGAACAAGTAATGCATCTTCATCGGCGTCGGTAGCATGTTAAGCACGACGCTATTGTACATGGCTATTGTGGCTTGCGTGGTGTCGGTAGCTGCAGGAAGAGCGGAAACGTCAAAAAACGAGAAAAAAACCGTGAATTTCCAAAGTGTAATATAAATTTTTTCGCTCGCGCGTGCGAGGTGGGGAATCGAAAGGTCGATTAGAGGGAATTTGTCCCGGGGCGTATATAGAACGAAAGTGAGAGGCGGAGAAATAGAGGGAGAGAGAGAGAGAGAGAGATCGAGCGAGGAGGGGGGTGGCGACCGCTTACCGAGACCTTTGACTTCCTGGTGAAAATCTAATAACTGCTGATTCAGCATCGTGCCGTATATTCGCACGATTTGCTTCTCGGCGGGGAACGTCATGTTGATGACGTTGAACTTGGCTAGCAGCCTGTTTGTTATCGTGTTTCGGCCACCCCCCGGCGGTCCCATTGATGCCATTAATTGTATTTTCTGGATGTACTTTCGCTTCTGGTTCTCCCGGTCGTACCTGGCGGAAATTTCATTAGCTCTCCACAAAAGCCGAATTAGGTCTTTTTTATATGCGTAGATGATGGAATATTTCCTACGCAAATTCTATTCTATCGAAGTCAAAAAAAGAAGGTTCGAGTATGATAATATAGTGAAATGTCAGCATGAGAATTAGTTTATCGGAAACGTTGACAATTTTTTTAGATTAATAGGGTTTTTCGTAGAATTGTATATATGGAAAAAGTACGTTTTTTGTATCAACAGATAGATTTTTATATTAACTAATTAAAGACCCAAAAATACACTGAATCAATGATATTTACCAAAATCCGTAACCCATCCATTGGCGAATGAGTTCAAGGGGCGGCTGGGAACCGTAGGTATCCTTCATAGGCATGTTGAAGTCATCCATGTAAGTGATCATTGTTTTACCACCGACCGGCACGAACACCCCCTTCGTACGTTTCTCGACTCTGCTCTCGATGGCGTCCTGGTTGTAAAGTCAGATGCGCCTTTCTTAGAATAATAATGAGGTTAAAGATGAAGTGCACGCCGTGCACTTTTCTGATACAAGGCCTCTCGGAAATGCAAACTCCGTGCTTACGTGCAAAAATACCTTCGTCACAAATGCTATGTAAAATGCATGCGCGAAGTGGAAAACGGCGTTGGAAAAATATAATTCAAATAGTAAAAGGTTCAATTGAAATAAATTGAAACGATTTCCAAATATATTTTGAAAATTTTAAAATTAAAAGATATTTTGAAATACGAATTCTGTAAAAGAGTTGAAAATATTTATTTACATTCTATAGATCAAAGTAATCCACGAAATTTACTGATTTACAAAAATTAACCGTAAAATAAATACTTTTCTTTTTATTTTAAATTTTTGAAAAAATTCTCTTTTGAAGATAAAACGATATAATCTCTCAGCTTATGTATTAAAAATACCTGAACATTTTTCGATGATGTTTGCGCCGACATATTCAGCACGAGTACGCTGTATTTACGGGGCTCTAGAGCATTTCCTACTGACTGAGCCGTCGATGTTTTTCCCGTACCAACTGGACCCGTCAACAGTACCGGATGCCCGTGAGCCAACAAGACGTTCACGAGATAATCATACCGAACTGTGTCGACTGTTGGCACTATTATCTTGTAAAAAGGTGTCCTGCGGTATAATTTCAACGAAGCATGAGAACTCCCGTCCCCGAATAAAGCAATTTGCCTCGAGCTCGCCGAGTTTCGAGTGAGTCTACAGTGGCGAGAGGCAGGAACCTCGTCGCATAACCGAGTTTAAAGCACGCAGCTTAGTGTCATCAGCGTAAAATCAAAAGTGCGGTAAACGTGAAAAATTATTCATTTTTCGCCGCGTCATTGCCACGCGAGAATTCTTCCAGCGAGCGAAAAAGTTGGAAGGGGGGAGGATGGGCAAAATTGTATTATATCCCGCCTCGCGCCACTTAGACGAGCCGAGGCGAGCTCGTGTGTCTGCGTCCACTCACCCGGGCTGAAACTTCCAGGCGGACGACAATTTTTCTTCCCAGGAGACGAAGCCGCGCTGTCGGACGTCGACGTAATATTCGTAGACGGTGTCGCGCAAGGGAAAGCCTCCGCTCTCCGTCTCCCGCACGAAATTATCCATTTTTTGCCGGCCCTCCTCGTCCACGGAGGCGCACAGTGACCAGATCATGCTGCGAAGGGGGGCACCCCCGACAGGCCACCCACGCACGAGCAGACACACACATGTAAGCGCGTGCATACACGCGCGCGCGTGTGTGTGTGTGTGTGTGTGTACGGTGGCGCAGCCGGTCGGTATCCCAAGTCAATTTCCAGGCGAGTTTGATTTACGAGATTCGTCGAATCACATGTAGCGAAGAGGAAGGAAGGAGGGGAAGGAAGGAAGGAAGGAAGGAAGGAAAATTTCATCGAATCATCGTTATGCTTCCAAATATGTCTTATTCAAACTCGCCGAGCACGAATTCAAGCGCCGCTGCTTTTTATTAGATGGCTCGCTCTCGCATATTGCGTTGTTGCCTTTTCCCCTCTTCTGCTCGACGAGTTCTTTTTTTTTTTATTTTTTATTAATTTCGTTGAGTACAGAGAAAACTACTCGAGATGACGGAGACATTTCGGGTTTTCGGGTTTCCTAGGAAATTATTATTGCGGTTCTCGTAACATTATTGTTAATTGAAATCGCAGTTTTAACAAATATCTCACATTCGTGTCTCAAATGGCATTCTCTTATTATGTATAAATTTAGATTGAACAATTACATTATGCTTAATGTTACAGACTCATTTCGAAAATTGCCAAAGATTCAGTTAGAGAGGTATTATAGTAGTATGTCCGAATCCTCGGAACGCAGTACAACTGCTCAAATGACCCGGATTCTGGGAAAATTACACGGGTTAATGGTAACCATAATGGCGATAAAATAAAGAAATTTACGGAATCCCCGTAACCAACCGTTTTATAGGTTAACGAATGTATACGGAATTCTATTGAATTTCAAGTAAAACGATTACTTTTATCTTGAATTTCAGTACGTGTTTATTCATGTTATGAAAATTACTTTAAATCGTTTATTTTTTCTCATTATATTGTTTTGCGATAGAATATTTGTTGTAAAGCCGTTTTATTAATGGATACGTCATGACTGTAGGTATTAACAAAATAGTATCATCTATGTCACATACTATAAAAAATTTTCAATATTTAAAACATGTACACGATGAGCTTTAATCATTATTTCATTTAAAATAAAAGAAAATAATTTAATGATATTCTAATAAATCATCGTTTCCATACATTTTACACCGCATTGTTTTCTCTGCAGACAACTTGGATTATGCGAAATTGTAATGCAATTATGTAAAATTAATGTTGAATATAATTACTTACCAAAACAAAAACCACAATTTGCACATTGTGTTAAACGCATCCCGGTCGTCTAATAGCTCAACTCCATTATGCGGCGTAGCTAGGACCTCGAGGAGTTTACAAAGCGATTGTACGGCATTAGGTTCCGGTACGGTAACGAGTTCATTGCAGCGGGTCCTTTTGAACTCCAAAATTTTGTTGACATACAAATCAAAGTATTTGTTCATCTATAAATTCAATATTATCCATTGAAATATTATTTTTATATATATAAATAATTAAAGTTTTCGGTTGTGGAATTTAAAATTAACAATATATTTTTCATTAAAATCTTCATTAAAAGTTTATTTATTCTGTATGTAATGAAAATTTGTTACCTCTTCCACAAATTCTGGCTGATCTTCATATTTTTGTAACCAAGAGTCGACATATGGCCTCCAACCAAAATCTTTGTAATCATTGTAAACCATCCCGGCACGTGAAACCGTTGCAGGGGAAGCGACGGCAAGATCTTCCACTTCAAAGAGAAGTGAAACTTGTTCCGGTAATGTGATTCGGTCGTTGTTAATTAGAGTTAGGATCTTTAATATATACAATACAATATAAATTAATTAATAAGGGGTATTCAGAAATTGGTCGTTGTATTACATGTATTTTATTAATTATCCGTTTTGGGTGGCAGATAAAATTTTTTTTAAATAAGTAAAGTATAGACAATAAATAAACCTTGTAAATGTTTTGTAATATTTTAATTATATGTAAGTTTTGGATTAGTTAGTAATTGACATTGTATAATAGTATATTAGCTTACTTTATTGTCATCCATCACGCTGTTCATGTTTTCAATCCAAACTGCATCGACCGGTCCGTCAAATACAATCCACTTTTCGGCCGGACTTTCATCTGAAATAAGTTCAGATTGTCCACTATTTCGCTCTAGTATATCATTTTATTATAGCTTAAAACTCTTGAAGTTTATTTGATAGATTCTGTATAGAGGGTAAACATAGAAAATACGTTGAGTCAATGCTATACATAAAATTACCAGAATGCCCATAATGTCATGAAAAGTGGAATTACCCTACATTCAATAAGAAAGAAGAGAAAAAAAAACCAAGAGCTCATCGAGTTGTAAAATACAGTCGAATAATAATCCCCGGATGGGTTTACGACACGTGTAATAAAATTCTTGTCGTATGGGAAGGCTAGGGAAATTTGCGAGACGATGGTGGAAGGGAGGAGGGCCCTTACCGGCGCAAGTTTTTCGCATTATCGACGAAATCACCCCGTCGGACCATTCTCCTGTCGATAAATTATACTCCCCATATAATTCGCCAAGATTCAGGGCCTTGGGATTCATGGGGAAATCATGCACGACGTTAAAGCCCGGCTTCCCGTCCTTCGCCATTGTCGTCAGTGTGTTCTGCAATGTGCGCCACGTGGCCGACTTGGCCGTGTTCGACTGGCCGACTATCATGGCCGAGTGTCGCGAATTTTTCGTCTCGTAAAGCTCGATTACTTTTGTGATAAGCGCCGGAGTGGGCTGGAAAGAAGAAGAGACGAATAGACCGATAAAAAGTGGTTCGTTTTTTTTTATCTATTTATGAACTTTTCCTTTGCTTTTATTACAATATTTTTTCTTCTCGCTTTGAGCGCAGTTGAACAAAACAAACCATTTTTTAGGTAAAGGCTACCTCGACCGAAAAATTCGATTTTTTTCGGTTTATTTTTTCTGTATTTTTCTGTATATTTCAATATATTTCTGCATTTTTTTTTTTACATGTTTACCTTTCTTAACTTTTTTTTCTCTTTTTTTTGTTATCTGAATTAGAACATTTAAAACAGGAAAAATCAGAAACAAAAATAAATAAAAAAAAACAGAAAAAAAACAAAAAAGCAACAGA
The DNA here is from genome assembly GCA_036873485.1 of Torymus texanus. Lineage (NCBI taxonomy): Eukaryota > Metazoa > Arthropoda > Insecta > Hymenoptera > Torymidae > Torymus > Torymus texanus. The sequence goes on from JAYJLV010000046.1 coordinate 20,192,591, forward strand.
AAACACAGTTTATTTTTTGCCAGGGTGTTGATCTGTTATACGATTCTGAATAAATATTGAATTTCTTACTATTGTTTGGGTATTCAGTTGAATTATAACGAATCGTTTATTCATAAAAAATATTGTGCAGTATTAAAGAAAAAAATGATTGTATTTTATGCCTGCGCAAAATAAACAATTCTTATTGATGAAATTTGTAAAAATAACTTTTATATTGCATTAGTATGAATTGAACAAAAAAAAGTAATTTAATAATAATAATTTTTCAAGAATAGTTGCTTCAGATTGTTCTATTTAAAATTAGTTTGTGTATCAAAAAAAAATAAATAAATAATTAAATAAATAAATAAACAATAAAACTATTGCCAATATATTAATAAGGTCTTACAATTTTTTCTCTGTGGAGTAATTTTCATAACTTTACCTGCAACTTCAACTTGATTGCTTCGTTAGTTATGTAACCAATGAGCTCGTCGTAGTCGACTGTGGGTACTTGAACTCCCGGGAAGAGGTCGGATGTGATCCCTATGAAGAGTGGCAGATCGTCTGTAGTGAGTTTTGCTAGATTCATGTCTTTCATTGCCAGAATAACGACCTGTGATTCAGAAAAAATACTACAGTTTTGCCCCGTTGCTCTATTTCTTTTGACATTTTCAGCTCGTATTCACTTTCTAAGGAGGTGAATAAATGAAGCATAAAAAAGTCTAAAGAATTCTTATCTCAACTACCACTAGAATTGTCGGTAAATAAAAGGAAAAATGCAATTATTGTACTTGTTGGACGAATAAACGAAGCGATAAAAAAGATGTGGTAAAGACATCTTTTTTCTGTTTCATTTTTCGTAATTTTAAAAAAATTTTTTTGAAGAAAATTAACGATATTTTATATTGAATGTGTTAATCAAATATTACAATTTATACCGAAAAGTATGATTTATAGCAGTTAAAACATTAATGTTGTCGAATGTAAATACCAAAATTAACTTTAAATTCGCGCATAATTATCAAATAATAGCAATATATTATTCTTAACCATAAATTTAGCTGATAAAAGCGTGTAATTTATGGTTAACAAGAATGTTTTAAAAAACAATAGTGTAACTCAATTGACCTCCTCGTCAGGAAGGTGTGGATAGAGTCGTCTTTTCTTGCCGGCGTACCGAGTCAAAGTTACGATGCCGCGCAGCCCGAAGTCATAATGAAACTGCTTGCTGAGCTGCTGTTTGGCCAAAGAGTAAAGCGTATCAACCTGAAAATTCGACGAATTTGCTTAAATAATTCCGGGAGTGCGTATTATCCATTTGCTTTAAGAAATGTTCGAGTAGTGCCGAATCCAATTTACATAATTCTAATCCACAAATATTTATTAAGCAGTTGGCAGCGGAACTTCCGTTTCACTTCTAATTTAGCTAAAAGCCTGTGCGCGCTCGGCTGCAGCCTCGAGTTTAAGCAGCTTATTACTGTATACCTTCTTCGCGAGTGAGCGGGTGTTTTGGAAGCCCTCGCCGAACAAATTGATCTCGGCTATCATGCTGCTGTCCGGCACCATCATGGAAATAGGTCGAAACATGGACTTCAGATTGTCGGGCAGCTCAGTGCGGCCAGCGTATCCTGGATTCATCGTGATGAAGGCGCCGCAAGTGTGGACCAGTGCAATCTCCGTCCCCTCGAAGACAAATCTCGTTGATTTTTGCGCGAGTGCGCTCAGGATCGAGAGGATCTGCTGGGCGACCACCGATAGCACCTCGATGTTGATTCTGTATTTCGGGTCATTTTCTTCGATTAAATTGCAACGCCCGGCGAAACATTTAATGTTTATTCGACGGGAAATGCATTCCAATTAACGGAATAAAGTAATGTAAAATTTTAATATTCGATTGGTATTCGATATTTTAAAAATTTTATTTATTCATATTTATTTAAGATAACATTTCCATGCATTCGGCGATTTTTTTTATTTTATATTAAAATAAAATTATCTTCCCATATGAAAAATTTCATTTATGTTACATATAACGAATTTTAGCCGATATCATATTCTGCCTAATTATTCAACACTTATTTTTTTTATCTTCGTATTGGACTTAATATCGAGATATTGATTTGAGGTATTTACTGCAAAGTATATTTTTTGTGAACTTGTACAAAACTTCAATAGATTATTTTCTAGGAAGAAAATATTTTCTAATAGATACGCTTCGTAAGTATACGTTACAACAACCTATATAGTAAATAATATAGTATGCAAATAAGGGATTAAAGTTACTACATGTTCAGGCTTTTATTCGACTTTTTAAAAAACAACATATTCGAAATTTACCATTTCGACATACACGATAACGCGGAGGGCGCCGCCGCAATGTTATAAAAGCAGTGCTCTGGGCATTACAAGATGTTAAAAAAGGAATTTTACGATCGCTCGGGACAATGAAAATCCGCGATAGAAGCGTAAAATTGGGCGAGCTCTTCGTTACATCTATATACAGACACATGCACGTATATACCTATTGAACTCGTCGAAGCATCCCCAGGCACCGGACTGGGCGAGCCCAGCAAACATGCGGCCCATACTCTTGTAATCGAGGCCCTCGGAGCAGTTGACGACGATGACGTTGAAGCCGAGAGCTTTGCCAAGATCCTTGACGGTCTCGGTCTTGCCAGTACCGGCCGGGCCTTTCGGGCTGCCTCCTCTGTGCAGGTGCAGCGCCGTCGTCAGTGTAACGTAGCATCTGTTTTACGGGCGACCAAATACCGACTTATTAGCGGCGACTACATATATATAACACGGTTCAACCGTGCCGAGAGAGAGAGAGAGAGAGAGAGAGAGAGGAGACGGTATACACGTTTACTTTACGAGTACGCGAGCGGGCTTTGGGCTATTGGGGATGGGTGGGTCGAGAGCTATATATATACGCAGACGCTCTATCGCACGGGTGGGGAAGATGACTACGCGCATATCGCGCGACGAGGACGTAATGTCAGCGTACTTTTACCTTTTAACGTCGATTCGCTTGCCGCTGTTGTAGTAGTATATGTCTATATACACGTAGCGCCCCTTTTCAATTTGCTTTGTTATCTTTGCCGGCACGTGAGAAGAGGGCAGGGATGTAAAATGCCGGAGAGAGCAACAATGTTCCAGAGGACGATAATTTACACGGGCGACTGATAAGTTAAGTGCTGGGCAATTAGCGTGAAAGAGCAGTTGTTGCGGCTGGAAAATTTGCATAAGCATGCTGAGCGAGCTACGAAGCCACCCCAAGTCGTTTATGTTTTTTATTTTCGTCTACTTATTCGATATGCGATTGCGTTTTGTATATATTTCGAAATTTGTTTAGCCTCGCCTCGAGTTTCTGTTTACTATGTGATTTTGCAAGTGCGACCTCAATTTCAACTATTTTAAAGAAAATGCGGTGTGCTAAAACTGTTTGGAATTCCGACTATGCGCTAAGAATCCTTCATCGAAGCAGAGGAATCCGCGCGGGGGCGCGTCGTTACCGTTCTCGATTCATCCAGACCTCACTCGTCGTATATGCACGCGATGAAAATTCACACTTATAAATTATGAACCAAAAATATTTCTTCAATAAATTCCGCGTTGTTCAAATTGAAAAAAAGAGTTATAGCTATTACTATACAGTTATTGTGCTGCACGATTAAATATCTTGAAGGAATTGCCCAAAGTAGAATACTTATTAAACTTTTTAATATTTCTTAAATTATGCTCCAATTTGTGGTCAACCGTTTGCATGAGGATTTACGAAATTTTGCACAACAAGAATTACATCTTTATTTTCAGTCTTTTTGTTAGTAAGTAAGAAACGATTGGTTATAAAATTATTATGTGTATAATTTAAGCAAGGATTTCATGTTTTTTTCATCTTAATAATGATTTTTTAGCGTCCAAAATAATTTAGAAGTTTTGTATTGCACAATTTATATGAATTAAAAACTTGTTATTTTTTGATATTTTGCTTTGTTGGCCGAACAAATATTGAAAACTGTAGAAGTTAAATTGATGATAGTGTTATTGCAAGAGTGTCAGATTCCATTTAAACCATTGACTAACGGGTTTTGTCCCTGTAAATAAATACAAATTTATACCTTTTTGTATTAGATATTTTTTTTAAATTTGAACGGTATAACAATTTAAACGTGAAATGACAAATGTTAAAAATAAATAACGTATATATGTACCATCATTTAATGTCGAAACGGGTTACACATCGACGGTGATATCACAAAATAAATAAGAAAAAGAGCGAAGAGTTTGGGTGGGCACTCTATGACTAAACATTGCAGATGAGGAAGAAAGGAAAGAGGAGCAGAAAATCAATATCAATAATTAATCGAAAAGCCAAAAGTAAACGAGTATCGCTCGGTCAGCCCTATCTAACATATGTGTGTGTATCGAGGTACACACAGACAGTCGCGGGCGTTGGCGTGGAATTTGAAAAGTGAAGAGGACAGAGGGCGAGAAGAAGAGAAAGAGCGCGCGGATGCATGGAGCGAGCGAGAGAGAAAGAGAGAAAGCGCAGGACGTTGCTCCTCTTGAGTCGAACGAATTTACGAGCGCGCACGCCGGCGAATATACATCAAGGTCGGCCCGCGATAAATTAGAGCGTCCATTTCGTTCCTTTTATCGCGATTAAATCGATACTCCTTAAGCTCGGATAAATTCCCGGCGACTCTGCCGCCGCCGCTGCTGGCGGGACAAATAAACGACGGGGGATGAGAAATAACTGCAGTTATAGCAGAAGACCCATTGAACAATGGACAGCTATGCGCCCGCCCGCCAAACCTGCGTGTTGTGCATTCGCGCGTGCCGTGCGCGCAGGCAAGACTTGCTCGCTACTGCTGCAGTTATGCTCCCGCCCCGCTGCTGTTCCCGAACTTTTGCGCGCTTCCAACCCTTTCGAAAACACGATATTTCAGATACTTCGCATTTCCATATTTTATTAAAAACTCGCGAGACTGGGAGAGGGACTAAGTGTATAGTGTTATTCCGACTTTTCTACTTACGAGGTATAAACAAGGTGTAATGAATGTCTTTATCACTTTTACGAATTTTCCCGATAGAAACACACAGAATTTATTGGTTTGACGGATATTAATTCTTATGTTTTAACAAAGTGAAAGGAATGTGGGAATAAATATTTCTGGGTGATTCTAACGAGTAATGATTCTACGAGATGAAATTGTATTTATAGAAATAGATATATAGAAATTTAATTTAATTTTAAATGTAATGTTCACAATATCATGCTTTCTTACTAAATTATTCTTCAGGTTTGTACAATTCATAGCACTGTACTAAAAATAATACAATTCAGTAATCATTCATTACACAGTATAATATGTAAGAATAATGCAAGAGCTTGTGCTGGAAAATTCTTACCTGTCGGTTAGCGGTGTGATAACGAGTCTTTCGGAATTACCAAGATATTCATATCCATATACGAAGGAAGTATTTGTCTGGCGGACGATGCAGTCGTCGACATCTCTATCCCAGTAGAAACGTAATTGCGACATCCACTCAAAAGCGGACACGTCTCTACAATCTACGAGTTAAAGTTTTAACATAATTTTAAAGATAAATTTATTAGGCTTAGTAACCTCAAATTGCATAAAACAGATTAAATAAAAACATAGTTTTACAATGGTGGAAAAAGTTTTTCAGACCAAAAATCGGTAAAAAATTATATTGAAATTTTAACTTGAAGTGCAGCTATTTTTCAGAAATTCATTATCATTATTTATTGCAGCTTGTGGTAAGTGATAAATTTAATGCAATAGTTTCTTCATAAATGCTCATACCATTCTGAATAAATAGTTTTAGAAAAAATAATGGGCTCTTATCAGATTTCAGTAATATCTTTGTCACTATAAACTCTGGATCATCTATAAATATGTACGTCTCTACGACAGATAACAATACGTCTGAAATGTCGTTAATTCTCTTAGCTCGTAGTCTATCATTTCTATATAAATCCAAATCAGGCACACTTTCAATAAATTTGACAAACAATTAAATGATTACAAAATAAAAATATTTTTCTAAAATTGTAAATCATAAATTTAGTTTCTTTGATTGAATGAATCGAAATAATAAAATTGCAATTTAAATTCTTATTAAGTTATTTTTGGTTATTCGAATATAATGCTCTCTAAAAAATAAGATTCTACAAAATAGATGTCAAGTTTAACAAAGAAGAACTTTGTTATCCAAACACATTCTTTAAGATTCTAGAAAAAAAGAAATGACAGCTATCCTAGCTAATGGTTCTAAGCTTGTAACTAAGATAACGTATGTTATAGAAGTGGTTAAGAGGATCTTACAAAGTAGATTTAGATAGTTTTACTTTCTAAAGCCCATTTTCCTCAACTCGGATCCCATAAAAATAATACGTAGTTTATTCGTGAAGATATTTTAAATTTTGATTAAAAAATGAATTTTAATGAATTTATCTTATGATCTTTAATAAGTGTTATTAAATCAGTAAAAGTATAAATCATCCTTTAAGAGTTATAAAAATGCCTTAATTCTATTTTAAATAATGATTTTTAAAGGCTGTTGCATTGCTTTCAACCAAAATTTCAACCCGTACATTTTGATAATTTCTCTGAAACCGCTAAAATTGGATATGTTATTGTATATCTTATTCCGTTATCTTTATATGCTTCTAAATAAGTAAGTAAATCATCGAAATTTAACTTAAATTTAATGAAAGCAAGATTGATCCAGGTAGATAACGTATTTAAAATAAGAATATTAAGATAATATAATAGAATTAAATAATCAGTTTCGTTGGTACTACTAAGCAAACTCACATCAAAGTGTTCTACCACGGTGAACACAACAATTGAATTCCTATGTATATATTGTGTACAGAATATCTCATGTTTCTTACAAAGTATCTAAAATTAGACAAATCAAATTTCTCATTATAACATTTAACATACAGTAGAAGAACACTGAAACAATAGAATCTGTTCATATACAAATAAAATTATCGCTTACATTTATAAGTTTAACCTAAGCCTTTAAAAATATTATACTTTAAAATACTTTAAAATATTATACTTTCAAAGTTCTGAGTAAGATAAGTATGAATTGTTTACTATAAAAGTGAATTTCTATACGTGTCTTTCTGTTTTATTTAAAAACAATCGTATTACTATGTAACTCTGCTAGTATATTTCCAAACATTTTTAAGAAACTTGCAATTCAATATTTTTTTAGCAAAAAATAAAAACATTTGTCACGGCGAATCTAACCCCGCCATGTTCGTCCAGCCCATTGGCTTTATATATAGGTGTGCGTATGTAAACATTCAGCAACGTCAACACACACTCGTGTACAAAATGCAAACATACACACTTTCCACACGAGCTCACCCGCGCGCGCCCATATATCCGACTAAGAGCTGCATATATACATTTAGCAAGTGCGGCGAGGATCGAAAATGCCGATATGTGCAGGTAGGAGGAGAAGCGGGGGAAGAAGGGGAGAGCGAAATTTGCCGGGACCACGGGGCTAGAGATACGAAAAAAAAATGTAGGAGACCGGGATGATAAAGGATGGAACTATATCGAGGAGTAAAGGTGAAAAACGCGCTCCCAGATATACTGGCCGGGACGAGCGCGAAAGCGCGGAAAAGAGTGATTAAGGGCGAAAAAAGACGAGTGCTGGTGCGCGTCTGTGTATCAGAGGAGAGCTCGGGAGTACGATAAGGTGGGATGTAGGAGTGCGCGATGGCGAAAAGAAGAAGCGTTAGCGCGATAGGAATCCATCGAGGTATATGGGCGATACATTGATTAAAATAAATCGGGTTCGGTAAAGCTGAATATTTTTTCACTTTTGCTCATGTCGATTAGGTAACTTCCAATCAGTTAAATAATGACAATGGGGTTTAAATTTGAAATAAGTGCATTTTAATAAAACAGTTTCGAAAGTTAATGTGAATTAACGAAACTAATGAGAATCACTTAAAGTTCTAATAGAAATGTAGACTGTTCAAGATTATCTGGAATCTTATACCTATACGGTTTTATGTTCTGTCTATTAAATGAAAGAGTTGAGAGGTTCGTAAAGGATAACTTACTGGACTTGTACATTTTCTCAATGACGTCCCTTGCGTGGATCTCGATAACGACGATGGCTTTGAATTTGAGCCTCTGTAGCCTATCGAGATTTCCCCGTACGGCTTCTGAGTACTTAGCAAGTGCTTGATTCTGGCGACGTTTTAGTTTTTTCAGCGGCTTCTTCGACTCGACCATCCTAATAAAGATTAGAAAATTAATTAAAACTTTCATTAACGTAACTCGATTATAAGGATTATTGTCTTCGTTATTAGTACTGAAAATTATTCCTATCTTTTATCACATTTAAAATTAATATTTAGGTCGAGCTTTTAGTGCAGAATATCTTTGTAAATAATAATATATCTTGTTAAAAGATTATGAATTTACAAGTGGTATAATCATTGAAAAATTCTTTCATGTACAAAATTATTTATTAATTTGATCGTTTATTAAAGCAGCTACAAAATGTACAGAAGATCTTCATGTGCTTGTTTACGAATTTAATAATGTGTAATCTAATGTTATGGGTCGTGTAAGTACTGTAGACATGATAATGTGTTTGATGAAGCATGACATGTGGGTATAGAAGCAAAAGGGGAATATTCTTGTATAATATGTACTTAATAATACTATTTATTATAAAAGTAAATATTCAAAAATAAATAATAATATTGGAAATTATTAAAATGTAATGTTTTGGTAGCAAAGGAAATGTCCATCAGAACAATTAACTTTATTGAGACATTCTAATATCTGACAATTCGTAACTTTTTAAGAAATCGATATTTTTTAATGAAACACCTTTTAAATTATGCTTTTTTATTTACTTCTGTGACGTTTTTTTACTTGTTTTTAAAACATAATTTTTTAGTAAAATAACGTATATTTTAAATAAGGCCGTTCATATTTTAAGTAAAAAGATCCATTAGAACGCATTTTGGTTTAATGTTTAGGTACAAAAAGTCAATTTGCAAAGCCTCATTAAAATCCATTATATAAAACTTATTACCTTAAAAAGCCTCCTCGCTATTAGCTTTTTTTTATTATGAAGCTTTGACACATGAATGAATTTTAAAGAGGTTAATAACAACAATGTACAGGAAACATTTTTGTCAAGTTCCATCATTCGAAGACATATTGGAAGTACCAAAAATTTGGAATTCATTCCAGAGATTGACAATAGAAATTTCTAAATAAAGCAAATTTTGAATAAAGGACAATTTGTAATTGACATGAGCATATATACGATATTGTACTAATTTTTCTTTTGCAAGTTTGTACATCCACAGTTATTCGGTAATATACATTTTCAATTTTCGCCATTTCACTTCCATGAAGGAAATACAATTGAAATAGACAGAGATTGATATTTTCCGGGGTAGCTTGGAAACGCATTGCAGCGTGTAAAATCGAAGATAACCACGTGGACGGTGCAACTGTATAAATATATATATTGAACAATAGCCGCGTAGAATCGCGCAACATCAACGGTACATTCTCTTCCTCCCCCGTTCTTCTCAGTCACACGGAAAAGCTACACCGAGCCGGCTGCGCTTGCGTTATACACTTTTCGAGGCCCTCCGCTTCTCTATCTCTGTCTCTCGTTCTACCTGAGAGCGACGGACTACGCGTCTTCAGGCGAAACAACGCCGTGGTGGTGGCGGTTCTCGCGGGCCGAGCGCGTCCCTCGTCCTCCCCCGCGCCTGAAACTATGTGCGACCGGATTTCGCTCGCACTCGGACGCGTTCCATGGGGCGACAGGCGCTGAGATAGAGAAGAGAAAGGCATAGCTATAGACACGGGGGAGCGGCTGAGAGAGAGAGAGGAAGCAGAGAGAGAGAGAGAGAGATGAAGAGGCCCGGCTAAATTATTCACGGTACGGCTAGTATATGCAAACGAAGAGAAGGGTTCGAAGGATGGAAGGAGAGAGGCGCGCGTCGTTGTCTCGGACTGTATGTGTCTATATATCTATACGCGTGCAAATGTCCGTACGGAGAATATGCAAAATTTCTCTTATTAGAGTTACCGGTGCAGCCCGCCGATCCGCTCGCAGCCTTAATTCTCGCTCACGAAACCGCCCTGGCCTCACTCTCGTCCTGCCTCCTACGCGCGCTCTCTCTCTCTCTCTTTCTCGCTCGCTTTATCCACCCTAAACTGTGCCGAGTTGTAGCTAGTGCCCGGTCTCCAGAGTTTGCTTCTGTAACGTGCCGGGCGATACTTAAATTTACGTATGCATAAACACTTCGACGGCAGAGTCGACGACGACGACGACGACGACGACGACATTGGTGTCGGCAGGCATTCTCCGTTGCTGCTGCGTCGTCGCCGCCACCGTCGGTGCTTGCCGCGGGCAATAATATTTTCCGCTGACGATGGATCTACTGCTGAGAGCAAGTTTCACGACGTCGCCGCAGCCGCTGCAGCTCGCGGCTACGTAAACACGCTGCTTTTACGAGTCGCTTACGCGCTCTTTAGCGATTGCTTCGCTACCAACGACGTGGATATAGATATATATGGATTAAGCGGTATTCCATATACAAACATGCTTAAAGCTTTATTTTCATTTAATACGTAGGGCTGGATGTCTCTTGAAAAAGAAAAAGGTAAGAGACCGACAATTATTTCTATTTACATCATAATGTATTTTTTGTATATAAAATGTTGATGTGATTCATTTTATAGTTTTGTTAATGAAGAAATATCGAAGTACCTCGAGTTATTACTTTGATACAATTGTTGTTCTTTATTTTGGTTCTGTTTTCAGCAATACATCGCATTTATGTATCAAATCGATTTAGAAAACACTATAAAAGGATAGTTGAGTTTATATTTATTAGATAGATTACACTAACAATACGAAACTGCTTAATTATAAAGTAACAATAACTTTTGTATAAGCATGTGCTCATACAGAGAAAAATTAACTGGTATACACTTCTATAATGATCCCCACTGTAACTTTTGGTGTTTCACAATTAATGTTCAGGCATTATTAATTTCTGTATAAAAGGATTTTCTACATTGGATGGATTTATATATAAAAAAAGATACTTTTCCTACATTAAGAGAAAAGAAAAAAAATGAAAATGTCTATAACTAGCAGTTTTTGGAGCATGGTTGTCTATTATTCCAGCGTATTTCTTACTTTCCATACGGAATCTCTTATAAGAACATTTCGTCTTTAAATTATAATAAAAGATATTAAACACATGCCTACATAACCATTTATATACACATCAAAGGAGGTAAATTTTTCCGTTTTTCGCAAAGAAGTACTAGAAAATCAATGTGCTAAAAAGAAGATGAGGGGGAGCAACATTTAATGGTTGGAATGGTACCTTTGTAAGGGGTATATATATCTATTCGATAATAAGGGTGAAGAGAGAGAAAGAGAGAGAGAGAGAGAGAGAGAGAGAGAGAGAGAGAGAGAGAGAGAGAGAGGTAGTGGCGAGTAATGGGTTTTATGGTCGCGTGATTGACGCGCACTTTAAATTACACAGCGCCGAGATTTATTGGGCGAGTGCGAGCTATATGTTGCTGCGCGCAGCACTGATTATGAACGTATATGAGAGGAAAAAAGAGGGTCGAAGCCCTCGAAGGAGCATGATCGTATAGAGTAGTGTATAATGTTAACGTATTACGCATCATTTCGAGAAGTTCTTCTTTTATTTATCTGAGAAAGTCGAATTTTACAGTCTCGCATGATATGTATACATCATATACACTTGTGCGCGCGTGTACAAAGTGTTTAATCCGTGCCGTAAAACAGTCATCCAACCCTTTTCGAAAAGTCGTCGTCGTCGCCGCCGTCGCCGTTGCCGTCGCTTCGCGTGGCAAAAGTCGCAAGTTCGTCTGGCGAAAAAAGGGTTTTAAAAGCCTCCGCCAGAGTCGTCGTCTACATCGTGCACACACATACGCACGCGGGCACACGTCGAGAGACAAAGCAGTCTTGCCGCCACCTACACGTGTGTATATAAGATCTCGTTCTCCTCTCTTCCTCGCCCTTCGACTTCGTATATGCATTTTATATACATATATATGTACACACACACACATACACATACGCGGCGCAACGAGCGAACCCATAAAATGGCCATAAATCGAGTGCTGCGTGGGTGACGTCGCATGCGCGTGCGCGAACCGGTAAATCTCGTTACCTGTAACTACACGCTCGTGTATATATTATATAGTACCTACTACATGTGAGCGAAAGAGAGAGAGAGAGAGATCCAGCGGCCATGTAATTGAAAAAATACGGGGGGAGGATACGGCGGATGATACTCGCTTCATCCGCTGTCAAAAGCTGCGGGAAAAAATGTACACGCGTGTGTGTGTGTGTGTGTGTGTGTGTGTGTGTGTGTGTGTGTGTGTGTGTGTGTGTGTGTGTGTGTGTGTGTGTATTCGTATACCAGACCACTCGTCTCCGAAAATACATCCCCGAGTCTGCACTTGAAAAGTCTTTCTCTCTCTTTCTTTCACTCGAGCGCCCGTGCGCTTACGGTCAGGGATAAGCGCACGGCACAGAGTCTGCAGACGGAGCTTCACTCTTTCATTGTGTGCATGACGACGCGCATATAGACGACACTACGTACACCGGCGAACATATATTTTCGTCCCTTGAATTTTCATTCGACCCGATGATCTTTCACTTGCTTGCGCATCCACACATATACATACTGGAAGTCCGGATACTCTTGTGTGAATGTATATGCGTACTTGGTATATAGCTTACTTCATCTTTCAATTTAATTGGATTTTCGCAAAAGTAGAGTACGATAAAATGAAGAAGGGAGGGGCTGCCCCGTATACACTTACATATACACCACGGCGGAAGTATATAAGGGCGCGTTGAGGTCTGTTTATACGCGGTTTATCTGAGACGGCGATCTTTCTCTCTCTCTCTCTCTCTCTCTCTCTCTCTCTCTCTCTCTCTCTCACCGCTCGCATAATTAGCCAGGGAAATTGGAGCGGGTAATTCTAATGGTTCTGCGTATATATGTGTACGTGTGCGCGTATATATGTGATATGTATACACATAACGGTGTATGTATATACGCGAGAAGGGAGAGAGGGTAGAAGGAAGAAAGTAAGAGAAAGAGTATAGATTAGATAAAGCGCGTGTAAAACGCGCTCGAGCGCGTGTCTTATCTGGCTTTTCGCTGGGCGCGCTCGTGAGTGTGTAAAAACCATTGCTGCGTGCGCGCGCGCTCGAGCGAGCGAGCGAGCGAGCGCACAGTTTCGAGGAGTGGAAATGGGTCGAGAGTGCGCGCGCGTGCAGTCGGTAAATCACTGCGAGCGGATTTTTCGTAAATAAAAGGCTACAAGGCGCGCTTTATCTGCACTTGTATATACGTGCTAGCTATACGTTTCTTTTAAGAATACACATATCTGCGCGCGCGTGTGTGTGTGTGTGTGTGTGTGTGTGTGTGTGTGTGTGTATATACAATCACACCTCTTAGCGCTTGTCATTATAAAACAAAAAACGTATAATTCAACCGCCACCCTTTGACTTGATGATTATCTCGTCGAGCGTAATCAGCTCGCAAAAAAAAGAAACTCTGACAATGGTCGCGCACGTTTCTTCATCGACACCCGGCACGCGAATAAAAAATCAATAAACACACTTCTATATCTACCTTTATATATATATGTATATATATAAAAAAATATGTATAAAAAAAATTACGTACAGTAAGAGAGTCTAACGTTTGCTATTTCTTTGTCGCTGTTGCAGGAGGAGGAGAACTCGAAGCCGCCGGCGGAAGTGATTGTCGACGGTGACGCCGCAGCGGCGAAGGACGTTGAGGCCGCGGGCGGTAACGACAAGGCGGCAACGGGTGGCACCCCAGTGAGGGAAGGCCGTGGCAAGGGCATCATGGACGCTTTTCGTGCGCCTCTGTCCAGCGTCTTCAACAGGATGAAGAAGGTAAGGATGAAAGAGAGGAGAAAAGAATGGAAGAGGTCCTTATTCTTATCACTGAAAGATGAGAAAGAAGGGCGAGAGAGGGTTAATAGTTTCGCTACAAGGATGTTACATTGATTCTCTCCTCTTCTGCTTTTTTTTTTAAGACGAGAAAAAAGTCCTTGTGTACACGAAGAGAAAGAAATCAGTATAAATGACGAAACTGTCAAGTAACCCGGAATCAGACCTGAATACCAAAATTTTATATCAAACTTTTTGACATTTTTTACTGAACTTTTCGTAGAATTTATAAAACTTTTAGTAAAAAATACCAAAACGTTTGGTAAAGAGCTTAGGTTTTCCAGTCTGACACCGGGGTTACTTGACAATTTGGTCATTTTTACTGATTTCTTTTTCCCCGTGTAGGTGTACAATATATGTATATGGTCTTTGACGCGAAATGCGAGCTCACGCGCCACTTGAATGCACGACGCGTGCTGCTGCTGATGCGCATGAGCTCGTGCACGCGCGACTTATTCTGGTCGTTAATTTAGCAGCGCAATGAATGAAGGAAGAATTTGTCTGATTCAGCGTGCGAAACGAGTAGAAAAAAAATGTTCTTTATACATATGAAAAAATTCTACGAGATATATACACACACACACACACACACACACACATACACGCACACGCACTTACATACTTTCGTTAAAAAAGAGCATATGTATATACGCGGCGTATAAATTTACTTTTTGAGCGCTCGCAAACGGGAGAGCAAGTAATATTTTTCTCCTCTCGCACAAAGCTATAGTCGTGCGCGCACGTTTATTTTAGCCCCCGTCATATACACCACGGCTGCTAAACCAAAAGACACATTTTTTCGTCAGCGTGTGCACACGTATTATATAGAATATAGTATAGCTGTGCAGCAGTAGTAGTAGTTGTGTGTGGGTGTGTGTGTGTGGGTGTGTGTGGGTGTGTGCAGCACGCGACTGTATATCACATACGTGCCTACGCGTGTCGCGAAAATTATGAAGTAGCAAAGAGAGCGCGAGAGAAAGTTCTTAAATGGGCGTAAATATAAATTTAAATATCGGCTATTAAAATGCGCTTTATTGGCCCCGTTGTGTTGTGCTGTTAAAATGTAAGACAGTTTACTTTATGCATGTATATATATATATAAATATATGTATGCGTACCCGGGTAATCAAATGGATTTACGACACGAATAAATTTCCCGCCATTTCAAATGGCTTGTCATTCTTTCTCTTTTTCTTTGTGTTATTACACAAGCGCAATGATTATTATTTTTCCGTTAATTAAAATAATTTCGTCTGCGAGAGATTTATCATCAGCATCCCTGTGCTATATTGGATTAGTTTAGACACACACACACACACACACAAACACACACACACACACACACACACACACACACACACACACACACACACACACACA
>JAYJLV010000046.1:20211627-20226264 GCA_036873485.1 Torymus texanus
TGATTTTAATAACGATATAATTAAAAGCCCTGGAAAGTATAATATAAACGCTAGCGCGAAGTATCGATCGGATACTGCATCTACTTGAAAAAGAAATTATAAGCGTTGAGCAGATAAGTTTCGAAAAAAAAGCGGATGGACCGTGTAATATCGACGGATCGCGCGCAGAAAAAAAACGACAAGAGGGAAGGCAAGCAGAAGGGGAGAAGAACTCACGCGGATGGTGCGTAGCTTCGAGGGCGAGGCCTGAGGCGGCCATGCGGCTTGTTATATCGCGCCAAGCGTCTGTCAGCCGATCGAACTCGTCGCTTTCCGCAGGCAGCTGCCGCCTTATGTCCTCCGCGCCGAAGATGTTGTCCAAGTACATGTAGCCCTTCTGGACACTCAATACCATTTCTAGAATTTCGCCGACGGTCGAGAGTGAACGTTCCCAGTAATCGACCTCTACCGTGAAGGCTTCGACGAACCTGTTAGAGAGTCCAGTTTCAGATATGGGAGTTCTCGGTTTTCCCAGACTTTCGCGCGATTTACGATTTCAATAGACTTTTGTCATGTTTTAACACGTTTTTCTTGATTTTTTCTAGGGGACATCCAGCTGCTATATTTGTAAGATATATGGACAATTAAGATAATAGTTTTCTTACTTTGTGGACTTCATTGCTGAGAGTTGTACTTGATGCTCTTCCAGCGCTTGGGTTATTTCGTCTATAGCCTTCAGTCGGTACACTCCGTTCTCTTTGTATGGAGCCATTTCAATGGTCATTTTTTTCCATACCTCGTTAATATTCTTCAGGCCCTGCATTTTACGTTTAAATATATTTAACCCTGACTTTTTCTACATAATCAGCGGTATTCATTAAAGTTTTAAAATTAATTTCTTTTCTTTTTCGACTATTAAAGTTCATAGAGAATTTAATAACGAAAAGTTTATACTGTCAGTGGTATGATATTTTCCTTGATAACCGAAATAATGTAAACGCTAATACGCTTAATTTGAGAAGAGTCATTTATAATCATAATTAAGAGACGATTCAATGAAAAATTCTCTAGGAAATACAATTTAATTTAAATTGTTAATATGTGATTTAGGTGTATTATTCATAAAATGATTTGGAAGGCAACGAAATTCATTATACAATAATTTGAGTAATAAAATACCGTCTCAATTGCGAGTTCCATTGTAGCGGCGTTAGAGATATCAGCGATTTCTTCAGCGAAATTGTGCATTTGCATGTCCGCTATAGCGCTGAGGGTGAATTCATCGGAGTTTTGATCGAAGTCCCGCCCGATTGTCTGCATAACTTTCTTCCAATGGCGCTCTCTCATTGCGGAATTCTTCAGGTCCGTGATAAGTGGTAAAGTTCGCCGGAATTTATCCACTCGTGATCTAATTGAATAAACATTAATTATAAATGCATAATAATATGAATGATTAAAAGTTATATGAATTTCAAATATATGTGTTTACTTTGTGTAATCATTACAAAGTTTCTTATAAACAGTAGAATGTAAATACACTGAAGGGTATAAAATAAAATAATATTAGTTGTATTTAAAATGATATCCGTATACGGTAACTGAAAAATATTTAAATTGTAAAAGACATTATGTGCGTTGTTATTTAAATTGCAGTCCAACTTTACGCTTATTTCCTTATTATTTGTAAATAATCATACTGTGGGACTGCAAAACATCAGAAGAGCTCTGTAATCATTATCTTGTATATTATCTGGCGACTAAATAAATAACAAATGATTTTTGCAAGCTTCATTAATGCAAATGTATTATGTTATTAATATTATTAAATGAAGAAATACGATTATTATATTATATAAAAACTAGCTTGTTACTTCCCACAATATAAAATAATTTATTCGTTTATAATGGATATAAATATATCATGATTTCAATATAAACATTTTAATAAACCCATTAGAGTGAGTTTCTCACGTTATTATGAAATATTTAATAATGTTTTTTTATTAATTTATCAAAAATAAATTACTAATAATTTTCATTTTACTCTTATTCTTTACCTTGCAGCATCCACAATGCTCCAATGTTTGTCCTTTAATTCACGACTTAATCTCGTTAACTTTCGGAATAGAATGTTCACTGTTTCTTCCATATCTTCAATTACGATCGACCAGAAATTACCTGCTTTGTATCGTTCCCATGCTTTGTCCCACTGTTCATTTAGTTCCCAAACAAGCTCAATTGCAGTCAAATCCTATAATTTTTTATTAAATGTTACTACAATTATAAGCTCAAGCGATTTTTTAAATTTGGCGCTATTATTTTAATACTTTTAATAGAGTGCCTAAGTCTCCTGAATCTGGTTGGCTTATACTAAAAATCGTCAGATCTTTTTTTAGTTTGTTTAATTTATCCCTTGAATAATTAACCTTTTTACGGAAACTACCAAGCCACATTCTGGCATCTGAAAAATGTGTTTCACATTGGATTTTTACATGAAATAAAAAGAAAAATAATAAGAACTTTACTTTTTGTTTTCCATTCTGCTGTAAATGGTGCGTTTTTCTGAAAATTCTCGAGCATTTGAACGATACTTTCCCTCAGCATCGTATCTTCTCTAATTAATTTGTTCCTGAACTCTTCCTGAAAATCAAGTCATTTAATTATCTCAATACTTATATGAACATACTAGGCTTCTGATAGAACAACTTTTTTTGTCTGCAGAATGACATCGCTAGAAGCTAGTAGTTCTAGATAAGAAGACCAGCATTCATCGATGTCACGTATTTTTCTTTTTAACTCCAACGTCATAGGTACTTCGTACTTCTCTAAAAGATAATAAATATTAAGAATTAATCAATTCAAGCCATTGCAATAAATTTACTTAACTCTTAAAAATCTTGATTAAATGCCCAATATAAGGAGTGAAACAATAATATTTAAAGCTACTATGAAAAGTGAAAATAATATAAAAATAAAATCTTTCAAAAAAATTCACGTCGAAACAAACAAATGTTATAATAATTAGTAAAGCACAAAAGAAAAAGATAAAAAAAAGATTATGAAACGTTTTTGCAGATTTGAATAAGCGTCGAATAACGCTCGCGCAGAGACGCAATAGAAACTCCTTATTCAGCATCTATCACAGCGTTCCCTCGTCTACTCGTGCGCACTTCTCGCATATCTGTCAGTCATATTATTTTCTCGTTTGCCGTCAGCGACTGCGGGCGCGCTCGGGCCACAGCCGTGTGCGCAGTATTAGATCTCATTTTTCTACCCCAGCGGAGTCCTCTACAACGTGCGCACAGTGGCGACGCATTCGAATACTTAATTACACCGTATATGGCATATAACATGAGAATAGAACGCTAGTACAAAAAAAAAAAAAAAGAAAAAATAAAGAAAAAAAAACGGAAAAAGCAAAGTTATTGACCTTTCGACGAGCGCTTAGCGTTTTACCTAGAGTCTCGTACTGTTGGTGTATCTTGGGAAATTCCTTCTCCTCTCGCGGAATTTCAGCGGTGAGTCTCTCGAACAACTGTAACGCGGCTTGCATGCCGATGAGATCCGTTGGCTCCTTCGTTATTCTGCAAAATCGGGTCCGAGGAGTCGTTAGTTTTCCAAGCGAATCGATCGCGCGCTCGCTCTAAGTGATTTGCTTCTCTTTTTTCCTGCCCTCGATTTCCTCCCATCGCTTTTTTCCGCCTCGCCACTGTTTGATTTCTTATTTACCACGATGCGAGGTTTTTTTGTAGTCATATATTGTCATATACGTTTAGGAGTTTAATAGGTGGAAAAGAAGCAATAAAATGGCATGATATTGACTGATCGAAATCACGAGTATTTCGATAATAAGCAATTAAATTTGTATTATATATTATGTTAAATCATTTAAATATTATCGATATAAATTAAAGGTTAAGAATTCGCATTTAATAAAATTTAATATACACACGTAAAATAATAAATTTATTCTGCATTTATTAATTTCCATAATTTCTCTATTTATTCACGTAAAATTTTAATAACGCAAAGTAATTGTAAAGTTATACGCAAGTATTAAGTGAAATTTTATCAATAATATTATGAAATTCGAGAATAAAATTTAGACTGGCTTAAGCGACATTTGAATTATTAATTTTTGGTTGCTGAATCTTATATTTTCCAAAGCAAATGAAGAATATGGAAGACGAAATGAACCCACGAATTTCATTCATACCTCTTTCCTTTTTCCTCGACGTATTTGTAAATGTGATGAACCTTCGCCTCGGTCAGTCGTAGCAGCAATTCGGTCAATTTTCGCTGCCACAGGCTGCATTGCTCGATGATTGCAGCTTTCAATCGATCCACGTTTATCTCCAAAAAATGGACTGTCACAACGGTTTCCTGCATTTGTACATTATTCGCTACTTCCGTGTACCTGCCGATGTCCGCGTCGAACAAGGCTACTGTCGGCTTCAACTTTTCGTATCTGACAAAAATTTCCGCATTTTATGGTGGAAAAGCTTTTACGAGTAAAATCGTCGGTGGAAGACTGGAAAATGGTTTGCGGGCAATGAATTCCATGTAAAAAAATTATTTTTCCGGCGCCGTGTTGAAGTAATGTTTACGGGCATAAATCATTTGTGGTTATGACATTTTTCAAAAAATAGGTCGCAACTTTTTTCGAAAAGCTTTTTCATTTAGAATTACGTTCTAGTTATTGTTGGTTGGTTTTTTGTTTATATAGATAACTTATTAAATAAATTTACTGCTCTTATAAAGATAATGTAAATATTTTTCTAAATTATTTGCAGTATTTGCAAATAAAAGAAAAATATTTTAATCATAAAGTTCTTTTGTTTTAAAAACTATTTTGTAAGCGAACAAATCATGATATTTTTTTATTGCTCTACAACTTTTCCATTACGCACGGCAATATTTTTCTTTTATTAGAACATATAGAAACGTTTTCATTTAATGAAAACAGCAAAAGTTTTTGATTGATTGTAAAGCAGTAGGTACCTCTGAATAAATAAATCTTTGTTGACCTCCCATATGTCCCGAAAAGGCTCCCACGTCGTCAAGTAGTTTTGCACTTGGGTGAAGCAATAAGAAACTTCGTTGTTCAACATCTGTCGCGATCGATCGAGGTCCTCGTCCTCAATATATACCTTCCAAAAAGGCTTAGTTTCGATGTCATGTAATTCGAACTTGTCTACCACGCAAGGAATTATTTTCAGGGAGTCTAATAGTTTAGAAAAAACTTCGGAGACCATGCGTGCCACATCTGTTAATGTTGGGGAAAAGTTCACCTAAAAAAAGTATTACTTTGAGACTTACAAAGAAAACTTTATCAAGCTTTTCAGATATTAGGTTCAAATAAATCAAATAAAATAATTATAACAAAGTAATAGTATTTAATTTTTATTTATAAATAATTTTTTTATATTATTTATTAGTGTATATTAACTTAAGTATATAAAGAATTTTAAAACTCATTATACTTTTGACTAGGTATTTCCAGACTTGTGATATCTACTTCTATATAACGTATAAAAAATGGCAACCAATAATATTAGACTTTGTAACAGTTTGACATAAATATAACATTTTTTTATTAAAAAAATGTTTTAAAGTGGTCCGGGGCGAAGGATTTAGTCAGCTAGGATCGTACATTAATTTAAAAACGGGCTATATTTTGATTTTGCAGACAGAAAAGTGTTAGGTATTGAATTTATGACAAATATTATTAGAAAAATAAGAAAATTAACTACATATTTTTTAAATTTATATTTTTTTCGTCTTTTACAATCTGTTAGTGTTTTAGAAAACGGTATAGCAAGTTTCCTGAAAATATTTTCTCCGTTTGGAATTAAAATCTTGAGTCTTTATAAAATTCCTCTATTTTAAAGTTTAACGTCAAAATATACGAAATACACTAATAAATGGTCAAAAATGTCTGTAGACTTAGTACAAAACTATATAGCTCGTATTTTGATTTAATATATGCCATTAAAAAAATCTGTATACAGTAAAATAAAGAAAAAATTATATAAAATGGTTATAAAATAAGTAGAATAATAATTGAAAAAAAAGAGCAATTTTGAAGTAATTTATTTCAACTAAAGCTCAACTAAAGCTTTGGAACACGGACTCGAAATATTTTTTTTGGTTTTTCCGTAAAATTTTGAATGAACGTTAGAATGTTGATCTCGATGATGACATCTTTATGCCAAATTTGGTATTTTCATTTGCGTATCTCACTGTAGGTCTAGTGGTTTGATTTGTTTTAAACTTTATGTCTCCGTTGCTGTGTAACTTGAAGAAGACAGATCTATTACGTTCGATATATTTATTAGTACAACGATTAAAGCCGTGATTCTTACATATCGTATATTTTGACGTTGAACAAGTAATATTTATAACTGACAAAAGAAATGTTAAGATTATTTTCTTTATAGTTATATTTTCTCTTACAAAAGTTTATGAAAACTTTTTCTTAAGTTAATAAGTGGCGCATTAGAGGTTTTTAAAGCATTTTTTAATAATAATATTTATAAAACAAATCACATAATCTTTAAATAATTGCGTAATTAACTAGTATATTATAGAATATGAAAAAGTAGCAATATCAAATGTTAAAGGTGATGAAAAATAGTTTTGATAATTCTTTCTTGTGAGAAAATGCAAGTCGTTTTTTGAAGAATACATATCTAAAGTTTATTTCTTATATTATTCAATTTTTATATTATTCAATTTAAAAAGAACCTACTACTGTAAGTAAAAGAATATCTGTATATTTATATTATATACAAGCATGAAAAATAATAGGTTTATTTTTATATTTTCTACTTCTACTGGTTCCCTAGTAGTCAGTACTGCGGGTGTCAGTCTAAGCCGACCATCCCGGGGGCACTGCAACCTAAATGCATTACAAATGTCGAGTTCGCTTCCAGAACTCAACTTTTTCGTTCCGCCGGAATACGATATTGCTTGCGGTAGCTCACAGTTGTAAGAGAGATGATCCATCTTTACCTTCACTCCTGTGCTTATTTTGACGAACTGCACAGACAGCGTTACTACGGACTATGCATTATAATGCATTCTTTTTGTTAATATAACGAATATACACAATTCACGGAAATGATTAATGCATCACTTCAACAATATACAAAACTATCAGTTTATAAAAAGTATGTTGACTTTATCAAATAAATTTATAAAATTATTAAAAGCAAGATAATTTTACTGCCAATATTGTTTTCTCTATCCGTTTCTTCATTTTCGTTATTTTTAAAGAACCCTTTGACTGCATAAAAATGTTAATTCCATGTTAGTAGCTTATCATGTGATTAAAAATTCATATAGTATAGTATTTTGTCTACACACATGCCTCGAGCAACTCAAAATTATCATGCATATCTAGAATAAAAAAATATAGATACTTTCTGTGGTATCTGCCAAAGACAACATTTACATTCAACTCTGACTCTTATAAAGAATAAGCTAGTACATAGCTCTATTATATACTACAGGCACGAGGTATATACACTGACTATATAACTGCTATACTCTGCAACGATTGCGCAAAGGTGGTAGTATATAAGAGAAGATTATGTTAGATCGTATAATAAGAATAGCTTTTTGATAAACATAAACATTGCAAAAAACACCATAAGTTTAATGAAAACGCCATACATTACAAGAATTATCTCATGGCGTCGAAAAAAAAATGGGATACGTCGCCGGATATAAACTGATCCATCCATGTTTTTAGAATATGTAGAATGCAATTTTTCTCGGTAAAATGAGTAAAAGCGCTCCAAGGTTGTATGGTAATTTGTATTGGTTTTTTAATTTTTTTATTTTTTATGTTCACTTAAGCATTTTTATTTCTTGGATGTATGATTATTCATGAATAATATTATTACACATTATCAATTGCCCTAAAAGCTACTGGCAGTTCGCTGCTGATAGTTCAATCGAGTCGAGGAATAGCAATTTGAATACAAAAAGTTCTACTACTAAAGACACACATTTGAAGCGAAGGTTCTGATGTTATGCTTTTTTTCTTTTTCGTTTTTTTTTGAGCACGAGAAATTTAATGCATCTAGAGAATGTGAAATAAAACAAGATGCACTTCTATTACCTGTTCGTGAACACTGAATACAAATAGTGAGGGTTGCCGGACAGAGAGAATCTGATTAGAATTTGAACCAAGCTCAACGTTGAAGCTAAGGTTGTGCTCTCTCCCCTTCACTCTATCCCGTGCAATTCTCGTTAAAACATCGCGTGGGTGATGTAAACAAACCGCTTGAGATACTCGAATTCACGGTATCGCGGCAACAACAGACTTCCTAGATGCTTCTCACAACCTTGCGCCTCTGGCATGTGGCTATACAACCCAAATCCAATGAGATAGCACAGAATATATGCCCTCAATATCGTGATGCTATTTTTTCTTTACATATAAAAATTTCTGAATAAGTGACCAATGGTAAGACACGGTATATAGTTGTCATGGTATCTGGTGTGAAATCAGGATAGCCAGGATTACATAGATACTGTAGTACTCAGAGATGTTCGTCTAAAGGTGCTGGTTCGTATAGATGAGTACTCGAGTAATGCCGATTACACAAATATAATATATTGTTGATCATGAAGTCTTCCATAATAAGTCGCAGAATAGCTGTGTAGAAATTCTCGTAGATTAGAACGTAGTGAGTATGATAGTATAATCCTGTACGGTGTTGTAGTTTATGAAGGTAAGGCCTCCTCTACGTCACTTCAGTTGCCACAGTTTCGTGGACTATAACAAAGATGAATATAGTAATATTGCCAGCGCCTTGGAAAAGTAAGTAGCGAGTTGGTCAGTGCACACGGCGCACTTCTCCTTCTTGCGGTCAACCGCTCGAACCATAATTCATACGTTCGGCACATGCTTCCGGAGGGGACTGACCGAGAAGATGGCTACGTTCGGTGCATGCTATCTAAACATGCGTATACGCATATTAGATGATCAAGCGGCCCGGCCGCTGCTTCTCGGGATTGTTTACTTCTCCCAAGAGACCAACAACTGCGGGCTGGTTGAGAAGGTCGCCGTCGAAATCACGCTTCGAACGGAATTTGCGACTATGTGTTTGAAAATGGTAACTGAAAATAAATATACCCAACCCAAATTTTAAACTATAACCTAAGCTCGAATGGGGAGAAGAAAAACATAAACAATTTCACGATATTTCAATAATATCGTAGCCACAGCCGCGCGAGCTAAGACGCGCAGTTACTCTTGTTTTAATCTTTTGAACTCGAGTTCAAGTCTCGTTCGCACATTTTCCTTCATTATATTTATTATACTACATATATTTTTTAATGCCATTGTCTACAGTAGAATAAAAAATTTTATTTATAATTTAGGTTTTTTTCTAAAAAAATCTTGAAAACAAATATTTTTCCAGTTTTCTGAGTTATTTCATTAAAAACATAAATTTTTGTTATCAAAGTACAATGATATTTTGTTTGATATTTATTTAGCTAAGACTATTTTGTTATTCTTAATAATGTTGTTTGTTATAAAAGTGAGTTTTTAATCGATTTTATTGGATGAATAATAATTAACAAATATCTCAATAGTAAAAATAAAATTTTCAAGAACAAGAATCGCTAAACTACGAATACGCGAAAGAAATACATTTTGTTTGCAGCACGATTCTTAACATAAAAATACAATTAAGCATTGCGCGTACAATAAAATGCACTTATGCATGTTTAACTCACGGTGAAAATTTAAATTCTAAAGGAGCATCTAAACGATTTTAAAAGTTGTACTGACGTTTGTGTAGTCTAAAGTTAATCTCATTAAATATTTTTTCTCAAAGTGAATAATCAAAAGTTTGTCATGATGAAATTGTCGAAGTCCAAGATTACAATAAATTTTAATGTTTCAAACCTCTCTGAGTCGCAATGCAACATTTTTAATTATTTACTTAGGGGAAAAATATTTAATCAGATTAATTTTAAATTGTACAAACGTCAGTGCAATTTGTGAAATTCTTTAGACTTTTCGTCGTACCACTTCGGGTATTCACTTGAGATTTTAATATTGAAAATGGCAACACTTTTAATTATCTACTTTGGGAAAAAATATTTAATGATATTAAGTTTAGATAGATTATACAAACGGCAGTGCAACTTGTAAAATTTTCTTGACTCTTCGACGTACTATTTTGGAATTTAATTTGAGCTTTAATTGAAAATGCATACCGCACGTGTTATAAGCATAAAAGGGCACTATAATTTTTAAAATGAATTAAAATGGTTGCCATAGTATCCTATTGCAGTTCTTTGTGGTATGCTATTTATCATCGAGAAAACTTTTTAATAACTGCATTGCTCGATGGCAAAGATAAAAGCGTCAGTACAAATAATGCTCACTCTCTGACACTAAACTTATTACTTGGGTTTTTTTCATTTAAAAATTTCAGCCCAAAATTGGTAAATATCTGCCAATTTGGTTGAATCAGATATAATTGCAGTACAGTCTTCTCTTATTAATTTATGATACTAATTTTCTATTAAACGTAACCTTTTTTTTCGATAAAAATATTTGGAAATGGCAAATCCATAAATTTTGTCCTAACTTGATTCAATCACGTCGCGGGTGATAATATATTTAGTTTTTACGCATAGTGACTTTTATAATTATGGTTAGAATAAAGACGCATCTCTTTAAAGCTACCGACTGTTGTGTTGATTGGTAGATTTTGCTGAAAATGTACGGCACAATATGTATTCCACTGCAAGGTCGGCCAGGATATCGGGGATCATGAAATGCGAGTTCATTATAGTTTCAAGTGCGGTCTCAAGGCCCGCGAAGCGATTAACGTAAGCGATTATCTTTCGCTACTACAGAACATTGAGGTCCGAGAATGCACGTTTAACTTGCATCTGCATATTAACTAGATTTATCGCTTTTTATAGAGTCGTTTTACGCGCTGTGAGGCGACGTCTACAAACAAACGCTTAAGTATAATCTTAATATGCTCGATTGAAAGTTCGAGCAAAGTATTAGTTATCAGGGTTGCAGTTTTAGCACTTCTTGTTTCTAGAAGTTAAGTCGTTCACAACGTTTGTCACTTCCGAACTTGATTGAGATCAAATCCGAAAACACTTTTCATTCTCGGATTCGATTATAATCAAGTCCAAAAACACTTTGCACTTCTAAATTTCTGCGTAAAATCCGCAACTCAAATTAGGTTGTTCAGTATAGACGTGAGTAAATCTAAATACTCATGTGTTATACGGTGTTGTAGACATCGTGCATTGTATGAATCGCTCTCTAGAGTTTGGCTTTTCTATCGAATAGCTTTTCGTTTAACGGTCAAGATACTAACTGTGCTAAGGTTATATATTTCATTGTATTTTGCGACAGTATCATTATGTATGGTAATGACAGTATTTATTATATACTATACGAGTAAAATATATAACTATTTAAGACCACGAAAATGAAAACAAAAATTAGTACCGATACCTTAGGGAAATTAGTAAAAAATGTCACACTGTTGTAGTATTAAAAATATACCTAAGGACTATCGAGCCCATATGCGTGATTGTGTAGTTAGGAGTTTACGAAAATACAAAGAGCTAAGAAACTTAGTAAAATATGAATAAATGCAGCCGTGATAAGAAAAAGTGAAAAAGTGGCAAATCCAGCTCTATTTGTATTGAATGCAATGCGTTATGAGAAATAAGAGAATTGAAAATTTATGATTGTATATATGAAAATATACATTAATTGTACTTTAGTAAAAAAAAAATCAGAAATTGAAAAATTTGTGTTTTTAAAGAGGGATATCTTTTTCATAAAAGAGACTATTATAGTATTAAAAGAATTTTTTTAAACTATTATATCTTTTCATATACTAAAGTAACGTGTTTTTCGTTCAATTACGTTATTAATAATTGTAGCCTTGAACGAGTGTTATCAAGGATCTTGGGGTTTACTTTGATTTTTCGCTTTCATTTGTAAATCGCATAGATTATATCTACGTATGTGTTTTATCGTCTTTACGAAATTCTAATTATCATTATATGTACACCTTTATGTATATTTTAATTTTGTATATAGGGCTTCTTAGCCCGTTTAATGTGAAATAAAAAGTTTTTATTAACTCACAGTTTAACATTTTCAGTGCGGTGCAAACTATATACGGGTAGTAGATTTTATTACTTTAATCACATTGTCAAATTTTAAATAATAAAAAAATTATTACTATCAATTTAGATGACGAATTTGGAATTGTATTATTGCCTTTGCTATTTGTCCATCAGATTTCAGTATTGAAAATATATCTATACATTAGTAGATATAGTTTCTTTAGTCGAATGTCAAAGAATACAAATATTAAAATTTGACTATCTTAAAACAATGCACTCTAATCTGATGGATATTTAGCAAGAGCCTTGTATTATTTGTCTTTATGAGTATAAAGTTCCTGTTCAAGAATTGTGTGGGATTATGTACAATTAATTGTATATAATAATAAAGAATAAAAAGTTGCATACCTTATTCTGGATTAAATCTGCTGTTAACTGAATGACTGGAGTTGGTGACGTTGTTCCATCACCATGCAACGCTTCATACATAAGAGATAAAGAATTTTTTATTGACAGCCTAAAAGCTTCGGTTAGTATTCTGTCGAAGTTCATCAAATATGATTTCCATTCAGATATACACTGAAATAATTTAAAATTTCGTTAGTCGTTTATGGAAAAGCAATTTTTCATAAAATCGTACATTTTCTATAACTGGCTGAAAACCTTCAAAGACGACGAGCATATATTGGACTATTTGTTTGTACTTATCATGGTAAACTTCCATTGCGCTATTTCTATAAGTTAAATTAATTTTTTTAATAATTTTTTTATATTATTTTGTAAATCTTTTTAATACCTTACAATATCCATTTCGTTTAGAAAATCATCAAGTTTACTAGCATGAGTATGTTTAATTTTTATCATACTTATTCCACAAATTTCTTCACAAATTTTAATAACTTCAGCATTGCATTTTTTATATGTATCGATAAATTCTTGTAACTAAATTTGATCGAATTCATTCAATATGCAAAGTTTTAGTTCATATTACACAAATATCCATCTCAAATAAATGAATGAAACAAGTAAAAACGTACATTTGTAGTATTGGTATTACAATCTTTAATATAGTCTTCAATATATTCGGCATTCCATGTAAGTCTTTTTAATCCTGGTTTGATTTTTTTATCAATTTGTAGGGTTCGTTCTCGGAAAAGAAGTTTCTCTTCAACAGATAGTGCTAAAAATGAATTAAAAATACTTTTGTAGCATAAAATGTTATATAAATGAAAAAAATTATATTTTAATAACTTCAAAAAATGCGCAAGAACATTTTTAAAAAAAGCTTTTTTTCTATAACTTGGTGTATTTCAACGAGAATGATTAAATATGACAAAAATTATGACTATGAATTCACCTTATGAACAATATTTTCGTGAACAATTAATATTTTCAACATTAATCATTTATTTGTTTTTTTTTGTATGTACACTGAAAAAATACGTTGACCCAATTAAACTCGTGTTTAACGATTAAAAGATTTTGTTGGAACAAAAAAAATAGATGGAACAAATAAACAAAATATTTCATTGATTGAATGATTGATTGACTTAATTCATCTAACATTTTCGTTTAAATAAAATTATTTAATTGCCCACAAGTCAATATGGGTTTAATGACAATATTGCTACACGATGAACTGCAGCCTGATGTAGGTACAGCCAGCAAAAGCTGCACGCTCCCCGAGAGAGCCAGTCTGCATCGTCGGGCAATCACGCGCTTGAGCCCCGCCGGCGATATACAGCGCGTCTTGCCCGTCGTCCAGCGTCCTCTCTAAGCAGCGCGCCTCGCGTAGGATAAGCATAGGGACGACGGCAAAATACCTTGGACGATCTTGTTGTAAGCTCCGACGATAGCAAGGACGTTCTCGTAGACGAACTGCAGGCTCTTCCAGCGGCCGTTAATCAACTGCAGGTTCGCCGGCAGCTCGAATCGCAGGTCCAGCCAATAGGCCGCCTCCTCGCAGAGGGCCACCAGTCGCGGATCGGCATTGCACGCGAGCGAGGCCGTCGACGAGCCGGCCTTATCGTCAGGGCAGCCTCCGACGCCGCCACGTCGCATGAGGTAACGATCGAGCCGGCTTTGAGGATTATCGCCTAGCTCGGCCAGCCATTTGCGATAGAGATCGGCGATGCGCGCGCGGATGGACTGGATGAGACTGTCGCCATGATGGAAGGCGTCCGAGGGCAAGTCGTCCGCCTCGGCGGCCCGCTGCCACGTGTTCGAGCGTAGCGAGTCCGCTAGCCACTGGAGCCGGCGCGATTTTATGCTCAGGTTGAGCGCGCGACCGGAGAAGTACGGGCTGAAGGCAGGGTACTCGGACTTCTCAGACAACATAGCCTGCTTCGTCGTCTGGACCTCATCGTCAAGCATTTTCCAGATCTACTGATTTTAGGCGAATTTATGTATATTTGCAGAACAAGTATCTTTGTTTTTCTGCATAGAAAAGCCAACTCTATAGTTTGTCATTTAGGTGGAAAGGTTTCATTTTCGAATAATTTAAGGAAGTAACTATAATTA
>JAYJLV010000046.1:20226364-20247668 GCA_036873485.1 Torymus texanus
GAGAGAGAGAGAGAGAGAGAGAGAGAGAGAGAGAGAGAGAGAGAGAGAGAGAGAGAGAGAGAGAGAGAGAGGGGGAGGACGCGAGAGAGAACGTACGTGCGTAGACTCACCCTGTCACGTTTGTGGACTTTCAATTTTTCAATTTATATGTCAAATATTAAAATTTCATTTCGCAATTCTAAAAGCCCTGCGCTTTCATACGAGTCCGCGTTCGCATAGCGCGTCTAAAAATTTATCAGTGCCGATACACACATACACACATACATATATACACACTTACTTTGCTATTTCGCGTGTACATGTAATGAAAATAAATAATAAAATATCCATTTAAACGTTTATCATAGAAAAATACTAACTTTTTCAATGAAGCACACTTATGTTTAGTGATTATATAAGATGCTGTTGTATACGAACATGTTAAAAATTTAATATAACTCTGGTAATACTTATAGCATTTCTTTTACTTAATTTTAGGTGAAATGTTCAATAAACAATTTTATAATACTTTTAAGATCATGCACGAATTATGTTATAGAGAGAAGTATAAAATCCCAAAAATTATCTAAAAACAACTCACCCGTAAATATATATTTTTATATTCCTGACAGACAATTATGCTCTCCAAGAGTTTTTTCATGGACTGCCTCGTCTTGCCGGCGAACAGCTCGTTCATGGGCACAGCTCTCGTGCACACGGCTATCACCTGATTTCCGATCACCTCGAACAGCCGCGTCATTCTTCTATCGTTTCCCAGGAACGGTGAGTTCATCCATATAACACGACAGAGCTGGACGATTTTGGGCAGGTGGTTTACGAGTTGACTGGGCTCGCTACACGCATCGAGACGGGCGCAGGGTTCCGTTAGTATACCCATGAACTCGACATTCGACTTGGCCTCCCCCGTTGCTCGCTTTATATCGTCCAGGAGACTGTACAGCTGCCGGTGATGCGTCGAACGGGCTGCCGCCAAGACGTCCAATAGCCAGCGCGACGCCGTCGTCTCGAGCTGCTGTGCGAGACCACGCAGATTGTCGTCTAAGATGGTGTGGGTGGGTCAGTGTATTTAGAGACTCGCTAAATTAATTCCCGCTCCAATGCTGGGCAGGGTTCTGTAGTGTTGTTAGATTTAGATTTATCGTGGAGCTATTGGTAAAGTTGGGAATTCACTAAAATCGATGAGCAATCTGCTGGGTATTGTTTTCATCTGATTCGTAGCCAAAAATTCCATTTCCTTATAGAATAACTTAAATTCAATTATAATACAGCTTTCAATTTAATTTCAAAGATTGAACATTTCAGCTATTTCCAGATGGTTATAAAAACTTTAATTAAATTTCTTTGCAAACGATCAAGGCTTTATTGATATTGTAGTTTTCAACGGCACCAAGTTGTCTAAAAGTGAGGTGAAATAAATTGGATAATTTTGAAAAAAACATTGATTTAAAATTATGAAAATTAGATGGTTATAGTATAAAAATTATATTATAATATCAATTGACCTCAGCAATTGTTTTGTTTATTTTTTATCTTCCTAAATTCTTAAAGACGATCTTCATCCTTTCTATTTCACAAATATCCATATTAATGAATTGGGCAGTTTAATATCGTAGCTTGCTACTGAGTCCAAACAAATACTACATTGTTTTGTATAAGGATGAGAGAAAAAAAACAAAAATAAAGCAGAATTAAGTAGTTGAAAGAAACATCGGGCAGACAAATTCCGTAACGTTATCATAGAGGTGTACGTGCGCCTGCTTCTCTTCTGCGCGAGTGAGAATAAGATTGGGATAAAGAAAGATAGAGACTGCGAGTGCAAGGCGGAGAGAAGCTTTGTACGAGCGGGAAAAATAAATGGCGGAAAAACGAGGCAAAGGATTCGAGATAATAAGAGTCGAGTCGACATCGTCGTTGTCGTCGTCGTCGTCGTCGTCGTCGTCGTCGTGGAACTTAAAAGAGTCGCGCCTGCTCGCGAGGAGAACAGAGCGAAGAAGACAGAGCAGGAGGGACGGCAAAAAAAACTCGGGAGCTAATAGGAAAGAAAGAGACGGAGAGCTCAAAATGGTCAGAGATGGACGGATATGGCGAAGGATGAAGCGAGAGAAAGAATAAAGAGAAAGAGAGGGGAAGTGAGACTCGGAAGAAGTAGCACCGGAGACGGCAGGCTTTGTCTCGCGGCTCACGCGATCCATCGACATTTGTCGGGAGAGGCTTCTTACAGTCGTGGAAAATGGCGCGGACGATCGGACAGTATCGAAATTGCATCCGCCACGCAGCGCGCGGCTGCGACATAACCATCCCCCGCGATCGGATTCACTGCTGCTCTGCTGCTGCTGGAAGCAAGCTAGACAGGAGAAATGGCGGCAATAAAATCGTTAATCTGCCAATGACCGCATCTAAATCTCAAAGCTGCTCTCGATTCGTTTTCCTCTCTCTCTCTCTCTCTCTCTCTCGCTCTGACGCTTGCGTGTTTTCTCCATTGTCCGCGCTGCCGACTACTTTTTGTCTCCCTCCGATTGGTTATGCATTGGGCGTGATTGTCGCCGCGCTGCAGCGCCCACACATGCCGGACTGGACTATAATTTTCCGCCCTGTCAAGCCTCTGGCCGCGCGAAGACAGAATTTTATCCGGATACGCGTCGATGATCAGAAATTATGTCGATACATCATTCCCCTACCCACCTGCCGAACACGCGGCTGCATCGGCTCGCCGTATGTGCTCGTGTCCAACTAGCCCACCATTTGTTTATTTTGAAAAAGAAATTGGTTTTTGCAAGCCAATCGAGCGCGCAGACGTTAAATCCCACGTGATGTATGTTCACCGGGTACAATAATGGACTAGAACAGCAAGTTATGACTCTTTCGTGTGTCAGCTTTTTTTTTTTGCATTTCGTTACTATTTTGCGTGGAAATGGTAATCGGCTACTTTATAAATGATAAATAAGAAACTTAAAATAAGTAACATAAACTCGTAAAATGCAGCTATTTTTTAAGACATTTCGTGTACGAATCTGGGTGCTAAATAATAATGCAGGAATAATAATATTTTGAGTATTATATATGCAAATGAGAAATTTCTGAAAGGGAAGTACTAAACTTACAACAATACCGTCGGTGAATTAGCTATATAAATTATTACATAAGTGGCAATGAAATTAGTAATCCAAGTAATACTTACTGCTAAGTAAGGTCTACTCTATACA
The DNA here is from genome assembly GCA_036873485.1 of Torymus texanus. Lineage (NCBI taxonomy): Eukaryota > Metazoa > Arthropoda > Insecta > Hymenoptera > Torymidae > Torymus > Torymus texanus. The sequence goes on from JAYJLV010000046.1 coordinate 20,229,568, forward strand.
TATAAGGAGTAGATGCAATGAACAAGAATAAGTTGTTTTACTGTGTTTATGTGGTGCATGTTTCTTTTTTTCCGTGAAGAAGATCTAAAGTCTACATTTATCTGTACCAACAAGGAAAGTGTATATACTTTCGCAGAAACGAATTTTAATGAGAGTTTTTTTAGTCGATTGTTGTTATCTAAAGATGAAGCCGAGTACTTATAATTCCATCTCATATGCCCTATTTCAAAGATCTGGGCAATATGATCGCCAACGCGCTTCATTTTGTTAAAAAATAAGACTATTTTATTGACTATCATTTTGCAAGTATTGTTACAAAACACAACTTAAATTTGAGTTTATTCTGTCTACTTTTATAATTTATGTTTTTTTTTTCAGAAAGCACATTTGAGATTCGATGAACTATATCTAAAGAAAGAGGATCTATAAGATGGAATTACGTACATTGAGCTTTATTTTTTGATACCAAATATTGATTTTCCAAGCTCTGTTGAAATCAGTTCACGGTGTAAATTTTCGATTTAAGTATGGCTCCAAGTATTAAGCTGTTTGCAGCTTAAAGCAATGGAAGCACGTAGAGAATCATCTTGGATTAGGAACAAAATTTATACAGTATTGTTTTATTTATAGTTGATAATTTTTTTATATAAGTTATAGAACAAAAAATACCCCAAAAGAAATTGTAAGTGACGTAATACACAACACGACGATATGGATCGAATCGCATTTAATAATATCAAGGCTATTTGAAGAAAGACGCGTATTGACATCGGTAGCTTAGAAAAAGAGCATACGTTGTGAAAATAGAAAGTCCGAGGTTCAATTTGTCGTCGAATCTCGCCGTACATTTTATTTGTATTCAGTCTTTTATTTATGTATTTACCTACTTTTTAAAATGTTAACTACATATTGTTTAATTTGTTGTAACTAAGTTCATGTAAATTAAAAGAAAAGGTAATGATTTCAGTTATTTTTATTAATATCGACGTCAAGTAGTATGAAACAAGTAGTACGTCAGTGATATGTTCAGCCGTAAAAATCCTTTCTTAAAAAGTGAGGACCGGTAAGTTAATTCAAAACAATTGACTAATTGTTGTAATCTGTGTTAATTCTAGTAGTCTATAATACTTGATTGGATAATTCTTGTAATCTGTAATACTTGATTGAATAACACTTGCAAACTGTAATGTTTCACGACTTCAGGCAATGTGTGACGAAAGTGTAATCAAAATATTCAGACATTTTCAGTTGAAAAATTGACAACATATAATAATACTCCAATTCTCAAGCAGAAATGTTAATCATAAATTAGCTATTTTTTAGTTAACTTGATGGATGAAAACGAATATTGCTTGTATTTCATAATTATCTACCGATCAGAAATGAATTTTCATATGTATTCTTCATAAAATGGGTATTTCAAGTAATGGGAAACTTTTGAATGAATTATGTTACTTTCATACGATGATCATTGTCAAAAATACTCTCATTTAATTATTACGTTATTTAGAAAATATTATTTATTTTCTACTAGAATTTTTTGAAGTTTTATTCCTACAATTCATATGATGTAAACCAAAATATATTTTGAGAAAAATTTGCTTAGCATTTACTTTTTAACAAATTAATAGTCATAATATAATTCTATAGTTTTTATATTTTTTTTATAGAGAGTCTATGCAAGTATTTTTAATTACTGCTTTAGTAATTTAAACAATAATTATAAAATTTGGCAGTGATGATTTCATACTATTCATTTGGCAAACCTGGCTATATTTTCAGTTCATTTTAAGAACTTAGTATATTTTTAGATGAGTAAACAAATGGTTATAATTTTAAATATGAATTTAAATTGTCTGGTATGAATACATAAAGCGCGTGATTTAACATTTCAGGTTTTTATAGATATTTATACAACTAAATTCCGTTAAGAAATACAATGCATAACAATCGATGAAATTACCTTATAGCATACATTTTATTGCCACCACAAATAGGATGTAATTTACTGCTTGAGTCGCTACCGAATTTCTCGTTAATATTTCGCGATTCAATATCTGTTTATTTTTGCGGAGTTTCCCCGATTCACGTGCATATAGATCGTCGGCGTGAGCTTTCATAAAATTTGTAAATTTATACCAGAAGAAGCGCTCGGCGCAGGCCACGTTTCTTCTTTCTTATGCTTCCCTCCCATCTCATATCAGCTCAAGTATCTGGATAAAATCGCGGGGGTTCGCTGCGCGCCGAGCCGAAATTTTCATTCTCTTTCCCTCGTGCTCCCGCCACACTGACTTATAGGTGGAACGAGAGGAGTCTTCGTGGAATAAAAGCGTTTTTTCTTCCTAGGCGTGGTGTGACGGTGATGAGGCTATATAGCGCGGCGTCAATCGACGAGCAAATTTATCGGATGAAGATAAAGCCACTCGGCCGCGAAATGGACTGACAAGCGATTCCCATTTTCTCGCGTATTTCTCTCCGTCTTTCTCTTAGCGAGGCACTGCAAGAGTTTCATCGGCGCGAGAAAGCCGCGAGGAATTGCGCCGGCAACGCCGTCGTCGACGGCTGCGTTCTACGTCGTCGTACGTCGCATCCCTTATCTGCTCTCTTGTATCGTCGTCGATCGAATAATACCGCGAGGATAATCTGCCGGCCGACAACGAGATACTCGGTTTTCCGTTTTGCCTTGTATTTCTTTTCTGTCTCTGTGTGCTGCGCCTTTTTCTCATTTGCTCTTTACCATTGCTTCGTTCCTGTTGTCTTCACCCAGACTTGCGAAAATTCACCAACGGGATAAGCCTGTGAACAAGGCCGGAAGGGATTTAAAAAATCTAGTAGGGAATCGGCGAAATTGATTTCCTGAATGAAACTGCTGATGTCGTGCGGAGCTGTTGCAGAGAAGTTGTTGGACCCATAGGTGGAAAAATGACCTACTTCGAAGGTGTTCAGTATCATATTTTTGTAAAAAAAACTTTCTACGATACCTACAAGGTTTTAACAATTATGTTAACTCTGTATACAAATTTTGCTGATATCGTGATTTGTACGTAATTATAACTTTCAAATGATTTAATGTTTAAATATACTTAGAAGGAGAATGAAAGCTTTTTTAGTCTACTAGCATATTTATTTCTAGACTAAATATTCACGAAGTTTTGATGAATAAAATTAGCATCTTTATAAAAAAAATTTTACTTGTTCTAAATATAGACTTTCATCAATAGTCTGCCAAATACAGTACATGTGTTATATCTCTCTCTAATAAATTATTACTGCAAAACGTGTTAATCATCAATTTTCAGAAATAAAAACCAAGCAAACAAAACAAAAAAGATACACATCTACGAATGTATATAATTTACAGATGTAAAAAAAAAACTTTATATCATCATTTTCTATCTCATAAATAAAAAAATCCGATTTTTCCTTATGTTAAGAGTGGATACACGAATGAATATAAAAAGAACGAAATAAGCAAGGCGTCCGATTACAATATGATGCCGATTAGCAGGAGGTCGAACGGCGGCGGTCGTGGCTAAGTGGTCAGAGTGTTTCATTTGCAAATAGACAAGTTCAGTTCAAACTGACTCCCGTCACTTTTTATTAAATTATTTTACGAGGCCTCACTCGTAACACCTAAAACTCTACATCTATTTCAAGTATTTTTTAAAATTTTTTTATATAGTTCAGTTAAAAACTTAAAAAACTGGTGATACGGCAACCGTTTGAAGATTATGTAAAATAATTAAATTTTAACATTCGGATTTGGCAAAAATTCAGTGAAAAGGCAAACATCCTTAAATTCTAAAATGATCGGTCGTATGACCATAGTTGAGATATTCGATTTGAGATGGATTCAGTTATTCATGTCTAATTAACTAAAGCACTTTTAAATTTTTTATTAAAAGGCAATTTTAGTAAGTGTTTTAGCCTACCATTTGTAATGACTGTGTAGATAAAACTGACGATGCGCTTTTATATAATCAATTTTCAGCATACAATACTAATTCTGATACAAAGTAATTTATAAGTTGTGTTTAGTTGAAGACGGGTGCAATACTGTCGTCTAATATTTAAACTTTATGATAAAATTGTCATTTTTGTAAATATTGTAATATGAATTGTATAACAAATTTAAGTACGATATACGTATTCATAATTGAAATTTTTTGTATATTATTAGTAACAACTAATATTGTAATAAATTCAAATCATAATAACTGGTTAAATAATTTAATACAATTTATAGAAAAAGACTCAAATCTAAATAGAATCGTTTTATTAATAAATAGCACAACAGAAGTTGTACCGCAGTATTATATAAAATTATGTGAGCAGTTCGTACAAGAAATTCCTTCTTTAGTTTTGGATGTGAATAATTATTCAAAAATATATGAAAATGAGGAGTTGTTAAATATGTTTTCTTATAAATTTCACAGTCAAGCTGCTATTTATTTATTTATGATACCAAAAAGTAACGATAGTATTTTTGAACAAATGAAAGACTCTATTAAATTTATGATTAATTATGGACCTGATACTATGAGACCATATTGTTTATTAATTTTAATGGATGTAATAACACGTAAAGAAGTTGAAGAATTTTTTCGTTTTAGTTGGACACAACAGTTTTTAAACGTAGCTGTTGTACAATTAATACATGAAGTGATAATTAGTAGTATACCTTTAAGTAAAAATGTTGAAAATATAAGAGTATTTGTATATGACTTCAATCCTTTTATAGAAACCTACACAAGTAATATTTTCTCACCTTCCATAAATTGGTTTCCAGAAAAGTTGCATAACCTTCAAGGATACATATTGAATGTCGGTTTCATTGAAGTCGTTCCATATGTAGTTTGTGATGAAAATACGACAGAAAGCAATATTGAGGAGACTATATATGGATCAGATATTTCCATAGCTAAAAATTTAGCCAAAAGCATGAACTTTTCCTTGTCTGTAAAAGTTGTAGATACAGTAAACGAAAAGGTAAAAAAGATATTTAATGACACAGCAGAAAATGTCCTTGGGGCGCTCGATAAAGGAGGGTTAGATTTTTGCATAAATTTATTCTCAGTTACCGGTTCTTTCGAAAATTATTCACATGACTTTGGTACTTTCTTAGAGCCTGTGTCTTTTCATATAATAGTTAAACAATATACTTCTTGTAGTATCGATATTTCCAAATTGATAATTGTAGGTATTAAAATGATAATTATTTTTATTCTCATTCTTATAATTTGCAAACGATTACTAAAACTAAATAAAAAATTTTGGACTATTTTGAATGTTTTCAAAGTTATGATTGGCTCATCGGTAAAATTCGAAAGACATCAGAAAGCGATTGAAAGAATTTTTTTCATTGGATTAGTTTTGACATCATTTGTGTGTTCTATTGGACTTTTGGAATTAATGACAAATGTTTACTTTTGTCAGGGAAGTGTATCAAGATTTAAGACTTTAAGAGATTTTGATGAATCTAACATAATTCCTTCTTTCACGAGTGAAGCAAAAGATTTATTACTCAGAGCTAATCTTACAACTATACAAAATTTAGCTAAAAAGTCATCACCACTACCTCCTCTAAATGGAGAACAGATTTGCTTAATATCTTTGTTAAATTATGAAACAAGTGTCAATGCATGTGTGATCGATAGAATATTTGGAAAGGAATTGGTTAAGTATTTTCAGGATAATGAGAACGGATACTTTTTGACGATTGTTAAGGAAAAACTACAACCGGGATGGACAACAATGGCGATTTTAAAGAAGTCTCCTTACACAAATAGATTCAGCGAAATTCTCCGAAGATTTTTCGAAGCTGGTTTATTTAGGAAATGGTACCATGAGAGTATAATTCTTTTCTTAAAAAAGAATGGGAAACTAAAAACTATTACAAATGCATACGATGATTTTGTTCTTAAACTTCTCGCTCAAGCAGATACATCTAATGAGAGGAAAAAAAAGTTAATCATGCGTATGATTTTTATTTTGATTTTTGGATATAGTATAGGATGCTTGGTATTGGTTTGTGAATTAATCTGGGTTTTCGTCTCTAGGAATGTGTTAACAAATCGTTAAAAATGCTTCGAAAATGTAATTGGAATTTTGAATAAATAATTAACATTTACGAACCCTACGTGTCACACTCATTTTAACTACTTTATCAGTATTTCTTCCTCACTCTCTAAAGTTGAATTAGTGAAAAAATCACTAAAGATTAGTTAAAATTGCTCCACCGAAACATTAGTGAATATTCACTAATGAAATAGTAAATATTCACTATTTAAAATAGTGAAACTCTTCTTATTTAATTAGTAGATATTTCCATATAATTCCACTAAGAATTAGTGAATATTTACTATTTCATTAGTGAATATTCACTAATGTTTCGGTGGAGCAATTTTAATTAATCTTTAGTGTTTTTTTCACTAATTCATTTTAGAGAGCACAAAAGAAGCTTTGCAGTGGTTTTATTTATTAAATGAAAGCGATTTTTGTATGTTTTTCGCAAGTTTATCATTTTATCAGAATTTGTGGTTGGACTATTGATTAGCTCCTAAAACTAAATTTGTTTTATCTGAAATTTTAATATGAAAATTATAATGAACGATTCTGAATTAATGTGTAGAGATGAGTATATAGGTTTACTCGAGAGAGAATACGAAATACCTCGATGTTAGGCAAATAAGGCGAAAAGCAAAAAAAAAAAAAATAATACCGCAAAGAGAGGAAAGCCAAGACAGGCGGTCTCGCACAAAAGAGCGATATCAAGTGGGCCATTCGGAATAGAATAGGGGAAAAAGTAGGGGTAGTGGTATATACATAGCATTTGTAAGGGGGACTTACAGCGGTAGAGCCAGAAGTCATACTCGTCCTTAAAGCAGAGCAGCTCGCCAGCGGTCGTCTGATCCTGGTCTCCGAGGGCAATCCTGATTTGCCTCGTCCAGTGCACGGCGATCCCTTCAAGCCGCTTTACCAACTCCTTATCGGCGCCGGCCTCCTCGGCGGTCAGCTCCGCGCCCTCCCGCGGCTGATATATTACGGTTAAGCCGAGCATTTTATACCTCAGATCGGTCAGGTTGCACAGGAAGCTCTGCACGTTTCCGCAGAAATCCTCCTTCACGCATGTTTACTCGTTCAGGAAAGTCAAGTTGGTTTCTCTCTCTCTCTCTTTTTCGCGATCACATCTTTTTTCGCTTCTATTCTTCGAAAAGACATTCGTGCTCGAGTCTCTTCGAGAATCGAAATTGCGCTTCATTACTCCGAGCGGTATTTATTTACGTGTATACGCGGAACTCTCGTAAAACGTAGGAGGTAGATGCGTAAGAGATTTATAGTGAAACCTTTTGGGCTTTTAAAACTCCTCGGGCGTTATCTACAGGGCAGTTATAAAGTTACTTTGCTGTTTCGAGATTTTAATAACTTGTGAGAGGTATGGATAAAGGTAAGATATTGCTTCATAAAATTAGTTTGCATTTTTCGGATTTTCGAGTGAAAGATTTTTACGATGAAAATTCCATTGTAAGCTCATTTATGTCGGAAAGTAAAGGAAGACAATTTATAACGTTAAGACAAGAAAAATGTCATTATCTAGATAGGAATATTATTCCTTTAACCATTGCTGATATTTTATTATTACAATTAAAGGTTAATAAAGCCTGTTTATAGATAGGAAATGTGAAATTAGCCAAGTATATTAATCAATAAGAAACTAAAAAATACGTTTGACAATATTATTTTTTATAAGTAAGAGAATATCTCATTTCATTCCCAAAAAACTGTTATGTTCCTTTATTATTGATTATGTAACTTTTAGCAACTTATTGAATTGAAATCACATGAATATAATACTGACACAATATGCACGACAAACTGTAAACTCATATCGAGCAATAATTTGAATCGGTCAATGAGTACCACAACCTCGTCCGGGCTCGAAGCTTCGAATGTGTTTAAAGGAAAATTATGGCAATATTAATTTTGTCAGTGGGTGGACCATCTCGAGTGAGCTTCACGTACGCGCACGCGCGAATGCAACAAGCAAATGGTTACAATTTTTTAGCCAGTAATATCAAGTGAGATTGCTCCCTCCCCTCGGCAATGATAAAAGGTTGAAAGCTCGCGTTCGATCGCTGTTATCGTGATTATGTGCAAGTACAAAACTACGGGATACGATGCACGCGTTCTTGCATCAATTGCTTAATAACCTGCCAGTGAGTTCTTATGTGCAACTTTTGAGTAGTTTTGCATTTTAATCATTGCATTCTATGGTGCAGATTTTTTTCTATTACTTTAGTTTTTTAATTTCTACGTACCAAGGTACGTGTGAATTTATGTTTATTATTTTGGATCAATGTTTTTTATTTATTTTAAAAAAGTTTTAATTGAAGTTAATTTTAAAGGTAATCAAAGTAATTACCAAATTTCAATCAGATTTGTTTCAAAATTATTAGTTTCCTATAGAATAATACATCATAGTAACCATCGAGACATTTTATGCTAGTCTCAGTCATTATTTACTTAACTCCGGATAATTTATGATCATCGATTTACTAATCAAGTTATAGTTTGTGATTTAAATGATTTACAGCTTATGCGGTTTAGTATGTACATTGTTTTGTTCTGCATACAACGATAATCACGAAAATGTGCGTTTGTTAATTAATAACTAACGTATACTAAGTAAATTAAATTGTACAAAAATGAATGTCATTCATTTCGAATATTTTAAATGCCCAAATGATTCTATTTATTTAAAAAAATTCAAAACCTATATAGATTTCGCTGAAATGAATACGAATGTCTTTTTGAAATTAATTGTAAAGGATACTGTAAGGCCATGTTTTGATTTTGGTGAAAATCGGAGACAACACATTGTTTACAATCGTTAAAATTGAAACTTCTACATTATCATTTATAGTACCAAAAAGAATTTTCGATGGAAAATCTTCTGGATTAAATATTTCATAGGCGTTCCTAACAAAGTAACTTAATTCCTCTACAGGTTCTTTAGGAAAAGATAATTCTGCTGTTAAAATGTCATTTCTAAAAAACAATGTGAGGCAGGGAATCCGCGGATTTTCGAAAAATTCCCGAATTGATGTTATGCACTGTTCATTCCAATCTGTATGAATTAGTCCACTTAACGTAGTAAAATCTACGACATAACGTATCTGAAAAGTAAACATTAAATTAGTTCTAGTAATTCACAAACTAGTTCTTAAAGGAGTATTGCATTTACAAATACATTTAATTAAAAATATATGAAATGGTCATTCAAATTTAATTTCAACCGGTTTGGTTATTGCAAACAGAACATGTAGATTTCAATATCAATTTTAATGAAATACAAATAGTACTGTACTACAAAAGCTATCTGAGAATATAAAATATACTCTTGAAATAATACAGATATTTAATAAGAAGAAAAGGGGACAAAGTATATTGAAAATTTTCGGAAACGAATGTATGATCTTCTGTATTTTTCGGGCATAAAGCAATGAAATCCTGAAAACTACTCTCTCTCGATACAGTGGGCGCAAAAAATTCTTAATATATGAAAATGTTATTTAGCGCGATAGTCGATTGGGGAGGGGGGCAACGGAGACAATTGGAGCCGATTCCCCATTCCCGGCATTGTTATTTCATTGAAGCCAGCGCGCGCCCTCGCACGAGACAATGAGCGACGAGGCGTGTGCGAGCCAGGCCGCACATTCAAACTCACTAATTTGTCGAGTTCTTTCTCCGCGTACGTGGCTCTCGATAAATTCCCGCTGAATTCGTCGTCCTGCCCGCGTCGGCCTGCAATTAAAAGTTCATCGAGATCTTTCATTTATCCGTGCGCGCGAGCGAGCGCTGCAGCGTCGCGATTTCTCTCGTTCCGTGCTAGCATATATATATATACGTATATATACATATACCCTCAAAGAGTCGATTTTTCTTCTCTCTCTACTTCTCTCTACCTCTCTCGCTCTCCCTTTCTTTCTCGCCAACTCTCGCCCTCTCGCTTTCCCACGACTTCTCGCATGCGCTCTCATTCTCCCTTTAGATTTTTTGTCTATTTTTCATTGTTAAATGAATTCAATGAGGAACTGCATCGACAGGAAAAATTGGTACTTTTTATAAGACACTTTTTCTGCTGCTGCACGCCCGCGTATAGTTGTGGATTACGGGACAAAGACGAATTTTCGTTCGTTTCTTCCAACTTGTGATTGAAAGAGTCGAAAAAAAATGAAGCTGTCTATTTTTACTACACGGTAAAATCTAAGGGAGATGAATCGACATATTGCGAATTCATGATGCTTTAATAAACCTATATGTATGGGTATAATTTTGATTTTGACAAAACGGCAAAGTAAATAAATTTACTCTTGACGTTTTAACAAAGGCATATGTATTTATCAAGCTTCCAATCCTGACACATTAGCGGTTTCTCTGTAATACGATTCTCAAATTTGTGGAATTGTTTCAACACCTGCGAAATGATTTAGAATGATGAAAACCGCAGAAATTTACTCACAGAATATTACAAATAACAGTAATTTATTTATTATGCATTACTTGTTTAACGTCGTTAAAATAATTACTACGTTTAATCTGAGTCAACCGATGTAAAATAGCAAACAATAATTTTTTTTAATTTCTGCGAAATTACATATTTATATTGGTATAAATACCAATTTTTTAGAACAACGTGAGCTAATAGGTTACTACAAGATCGATCAGTATTGTATATAATGTCGTTTACCAACTGCTAAGTATAGATATTGCTATGAAACCTATATGATATTCTCATGACGATTATCAATATGAATAAGAATTATTAGAAGTAGTAATGATATATATACTAATGTATTTATTTGTTAATCCTGATCATCTTCTACAAAATAAATCAATAATTAGTAAATAAAGAAATAAAAAGCAAGGTTGTGCGTAGGTTTGCGGGATTTATTCATATGCAGCCTTTTTTTCCACAAAGTAATCTATACCGTTTTTCAAGCTTGCTTTTCCAATATCTATATCTTTATTTTGATGATGTGATACTGTGAAGTAAATCTATAAGTCACATTTTTGTGTCTCAAATATTGCAAAAAACTGTGGATTTGCTGCATTTGCTTCATTATCACCGGATGTCCGAATTTGTTTTCGATATCTATATATCTATATCACTGCATCAAAAAAATTCTTCAGTATCTTTAATCGACAGTTTGTTAAAAGCAAAAATCACCTAATTGATCGTTGAAGTTACATGCATTTCCTGCGGTCACTCATCCAAGTATTATAAAGTAAGGTTATATACAGCAGATACTACTATTGCAACATTAATGACTACAGAAAGTGATTAAATGTCTATTTAGTTGTACATCATAAGTCCTGTTTTAAATAACATTTTATCTCGTTGTCTCTAATGATTATAAAATTATACTAACTTCTTGCACATCAAATAATTACTTCTATTTATTATTAAATTGTTCTCTATATGAAATACATTAATTATTAAAATAACATTGTCTCGGTTAAAAGCATTGCGCGTTAACCGATATATCTGTACAACTATACGTATACATATACTTCTATAGGTAGGCGAATGCCCGAGGCAGAAATAGAAAAAGAGAGTGAGGGAGGAAGAAAAATATAGATGCGAACTCCCCGCGCGCCAGTGCAAAAATAAAGCAAGACTAAGGCACGGTGTCCCTCTAAATCCTGAAAAAAAAATTTCAATTTAAAATTACGTGGTTCGCAATCCGCTTGCGTGCTCACGAAGGAAAATGAAGTTCGCCCGATGCATAGCGTTGGTCGCTCGCTCGCTCGCGCGCGCGCACGCGAGTCCGCACAGTGCAGCGCTCGTGATTTTACTACTTTTTCCATAAATCTCACTTTTCTCAGCGCCCTCCTCGTCGCTAAACTCCTCGTCCAAGTATTCGCGATGTGCATCCGCGACAGGCTTATCTCGGCCTTTATCTCGACTGGCGCTGCCGCGGCGGTCGTAGCTGCTGCTGCTGCTCTGGGCTTGCATTTTATTGACGCCCTTTTCTTTTCGCTGCTAGCCCCGCAGGCCGCCACCACCGTCGCCCTACCCCGTCGCTTCTCTCTCTCTCTCTCTTCGCTGATTTATACCTCTCACCGGCAGCGGCAGCTTCTCTTTTTCGCCTCCTGCTTCTTCTTCTTCTTCTTCTTCGTATATACCTTTATCTTTCTTCAACTCGCTCGCCCGTCTTTTCGTCGCCTTCTCGTCCTACCTCTCTTTCTCTCGCGTGCGCGCACTTTCTCCAATCCTGTTCGGTTTTTTTCCGTTCCGTGTTCACGTGCGCTAGTTTCTTCGACGGCGAGAGAAAGCCCATGCACCGTGGCTCTCGTTTTATGGGAGCACCGACATCATAGCTTCGCGCACGTCAAAAGCGCATCGTTTCACGGTACGATTAATCGATCGCCGCAACGGAGGTTATTCGCGACTGTCGTTTCTTTCGCTGTCAATAATTACATTTTTTCACGTTTTTTTCACGTTTTTTCAAGCTTCGATTCACTTCGTTAAACACCTGAAGGCTAGATCTTACCTCTGGTTTCAAAAGTCAAATTCTGGAAAAAATGTTGTTGCTGAAACTTTATTAAGAAAAAAAAAAAAAAAATACTGTGAAACCGGATTGAACTTTTTAGATTTATTTTTACTTTTAGGTAACCTTAAATGATTGTTTATGCATCGTTTTTTATACGTAAATCATAAGATTTTTATTTGTCTATATAAAGTTATGGCAATAAATTTTAAATTCTTAACCAAAAACAATGTTAATTTGTTAGTTGTACACTAATTGAAATGTGAAAAAAAAATAATTTCGTAATTTATTTTTTTGTTGTTGCTTCGTTACAGAGAAAGCTTTGTAACGGTCAAATTTTTGGAGTCCAAGATTTATTGAAACAAATTAATTTCAATATTTTGCACCTCACTGAATTGAAATTTTCAATTTTTAGAAAATGTGTATATGTATGTGTGTATGTGTGTAGGTTATAAAATTTGTTCGTTTCATAACTCGCAAACGAAAAAATATATCAGTGTCAAATTTAACAAGTTAATACACGGGTGTTGTACAATTTTAATATTTTATTTCACCAAAAATATGAAGGTGGCTAAAACAATAACGAAAAATATAAAAAAATTAAAAATAATTTGAGAAGTAAGAGCATTTTCTAAAAGTTCTTTTAAGGAGAATACCCAGAACGTCCTTGTTTAATTTTAAAAAGGTCAGCCTATAAAATCTATCCTGACATTTAAAATATATAAAAATACGATAAATAAAAGAAAATCAGCTAGTTTACTAAATGGGCCAGTTATATATAAATACATAGAAGTAGTATAATGCAATTTTGGACAGACATTGATTTTCAATAGAAGCTATAGCGTGGTACACAAGATTTTGAACGTTACACAACTTTCAGATAAAAAATCACGTAATTTTGATATGAAAAAGTCGTAGAAAATGTGCACAATTAATAATTATATTTCATAAATATTAGATATTATTTTATTTTATTAGACTGTGCACTCTCGTTATAAGTCAATCGTTAAACGATTGGCAGTAAACATTTTACAGGTTACATTTTTTAAAATCACGAACATTTGGAGCATACCATAAAATCAATTGAATTTATTATATTCAGTAGAAAAGTAGGAATGACTAAAGTATAAGCTTAAATCTACATTGAATTTTAATTTCAAATAAAACTTTCAGTCACATTGAAAATCATTTTGAAATTTCACTAATTTATAAGAACAAATACTTAACTATTAAACTATATAATGTAATTTACACAATACAAACAATTCAAAACCATTGTTGTTCATAAGTAATATTGTTTTAACTTAATTTTACATAGAAATTTTAATAATGTGCTGTAATATTATATTATTTCCGCGTAATTCAATCTTTTTTGCAAGAGCAAACCCTGAAACAAAAAAGCGTAAAATCATCATTGACTCTGCGAATCATCGATCACCGCGCAATTAAATGAAAAAGCTCGGTATTCAATCGGAATGAACCGTAATCTACACATTAATCAAGAGCATTGTCCGAAAGTTGCATCGCGAAACACCGCCGCGTGATATCACGCTCGTGGGCGGGTATTTTTTTTCGCTCACAAAAATATTAAAGTCGCTCGCAAGAAAAAGCACATAAATCACGATATCAGCTTCGGCGAATTCAGTTAATTTCTGCCCAGTCAGCGCATACGTTATTTCCCCCTGTCGGGGCGAAAGCACCGAGTTAGCAACCGCGAGTAGCCACACGTGCGCACGCGCGCAGTCATATGTACGTATACATATACGTACATACATAAGTGCGCGCGAATAGAAAAAAAAAGGCCGAGGGTTCACTGACAAAGGCTTCGCGAACGCGGCCGAGAGAAAAAGAAGACGGGGAGGGAAGGAGACGCTCGCGAAGGGCAGAAGGGCGTAATTTCTGTAACCGATATATATATATACACACAAAAGGAAGGAGGCGCCAACCGGAATGGGGATACGGGCGCGGCACTTTCCCGATATGTATGTATGTATATATACGTGTATGTGCGTGCGCTCTCGAGCTCTATCTATACATGTACATACACACACACACACACACATCTGTATGTATATCCACGACTACGCGCGTGGCTTATCCTACCGCGGGCGCGCGTGTGGGATATATAGTAGGCGCACAATCGTAAAGGATAAGAAGCTTAGGCTCATCCGATTGGTCCGAGCATAATGGATTTCCCTGTATACTCCGCGAAACTTGCCACTTTCCTATGAATTCGAGTTAATGCATACATATATGCATACGCGAACTCTCTTTCGTACCCTCTCTCTCTCTCTCTCTTCTCTCTCCCTCTTCTCCGCCCTACGAGTCTTTTATTTCCATTCGTGGCTTTCGTGCATTTGGAAAGCCCTGGGAAGCGGGAAAATATCCATCTCATTGTGCGCGTGATCCCCGAGGAAAGACGTCAATCATCCGACTCTCGCTGGATCTCCAGAACGTGTTTCTTAGACGAGCCTGGTATTACGAGTGATCTTGAATATTTCAGAGTCGGAGGGTGAGGAGAGTGAAAGAGGAGATGAGGGGGGGGGGCTTTATATACATCTGGCGCTTTTCAATGAATGAATCGAGCATGCGTGCTCTGTCAATGCGCTCGAAAAATATTAAAATGTATGCTTGCTTAACTGCTCTGCTTCTCGACGACTCGGAGCAGCTACGTCGCAGTACTTCTTTCCTATACGAGATCGCTCTCTTTTACACGACAATATCACTCGAAAGTATGATATTGAGAAACGTTTATAAAATGTTTACAATGTCGTTTGCGGGTTTGGAATGAAACATATTATTGATTGATAGCAAAGTTTGAGACTTTTTCAAATACAGATAGTAGATAATTAAATTTATGTTAAAGTCGCAAATTATATATATATATATATATATATCAGAACTCGAACAAAAATATATCTGTGGCTTCCCGGAATAACCGAATAAGTCCACTTTTCGAGTTTCCGAGAAAAACGGGTTTTAATGTTTAAACTTATATGTAAGGTCGGGAGAAACGAGATGAGTCGCGATACTTATGACATGTCAATTGACACATTCAAAACACATATTTATACGCTGGTTTGAGCAGGTTATACATTTTCTGATGCGTTCAAAACGAGTAAGAACTCAAAAAAGTATGGACTTATCTGGTTATTTCAGGAACTGAGGATTTATCTCATAGTGCGGTTGGCCTTTATTTTAGAGCGTATTCATTAATTTAACTATCAAACGGGTCAATAAATTACAAAATTAGCAATTGCTCAATGAATTCTTATAACTTATTCAAGAAATTTCTATTTCTCTGACATTTCTATTAAATTTACGACCATTTATATTGTATTTGTATTGTACTAATATTGTAAAATTTTAAAATTTGTATAATTTGAAAGTGTATAGGAATTTTTTAAATAAACAGATAAATATATATTAGCCATCATATTCACATTAAATTTGAATAGATAAAATAAATAATAACTACGATAAACGAAAAAAATGATGGAGTTATTTGGTTAAATTTCGGATGAATTGTAGCTTTACGGCAATAGTTTTGTTACTACTGAATGTGGTAAATGAAAAAAGCCCATTTGAAGATACAAAAGCCAGGGTTATCTCGATTTTTAAAAAAAGTGGACTTATTCAGTTATTCCGGAAAGCCACAGATATGTATTCTATTGAATTAATGTATTTTGACCATTATTCATTGATAATTGAGTTCTTAGGTGAAAAAACATTATTTAACACATTAAAGTTTCTTATAAGTATTTGGACAGTAACGATTTCTTCATTACTAACATCCATACTAACATGTGCCTATGAGAATTTTTGTAAATGATATTATATAAAATATCGATACAAAAATATTAATTAACAACAATACTGAAAGAACGTAAATAATAAAATTACATAAAGATGAGAAAGAATATACAGCAGTGAAATACTGCAATTAAATTCACGAGCATTAGATAACAAAGGCGGCGTGAGCGCACGAGACTATAGCGCCTTATCTCTTATTTCCATTTTTGCCTGTACATATATACAGATATACACGGAGCATCGAGTGTGGGCTACGAGGTGGAAGGCGATAGAGCAGTGCGCGCCGCCTGCTCGAGATCGATCGTCCTTAATCGGAAGGAAACAAGAAGCGGGCAGCCGTGAATGCAAGCGAAAGATTGTCACCGCGACGCGCGCGCCGTGTAATATACACAACGCAGGAATGCCAGCAGCGGCGTACCGCAGCCCAGGCGTTCGAGCGCATCAAAATGTCCCCTCTTGCCACGCGCCAGCGGGGAGAACGGTCCATTTGTTTCACAAGTCAAGAGGAAGGGAGGGAAGGGGGAGTATACACCACTCCTTTCAGAATGTCAAAAGCGACCTGGGATTTTCATTTTTGCGGGTATTTTTTATCGCGCGGAACACCGACAGTGCGATATGCCGCGGCATTGCAGGTAGAATTGTTCTTGAACTCTGTGTTTGACTGTGTAGTATTGTTTTGAAATTGTTCTTTGAAAAAATATGTTTTATAATTATAACTTTTTTCTCATTTTTTCTAAACAGATCGTGTGATAATTCTAACATCACAGAGTTATATAAATTAAATAAATAAAGTTTTGCCCAATTATGATTATTTTTGTCAGGTCAATCTTTTTATTAATATAAAGCCGCATTGATTATTGTATAAATAATCTAGCTTATAAGAGGATTATGTGGTATTTCGTAATCGAAATATTCTTTTGTAGAAATTCTTAGAATTAGGATGGTCCACTTTACGCACAGCAAAAGGGTAGTAGTAAAATACATTGCAAACTAATATCATAGTGATAATATTATAATATAGTATATATAACATCTAATTGTATAGATATGTGAATGTTAAAGCAAAAATATCAAAAAAATACGTATAGTATTTTAGATTTCAATTCTAGATTTTTAGTATTCCTGTCACAATACGACAACAATAAGGGTCGCTTGACGAGGTGTGTCAGAATAACGAAGTTACGGGGATCGATATATCAGCAAATAACTTCCCCAAGGGTTCGTCAATGAAGAAATAACATATATACACATTCATAGTACTTTTACAAAGCTGGAAATTGCGGTGTTATGATGTACGCTATAGAAAATATCAGCACGCTACATGTATTTATATTAAGTTGTTGTTGTGAAAATATTTTAACCTAATTTTTCAAATTCTCTACTTTTATGTTTCCTTTATATCAGAAACCTTTATAGGTTTATGACACTATTTGTTCTTGTTCTACATAAATTTATTATTTTACTTCTTGTACATAAATAAAATTTTAATATAATAATATATCATCTGGATCCCGCTACGTAGTAGTGTCTTATTAGTACAAAAACGTATAATTTTCATAATAATGCGTCCTATTCATTGAAAGTTCTTAATTATCAAATAAAAAAGAAAGTGGTCATTGATAATAAGTAATCGATATAAGCTGCAAAGGTATTAATTAATTTTCAACAAAAATATGACTTGGGAAATTCAAAAATTTTATAAAAAAATATTTAATCTCAAGTCTTTGTTCACAA
>JAYJLV010000046.1:20257408-20272805 GCA_036873485.1 Torymus texanus
GAGGCAGGGGAGAGACGATGCAAATCGTCGCAATCGGATTTCATCCTTCCGAGTTGCGGTAGAGGCAGCAGCAGCAGCAGCAGCCAGACCTTTTCAATTCAAAAACACGCTGTTGCAGAGCTACTTCGTACATGCAGTAAAATCGAACGACGTTACTTTTGCGAGCGTTTTACAACGCTTCTATGACTTCTTTTTAATCAGATGCCTCACATTTCGACTCGTCTCTTTTACTTAAAGCGACGTATTCATGTAGCGGGATCTATTACTTGAAGTAATTGTGACATGGGTAAATCCTTTTAATCAGAGTAAATAACTTATACTTTTTTCATATCTACTTTTAATTCATACCTTCTCGATTAATACAACACCTCCAAACAGTCAAGTTCGACAGAACTTTACTATAGACCAAGAATTGAACGTTTTAACTGCATTGGTTTTAATATAACCAATACACCGACTACGTGTTTTAATAGTTATGTCATATTCTGCTAATTTTAACACAAAGAATATATTTAAATCATCTTCTGCACGCTGTGTTAAGAGCTAAAAACCTCTTGAATAATCGCTGAAATTTCATAGTCAAGAACGACCATCCATTCAAGTATATCAAACAATTTTTCAGTCTGCATGATGTGATGTACACAAGATTTATAAAACTTAATGATGAATTTGAAAAGTTTTAGTATAGAGTTGCTTTTCCATAATAGTAGAAATATTATGATACCATGCATTTTTAGCACTGATAAAAATTTATAATAAATGAATTTAGAGAATAACGTTAGTATGAAAAAATTCTGTCAACATCGCACACTTATTAATTTTCGAACAGAAGAAACAAAATTTTAGCTCCCTCTTCGTGTCATCGTGGCATTATAAATAATCGCCCTCTGAGCTGTCAACTCTGAGACTCAAAGGCGAAAAAATATTTGTCATACACATTCGTTGTCAAACTCTTTATCGCTTTAAATCCTGAAAAAAGGCCGTCAATCTTTTTCCTGTATTTCCAGCAATCTTTTTAGTTTCGACGTAGCCTAGATGTTCTGCTCAATGTTATATTTTTTAACCTACTCTTGGCTTTGTTAGCGTACATGAAATTACTCACAAAAACTAAGAGTTAATGAGGAAATAAGAAAAAAATAGTGTAAATAAATAAAGGATCTGCGAAACGTTAATAATACAGGTGTAAAAAATTAACCTTAAAGCTGACTTTCTATTCTTCGTGGTAAAAGGACGCGTGCATGAGCACACATACACACACACACACACACACACACACATATATATATATATATATATGTGTATACATATACATTTATTCAACTCGGCAGCTTTCAAAGAGAAAAGTGAGCAGACTAAAAAGAAAGCATAAAAGATACACTCATTAAAATCTTGGTTAATTGCGTAGTTTGGTCGAGGGTGGAGCGAAAAGAAAGGGAGAAAAAAGGTTTGAGGAAAGAGAAAAGAAGAGTAGAAGGAGAGGAGCTGCGGCATAGAAGGCGGGGGGAAGCTTCTCATACTAGGACACGGTCGGGGGCTCGAAAGACGGACAGCTCTTTATATATTTTTCTCTTGACTGCACGGGAAACGGATGGACGTGCGACCACGGCGAGTGCGAGAAAGAGGGTTAACTCGACCGCTCGCGAGAAAGAAAGCCGTGGGAGGAAAAACAGGAGGAGTCGGGCAAGTGTGGCGAAACGAAGACGGAAAACGAGTGGGAGGAAGATAGATAGAGACCGGGATAGAGGATGAACGAGAGAAACAGAAATAGTCAGCGGATGTGGGAGAAAAAGGGGACAGACGAACGCAGTGGCTGAAACGAGGAGCGAGATGGAGAGAGTCGGTGGGGGACAGGGAAAGGGCGGCGGTAAGCCGCGCAACCTCGGCTTCCTCGTAGAAGAATCTCCCGCGATCTCTCTCTCTTTCTCTCTCTCTCCCTCTCTCTCTCTGTCTTTCTCTATCTCGTTCTCTCGCTCATAGGTCCGCTGCCCAGTCGGTTTTGATCCTAAAAGATTACGTTTTCTTAGAGAATAGCCATCAAACGTTCCAATAATACGAAAATCTGCGGTAAAAGCGTAAATAACGACTCGATCAGTACGGCGATTACTTACAAAACAACAGACATGAACATAAGCGGGATCAAATTCTAATTAGTAAAACAGTATTAATAGCCATTCTCGAAAGAATCCATCAAAGGTCGGGAAGGTGTTATGTTTTGGAAAATGTCGAATCTGCTTAAATCGTAAACTCTACGTTGTGCAGGCGGAAACTTCGGAATCGGCTTAATCCACATTTACCTAACTCCACCTCTCCTCTCTCTCTCTCTCTCTCTCGTCCTCTCTTTCTCCCGATCTACCTCAGTTCGCTTCTCTTCCATTCCTCTCGAACCCAGGTTTCCCCTCCACCTCGTCTCGTCTTCTCTGCACGCCAGCGTGTGTCTCTATCGCTAGGTATTTCTCTTTCGCGAACTCTCGCTTCGTTATGTGCGATTGGAGTACAAAACGAAAGTGCGCGCGCGCGCCTGAGGACTGGAGGGAGTACGATTCCCGGAGTCTACTCGATAAATAACTCGCCGCACTTCTGTTAATTGGATGGTATAAGTGTATAAGACGGGGGGGGAAGAGCTTGGGTTTCTGTACGTCGGAGTTACGCACGCTGACGCGAGGCATTTCACTTCTTTTTACGTTCATGGCTTAATAGAGGTGGCTGTGGCAATTACAAAAAGTTTAAATACTTTTGCAAATTTAAACTTATCTTATTATTACGTTTCGTGTTGATTGGGCAAATTAAGAGTATGGTTAGAAAGGTAAATTAAATTTGTAAATCACCAAGAAATAAGAAAATGGCAACATCAGTCAATGATGATAAATACATTGACAAAGCAAACGTATAATAGAATATTCAATAAAAAATGTACGCGTGGGAATTTTATCACGTCTATCTTTCACAATTTGTGTATATAAAAAAGTATATGGTGGATCCCTGCTAAAAATCCAAAACATTTTGCAATACTAATAATTGGCAATCACTTCTGCAGATGTGTACATATTTATAATTCTAGTTCAATAATTTGTTTTTAATAAAGAGCTCTTACACATGGTGATAAAAATGAAATGTAATTACAAGACGGTAGTTCTTCGATAACCTTTGCAGTATTTTTCATAGTGCTTTTTCCACATGTTCTTCCTCTCTGAACCTGTGTGAAATGGTCTGTGCAAATCAACTTTAATTCGCGGAAACGCGCGTAAGTGACGGGCCGAAAAACGAAGTGGTTCTGACCGATTAACTCGTCCTGTGATCGGTCAGACAAAAGAGCGCACGAGAAGTATGGAAGCGAGAGAGAAAGAGAGAGAGAGAGAGAGAGAGGAAGCAGACAGTGAGCGATACATATAGATAGAAAGAGAAAGCAAGCGATTAAGAGAAAGAGAGAAAGGGAGAGCGGGTTAGAAGAGAGCAAGAGGGGGAGGGAGAGGAAAAGAAGAGCAGGACGAGTCGGGGGGTTAGGATCTCATCAGTCTTGCTTATCCCGGGCGAAGGCAGCTACAGATCGGCTCAAACGCCGCCTCACTCCATTATTCCTGCCACGGTCAAACGACTCGGTTACCTGCTATCTCGCACTTCCCGACGACGGCAGCGGCCGCGGGCCATCCACCACTGGCGCTCGCGCGTTCGGGGGATTCCACGCGTAATTGGACTTCCAGATTAAAGGTTCGTGCGTTCTTGCGTCACAACTCCTCCTCCTTCTCGCGCTATAATTTCCCATTTCGTGTCGGGTCCTATCCTAGCCTATTATTCCTTTTACACTCTTACAAGTTAGCCGTAGGCGGCAACAGCCGTTTGCTAAGTGATTTAGATCTATCCGCCGTTGATGCTGGATTTCGCTTCGTTTACCTTGGCATTAGCCTTTTGTAGTAGGTATGCTGTAAATATTACACTGTCTTATTAAATATTACGTGACTGCAAAATTACCTATAATTTTATTTGGATTTACTTCTGAAAAATGATATATTCTCAAATATATATGAAAAATATTATTTTATACAATAATTTAATATGAGGTAGAGGTATCAACTATACCGAGCTCCAATTTCATTTTTGTCGAAAATTACAAAAATCCTACGTAAATAAAATATTTTGCACTAAATGTGAATTAATCACAGCTTTAAAATTTCTAAAAATTGTAGGCTAGCGCTCAATGCTTAAATTAAAAAACGCCAAAAAAACAAGATGATATTTTTTGTACACTTCAATGTGAATGAACAAATAAACCTTTCAAAACATTTTGATTTCAACGTTTATATTAACATTAATAAAATGAGGAAGCTTTTATTTATTTATGTAAATACTGGCGAATACGTAATTTATTATAATGTTTTCATAGATTTCTATTTGAAAACCAAGCTTTTCATTGTCATGGTCTATTATAACATGTTATGAAACGAGGGCAGTGGATTATAGTAGAATTAAATTCATAGAAGATATTAAATTGAGAAACAAGCTTAATTGGTCAAGAATGTCAAATGTGAGTGGAACATAAGTAGATATTTAGTTAAACAAATAATCGTACTTCATAAAAATATTACTGTAAATTATTCGGAAGACTAACTCTTTATATACAAAACAAGTTTTTTGGTAAAGCATTTTAACCTTTGCAAGAAAAATTTTCTTCAATTTTTAAATAAAATTAATAAGCGCTCATTAGAATACCAAGGAACATCAAATCTTTTAACTTGAAGTTCAGTTAAATATTACTATAACTGGTGATTGTTAAGGTGGATAATATTAATGAAGGGAAATCCATTATGCGGTTTCACCACTTTTTTCATCTCTACCCTCATTAATTTTACCATTGTTTGGGAAAGGCAGAGCTCCATTTACGAGAGCGCGTAAGCTTAGAATGCAGCGTAAACCTATAGACGCTTTGTAATGCATGTGCATAATAGCATTAATACAGGGAACGCAGCTCGGCGCAACTCTCCGAGCATGCGAGAGTAAGTCGGATCCGGATGGATTATCAAGTAACCTTGTTCCAGAATTAGATATCTGACCTGACATTTGCAAAATTACAAATATTTTATTTATTTTTTATTTACTATTTAATAATCATATAATGCTCACCTAGTATGAGTGAAACTGAGAGATAAATATTCCAGAATTAAATCATGAATAAACACATATTTTAGTTATGGAGAGACTTCTAACATAAGATCTTTTTAATTATTCTGAACAAATATTGTAGATTTCTCTGTTTCAAGTTTTGTCATAAACTCTAAGTTAAACAAAGAAATTATATTAATAAATTACTATTATGTTCAGCTAATTTCAGATATAATTAGGATCATAATTATTGTTCTACTTGAAATTACAATGAAAAGCCACTTGACCTTCAAAATTTCAATGAAAAGAAAATTTGCCTGAAATGAAATTTGAATATTATCTGTTTTTTAATCTTTTAACTTCCAAAGTAAAGTGTAACATATTGAATGTTTATTATTTCACATTTGGATAATAAAAAAAGTTAAATTAATCAGAAGCTTTACTGAAATTGCCATCAAATTTGTAATTTAGTATAAAAATATTCGATAAAAAGTCAAAGGATTTTCTTTAAAAATATATAGAATTTTCACTCATTACATAAAAAACTCAACGAAAAATGGCAAAAATCAATTTATACATATAAATAAATGGTTTTACTATGCTTTAGCTTTTTATACCGCCTATATAGGATACTCACAATTTCAATTTTCATCCTCGTGCGCAAAGCACGTGAGGTTGAAGTAAACAATTTGGGATCGGCAAACCTTCATCGTAAGTAGATCTGAAAGTATTGACGAGTTTCGGCTTACCGCACGTTGAAGTACAAAGTACATCACTTTTAGAGCCACGCGTCTCTCGTTTTTGCCGCTATCGATTTACCTCGCTCCGGATATATTGCAAAAAGCAAAAAAATAAAACTTTTTATTCTTTTACTTGTATTCTCTTAATTTAACTAAAATAACTTAAGCAGTCCGATCTTGCCTCGCTAAATCCTCTTGAAAGACCGAAACAAACAGTCCGTAAGAACGCAGAAACGCAATGCGTCGCTACTGACGCCGCGGTTTAATAATTTTTTGTGAAGATTGATTGCCGTCTTTTCACGCGCGAGCGAGCTAATTTCTCAGCGTCTGGTTCGTTGGAGAACGTCAGGAGGGGGTGAAAAGAGCGGCTGCTGCTGCCTCGACGCGCCGTCAACATCAGCTCTTTCACCTGCTCGACGAACCAGAAGCTCCACGCCAACGACGTCTTTCGATTTGTCAGGAGGCTTGCGGGAAATGCGTGCAGAGCCGGCGCGCAGTGAGAAAGCTCCGCTCTTTTGCGCACCTTTGCGCTGCCGATATGGCCCGAAGGTTGAGACGTTAATTACGGCAATTTACGTTAGCGACGAAACTCCAGGTCGATTATCTTGCTCACTTGATAAAGGGCGCTCGAGACCCTTTCGTGAGTTTTCCCGTGCACACACTCTCTCTCTCTCTCTCGCGCTCTCTCTCTATAATCTATATACGCGCTAGCATATAGATTAAGACTTGGCGCTGGGCGGCTACTTACAAAGCGTCGTCGGTGTGAACTTCCCGTTAGTTAGGTTTGTTGACACCTTCGCTGTTGGCTGATTTTAGTGCGCCTGCGTTCTCTCGCTCAAGCGCGCGCCCCGACGAATTATCACGTTAATCATTGCGTTTGACTTTGAGCTTTCCTTTCATTATGACTATGCAATTAAGGAAACCATGCGTATATGGCTCGTTTGCACGAAATACCTCGTCGCATCGAATTTTATTGCTGGCTATATTGATGGTAACTATTAGAATATTTTCTTATTAAAAATAGTGGAATGTTTAGCATGTGGAAACTTCTAATTTAATGGCCACATGCGTTAGTTATTTCGTTAACTTTTTGTAAATATATAGATTAAGTTATAAATTCTACGAAAAATTATAGAAATTAACGAAGTATGTAAATAAAAGATTACTGAAGAAACAGTGAGACTTCAAAGTTAATTTTCTTCTGTTATAAAATTACAAAATAAATACTGCTGCCAATACATTGCCAATATTTCGAACACAGTATTCATAGTCCTTAATTGTTAACTACACGTAAAATTTGAAGACTGTTTTGTGTTGTAAAAGTAAATTTTAAATCATTCATATTATTTGTTTCTACTATATTTATACCACATACTACATTTTTATAGCAACATAAGCTAATACGTCATATTTTTTTCTAAAATATTTCTTTTCTAAAAAACAAATGATTTTGACTTTTTAAAATTTCATCTTAAAATTATATTAGGCGAGTATAATTAGTGATTGAAAGAGTCAATATATTATATATTTTCTTAGAAAGTGCTACTCGAAAATAGTAGAAAATTTTCAAATATCTTTAACGAACTGATAAAGAGCCTGCCAGGGGGGCAGATCCTGGATTTTACTGAAACTGTGGAAAAGCACTTCTTTCTATAAATAATGAGACGCGTGTCTGCAAATTTCAAATCTTTCTTCAAATTTGTAATAATGAGGTAGTTTTTATATCTTCATAATGACAAGAGGCACACTAGGGATGCGGGTCATAGATTTTACTAAAATTTCAACTTCATCATTTTTATTGAGTCTTTTATCCCGATATTTAAGCTATTTAATTTCCAAAATGAAGTTTTTTTCATGAAAATCATTTTTCCTCTTGTAATTAAAGCTGTGCAAGTATTCAAGTTACAACAATAATAGTCATAAAAGTACATAAAAGATGAGATAATGCTAAAAAAGTTTTAATGTACGCTTTGTTTCCTTGTAAAATTTTGAGTTTGCACATAGTAAAAAATTCCCTAATACATAACCAATAAAATTGTTCACTGAAAACAAAATTTTCAGTCTTTTTCTTTTATTTTGTATACCGAGAAATTGTCTTACACTGTTTTTAATAATTTACAACTTTTGAACGAAACAAAGTCTATATCAAATCTTCATTTGATAATTTTTATATTCTTTTATAACTAATATATTTTTATAACTTAGAGATCAAAGGGAGAGACATGATTTTCATCAAAAGCAGTTCATTCAAAATTAAATATCTTGGATATTGGAATAAAAAGCCTATTCCGAAAAACCGTGAG
This sequence comes from Torymus texanus, assembly GCA_036873485.1. Taxonomy (NCBI): domain Eukaryota; kingdom Metazoa; phylum Arthropoda; class Insecta; order Hymenoptera; family Torymidae; genus Torymus; species Torymus texanus. The sequence goes on from JAYJLV010000046.1 coordinate 20,265,546, forward strand.
ACCGGTTCTTATTATTTGTCCTAAAAAGTGCCTTCTGGAGTTTTTGCAAAATCCGAGATCCGCATCCCTGGTGTGCTTCTTGTCAATTCGATGTTAAAAAAAAATTGATTGCTCCCACCAAAGATATTTGAGGTTAGAATTTTTCTTTAATTTTTCACTAACGTTTTCTAAGAGAATATTTAATTTGTTGAGGAAAATATTGTGCTCAAATTTCTAAAAGGGTATTTTATAAACAACATCAAGGGAAAGCAAAAGTAAAAGTTATCTTGCTATCTTCAAATTTTGCACAACTGTGTCTTTTTTATACACTGAGAAAAAAATTTAGTAAAAATTACTGTCTTGTAAAGCCACCATAGACTGTGAAAACCTAATTAAATTACTATACTTTACAGTAAATTTTACAATACAGTATAGTAAATTTTCCCATAATTCTAGCAAAATTTCTTATAAAGTATGGTAATTTTTTGGGTTTTTACAGTTTGTGATGGCTTTACGAGACAGTATAGTAATTTTTACAAAGCATTTAACAATTTTTACTAAACCTTTTTCTCAGTGTACATTCAGTAGATTTACATTGTTTTTTTTTGCTTTCTACTGATAACAGAGACCAACAAATAAAATAGTCAAACGAAACGTGTTTTTCTACGGACTAATGTTTTTCATGGCCATATCAATTTTGCGAATTCATTTTTTCGATAAATAGAACATTGTTTAAAGAAAATTGGTCTAGAAATTCTCTATTTTAAATTCAAAGATATGTAAGAAAATGTGTTTATCAAACAATTTTCAGAAATACGATTTTTTCTGGGCTTGAGTAATATTTGATCCTAGTTCTGAATCAAAAGTTTTAATCACAGTTTTTTACTTTGTTGACAAAAATAGAGTCCAAATCAGAAAAATATTTAATTGGTCATTCATTGGTTTAATGCAATTGTATCAGAGCGAAGGAAATACTAAATAAGAAAAAAAGGTGAACATTGTTGCAAGTGCTTCTACAGATTCATAAATCATACATTTTGATAGTTCAATCAAACTTCTAGTTTTTCTGAAGCTTTCTGATTAAATTCTATCCGAAATAACTTGAAGAATAATGGTTAGCTCAGACAGCTTAACAAAGTTTTTTTGCTCTACTCAAAATATTTTTAATCAATTTAGGAAATATGATAAGAATGTAACTTGAAACTTGTGCTCGTTAAAAATTCATTGAATTATATAAGACAGAATTTTATAATAAATATGAAAAAGATATTTAAATATATACAAATCTAAGATTTTCATATTATTTTTTGTTTTATGTATATGTTTTTTTAGTTATATGAGAAAGAAAATGCAATTATTGTCTGTTAAATAATTATTTTAATCTTAAATAATCATCAGCCGTCCATTTTCATGAGCACTACGTCTTTCTAACAGTCAGGGTAAAAACGTAATTAGTAACGCGAATGAAATTAATTCTCTGTCGTACATAAGTCTCAGTGTTTTTAATTGTTTCGGAGTAGAAAGTTTCATTTAAAGTACACACTCGCCCGCGCACGGGACGACGACGTCGACGACGGTGGGGCGGCAACGAGGAACAAGACGACGTATCTCTTTTCCCATACCAGAGACGACGGTGCAACGTCGCTCCGCGAAAATTCGAGGCACGTCCCGGTGCGGTATTTAATTCGCGGCTTGGGTTACGTCGGACAATCGTATCCATTGCGCAAGTACAAAGAAAAAGGACGAGGGTAAAAGAGAGAGAAAGAGAGATAGTGAGAAGAGAGGGGGAGAGAAAGAGAAGTAAAGAGAGTGAGCAGGACGACTCGGATAAAAGAAAATTTATTTGCAAGTAGAAAGAAGAAGAGGAGGAAGAGTAAAAAGCTTGCGGGAAGAGCGAGTGACAGGCTGCTTACAAATTGCGCGAAGAAAATAGGACAGAGCGTTAAGTTTAATTGGCTGCTAAGCTAGGCGCATTTGTCTATCGCCGCGTATCAGTCACTTTCACCCGTTCGTTCTTCTTGCGTGACTGCAAAGTTGTTTTGCGTGGGCAGTCCAGCGACCTTCGAGTTCCTGTAATGCGCTCAAGTCCACAGAGGGATGAACTACTATGTGTGTGCGCTCACTGGTCATAGAGTGGTCTACTTGTGCAGGTTTCTGAAAGCTTGACTATAGCAAGGAAAGTAAGACTTTGAAAATTGTTAGCATATTAGAATTGATAAAATGTTTATTTTTATTTGTAACAATTAATTCACTAAACTTTGATGATGCAACAACATGGCCGGACTATTGTTTTATTTGTATGTTTGCGCTGAAAGATTAAATATTATCAAAGAATGAATATAAGTAAGCGAATATACTAACACTGCATGCTTCTTGATGATGAATTTTATTTTGAAAATGCAAACGAGCTATTATGAATTTTGTTTTGTCGTACCGAATTAAGTAAAAATTTTTTCTTTAAAAAAACAAAATAAACTTTCCCTTCAAGAGTAAAAAATATTGTAATTCTTGGAATGAAATTTAAAAACTCCGGCTATAAATTAATGCAAGTACTTTCATTATTTGCCTATAAAATTTTTATGTCTTTTTGTGTTTTGAACTACTTATATTAACATTTGGAAAGTAAATTTTCAACTTCCGAGTTTAAAGTTATTTAAGGAGTCAATATTTTACCCTGTACAATTTTAATTTTGAATTTTAACTTACGATCGTATGTTAAACTTCAATGTCAAGTAAACGAGTACAGGAAGGATGGAATCGCAAGTAACGATATACGTTTACGATATAGAACTTGTGGTGCATACATGTATAAGGAAGGATGCGAGCAAGATATTTGATAAGAAATAAATTGAGTTTATTCAGATCTAGTTTGAAGCAACTAAATTGTGTATCATAGTTAGTAATACACATTTGCAACATAATCGCATATAAATGCAGCCAGAATTGATTTAAGAAGTGTTTGTAACAATAAATTTTATGACCTCGAAAATAATGGTTTCAAATAATCATAACTTTTGTAATTGCAGGCTATAAACATTTTATTAACGTAGGTAATAACATTACCTTTGACATACTTTCGGAAGTTGTAGTTCCTAAACCTACAAAATACCGACAGCAAGAATTTTACATCGGCTAATTTTACTTCCAACCTACGATGATCTACCTTTCTCTTGTGCACGGGCCAATTAAATCGGCATCTAAAAGCGGAATATACATATACGAGAAATACTAAGAGAGAGGGAGAGAGAGAGAGAGAAACAAAAAGAGGGAGTCTCGAGGAGTCCACGCACGTAGCCTCCGCAGAAAACAATTTCCTTAAAAAAGGGAGCAAAACGTTAGTACACTCTCGAGGCATTAGGAGGACCAAACGACCTCTCTATTCGAGGATCTTCAATCAAGGGCCGCGAGCGTGCGCGGCAGAGAGAAATAAATTCAGCGCACGCAGCGCGTGTCCCCATAAAGGATGACGCTATATAGCGCGACGATATAACAGGAGAGTGGAGCAGCAACAGCAGCAGCGGCGGCGACGGCGGCAGAGCCTCATCTCATCTCTCTCTACTCTCCCTCCTCTTCCTTCTCACCCTCTATCTCTCTCTTGCTCTAGCACGGAGCAAGCACGTGTGTACAACAAAGAGAGATAGGCCTCGATACGTACACGTCGGCCGGCGAATTCTCAGGGCGTGCGCTCAGGACCTCGGTACAAGGCTGGAATCAAGCCTCTGTTATACTGGCACATCCGGCGACGTTGGCGTGGCGTCGGTGGCGACTACCTCGCCGCAATTAGGTAGGTCAAGTCCTTTTCGAGCCTTGCCACCGGTATTAATATCGGGCAGCCCGAGAGAGTAAGGAGCACGCGCACGCGGGTGCTGCAGCCCCTGTCATAATCAACATTCATTACCTTTGTTCGCTCGTTACGAATGGTGCTCGAGATTAGGAGGTGCCGTCGCGTCGCGTGCGTGCCATTCAGCGAACATGTCGCGCGCTCAACGTTCATAGCACAGAGTTAGGCATACCTGACTGCGGCTATCGATTAGCGGTTCCTCTTAAAAGTGCTAGCGCTTGCTATGGAGACGCGATGACATCGTTGCTCACTCGAGAAAAATGACGTAAATCTGTGCTGGAAAAAGATAAAAAAAAAACAAAAAAAAGCACGCATCAGTTTTTGTGTCGCGTCCGTGGCTTTTTAAATGGCTTGCTCTTTTTTATGTCCCTGACGAAGAAATTTTGCAGGATGACGTTTGTAATTAAGCCGTTATAAAACGAAGATGAATCACCTACGAGTCGAGTTTTTCGCGCGCTGGCTTTTCATCGATGAATACTTTTCTTTATTACTCCTTTTAAGGGAATTCAGCGGGGATCACGGCAATGAAAGCTCGTGATCTAAATTGAAAAGTATATTGTAAAATTTTTCTCTCATAATTTTAATAATAATATTAACAATAAATTATTTGATTTTATATTCGTCTTAATTTAGAGCTTAAAGAATGAAAGAAATTCTTAAAGGTGTAATAAGTTTTCAATGAAATAAAAAATTCAACTTTAATAATGGATATTTAGATGAATTACTAGTTGAGTTATTTGTATTTATTGCACTAAACTGCACTTTTACAAATTACATCAGCCATAGGGAAATTTTACAAAACACCGTACGTAATTTGTAAAATAACACCTGGAGATTCAACGCATCCCTCATAGCACGGGGCACAGTATCCGACAATTATAAATGAAATCGTTACGCTGCCCGTAAAATATCGCGTCGAAAAAGTCGAGCGCGTCGAGAGAGATGGAGAGAGAACGATCCTAATCATAATTCATTTTTCAGCGGTTTTCGTGCTCTCGCATCCGAGTGTCGAGAAATATAGCGTTTTCCTTCATCGTTCCCCCGCGTCGACGCAATCAGTCGCTATCTCCCTCCCTCTTCTACCTTCCCAGCGCCACCGCCGAGCGCCGCTTATTCTCTCTATCCTCGAGCGTTATCTTGGTATCGATATACAGATATATAGCGGCGCTGTGCTGCTATATAGGAGGTAAAGGAGAGGACTAAGGTGCATGCTCGTGTAATCTTGCCTCCCGCGCGCAGCGGTGGTGGAGGTGACGGCAGCGGGGGCGGCAGCGGCAACGGCGGCTCTTTCCCCGATCGAATCCTCATGCACCTAGGGGGATTATCTCGCGCGAGAACGAAGTCGGCCCTGGTGTGAAATTATTCGATCTCTTTCTTCTCTCGCTCATTTCTACCTTCACGAACTCGCTTTCTCCTTCTCCTACTCTCTTTCCGCGGTGCTCGCTCGTTCGTCGGATTTTTCCCTCTCCTTTTTGTTTCTGTCCCCGCGCGCGATGATCTATATCTCTTTCTGTCGTTCCAGTCGGTACGCAAGTTACGAGGGTGATTCACGACAAAGTCATTTAAGTGAACTCACTTTAAAAGTAGCCCACTTTCTTCTTTGCATACAAAGAAGTGGAAAAGGAGCAGATAAAAAGGGCGAATATAAGAGAGAGATTAAAACTTAATTTACCGCGGCGACCGTTCCAAATTCTTTCATTTTTAATTGCTTGATAGCTCGCTGATGTGTAACGTTCTTTCATTTATTCATATCCATATTATACTTTTAATAGTTTGAATAAACTTCAGTTTGTATTGCGCATGCAAATGTTTTTGAAGTCAGTGATGCCATTTATAAACATTGTCAGTTCATAGAATATATCATTATTTGGAAGTTTGGCAGTTATAAATTTTTTTACCTTCCACTTGGCGACAATTCATTTAAGATAATCACGTTTTATTTTATCCGTTAGTGTATATATTCTCGTTTGTATACTACTTATATTTTGATGTAGCGCAATGTAACGGACATTAGATGTACTAAGATTTGAAATCTTTAGAAATTTATTCTAACCGACGTTTCAGAAGTTTTTATAATACCTTTTTAAATCTATAAGCAATTTTGGACAGGATCGTGTAAACGAACAAAAAGTTAACAGAGGGACAGTAAAAATATATGTTAAATAAGAATCACCACATGGTTTATTGTTTGAGATTATAGAAATCGTTTCTTCCATATATCACTCATTATCGTCCAATGTGTCGATATGTGATACAGCAATATTGTGGAGACACTGATGCGAACTCAATAAGAGTCGAGAGAAAGGTAATGTTAAGAATAGGAAAGGAAGCGGAAAGTGAAAAGGTGGGAGAAGATGTTTTATTTTACATTAATAGCAAAGTGGTTGTCCAAGCCCATGATAAAATTTGGAGAGTTCGACAAATAATAGTGTATTAGGATTTTTTTAGACGGAATGTGGAGTTTACAATGCTAGTATTAGTTACAGTAACACACAACACAAATTCACACGCGTAATATCACATCAGATTTACAGACACAAGCACACACCAGCGCGGGCTAGTTACAAAAACTCTTGGTTCCCCTGACAGAGTCGTCAGCAAACATTTCCCTCTTCTGAAGCATATAGTTTAAAAATTGGGTTATTGAGCGCACCCAGGCAACCTAAGAGTAGATAGGGTCCAGCAATGAGTAATTGTCCAGCTTCTAATTGTCTCATTAGCTGGCTAATTATATCTCTCTTAGTAGTAATACCGGATGGTGACCTAATAGAGCAATGGTTCCCACCGGTTTTGGAAAGAAGAAACTACTCTGCTATTTGCTATTTTTGGGAGGGAGGGGGAAGTTGATCGAAAGACAATGTGCTTACTTGACCACCAACACTTTTTACATCCAAGCTGAATTAATTTTATGACAATGAAAATGTTTAACCAACCGTAAGACTTAAGTCTTAAAATCCAGAGTACTAAGTACTTTTGAAATAAAGGAAAAGAAGGAGAATGAGGGAAAAGACTCAGCAGAAGGGAGAGTCAGAAGAGGCTGCTGGCCAAAAGGGCTATTAGTTCCTAACGCATATGCTTAAAGAATAAGAATAAAAGAAGAATAAGAAGCTCCCGGGAACGGAGCTACCCAAACCGGGCTCGATAAACAGGGGATAGTCAGAAGTTGACATCTGCTATAAGGACCTGCGATTCTGATGGCTTGGCGCTGGGACTTTCATACCTCTTCTGCATCGCATCAGGTCGATACATGTAAAAGTTTCTGGTACTTCGTCGATCTTCTTCAACCAATCCAGATATCACTCGTCCTGGGTGATCGCCGACCAAGCGGCAGAGGCAATGCCTGGCTTGTCATTCTCCTACATATGAGTGAGAGAGAGAGAGAGAGAGAGAGAGAGAGAGAGAGAGAGAGAGAGAGAGAGAGAGAGAGAGAGAGAGAGAGA
>JAYJLV010000046.1:20272905-20289203 GCA_036873485.1 Torymus texanus
CGCGCGCGAGACCCCTGGGAGAATAATAGCCCCGTAAATCTAGAAAAAGATGTATCGTCAAGAAAAATATAACAAGGACAATAATAATTTTCGTTTCCGCTTGAAAATCTTCATTATTTCGGTCAGCGGTTATCTCGACTATGCGGCACCAAAGTCATTCTTTTGCTTTATCGTTTGTTTAACAAAGCAGTTGCCATTGTGCCACGTGCACGGCACGGTCTATGCCTTTTTCCTGCTGGGCTTCCTATAGCCCGGCTTGATTCCCATGAAATACTGTTATGCTGCTTGTTTTTACGTCTAGCATTTCGCAGCTTTTCCTGGAATGCAAGTGTTGAAGTCTTCACAGCAGTGTTATACTAACTAACGCAATTTTTCCTTCGAATATTTTTCCCCACTACTGTATTATCAACAGTACCATTCTGCTGTACATCCATATTCATCATATATAAAAATCTGGATGGAGACATTAACACATATCCACGTGTATCGTGTATCGTGAACCAAGTAATATCTTTCCGATAAAACAAAATGTCATCGTTGGATATAATATTATTAAGTGAATCATAATAGCACCTTACTGGAGTCATTTACGTGATATAATGTAGATTGGCATATAATTCTCTACGGCGCTCAATTGTTTCACCTGTACACGTACTAATATTTACTTCTTTAGAAATTTTTACCAAATATACATATATAATACATCTATAAGGGAAGTTTCATAGGGGAAGATCCATATTAGAAGCAGCAGACAGTAAATCAGATTTTATGGCCTCTCAGAAATGTTTTAATCACAAATCTTCCCAATCTGCTAAAGAATTATTTTAAATTTGTCCTTGTTAGTATGATCCTGCAATAATCCAAACAAGTACTAATCATGTCAAATGCTACTTAATAAAGGTCGTCTGCTCGTGCATTCACGGAAGCCACCTGTGGTTCGCATAGTTTAATTTTTTTATTTACTACAATTATTGGAATTGGCAGTTTTATACTATTTCTGACCCGTAAAGATTTTTATTATACTTTTCTTTGTATTTACAGAATAATTATAATAGATGATTACCCTTGATAAAATTTCTCACTTATTTTGAGTATTGTTAAAAATGATGTTATAAAAATGTAATTAAAAGGTTTGAAAAGCGATAAAATCGGACATAAATATCATACTAAAGTTTCAAGCTTATACAAGAATAAAGGATGAGGTGATAAATAATCCAAAGAAAAATACTTTGATAAAGAGAAGAGCTTTGGCGGATTAACACCGGATTATCGATCTTCGATAATCCTATGCAAAGTTCTGTAGAGCCTGAAAAAATGCAAATCTCAGATATATAAAGACGAACTTATAACCTGTAGACCACTCTTAATACGGATTGTAAAGATTCGATCGTTTTTATAATTAATTTCAATCGACAACGTTTTAAACCCGAATAAGCTTTACATTAATTAACCAGAGATTTTTACACGTCGATTAAATGCAGTGTAGATTTTTAATTGTGTAAACTGATAGACCTTTTAATAACGATTTCAAACCGTTTTTATGTAATACAAAGTTATTTTGTTAAGCAACATTCGAAAGCATTAATTTTTAGTTTACGTTTTTTCATAGAACATTACCTTCGTTCTTGTCTCATCAACATTTCTCGCATAGACGGATACCGATTGATCGAAGATGTTTTGCGATTCTTTTGTTTTCGCTGACAGGTGTGACGTTTTCATTATCATCAACGTACAGCCATGGTGATTTGTCCCGACAATGTCAGTCAGTACTTTTGTTCTTGTGGAAGTATTTCTTCTGTTCGTCAAACAGTCAATTGCTTTCGTTTTTTGACATATTAATTAAGTAATTGGTCTGCTGTTTTGTTTTTGTAACAATAATGCTTTGTAAACGTGAAAAATGTTAACATTTAGATATTGATCTTTTTTGATGTTTTGAAAATCCTCGGATGAGGAAATCAGGTAATTCATCAAATGTATGCAATTAATATGCAAATTTTCAGAATGAACAATTCCAATTGTATAACTTATCTATCCAATTTTCTTTCAAGTTAGCGTTTCCCGAAACTATGAATTATTTAGTGGTTATCTTAACTTGCTAATATACAGAATGTCAGACTAAAATGAGTAACTACTACTGATGCATATAGAATTGTGTTTTTTTAATCGATGATATTACACTGTTCACTAAAGTAATTTATTTTATGCTATAAAATAAATGAAGTAGTACATTATAAGTTATGTATTTTATAATTTATTAATAATTTCTCTTTCGCTATAATTAAACACATAATAGAAAAATGTGTGAAGAATATGAATTAGCCAAAAGGTTTAACGAGAAATTTAAAATTTATTTGAATGTATACATTTGGATTTCAAAATGATAGTACATTCGTTAATTTTAGAAAACGTAATAATCGATCCATAGGCATTCACAATCTCCAAACACGGCCAGTCATTTGCATAATTTTTGTACACACACAGTGCGCTAAAATATTTACCCTGCGGCAATTTGTCATCACGGCGGCGAATTCGCATTCGATAATGTAAATTATCGCTCGAGGCTTGCTCGTGGGAGTGCTTACAGAATTTATAATGCGATTACATTAGTAACTACCGGCCTCCCCACGTAAAATAATAATTAACGTAATCACCTGATTACTTTAGACCAGAACAAGCCCGAATACGCGTTTACGCATGATCAAAATGTTTACGTGTATGCTCCCCGACTTTCTCTCTTTCTCTCTATATCCCTCCACTCTATCCATACCTCTTTCGAGTATTTCGTTTTTCCTCTACCTGGGGGTCGTTAAAAGTATTCAAACATTCAAACGCTTCCCAATTACTCAATGATTATTGTGCGCATTTTCATCGTAGCATATACACGCGCAAACATCAAGTTTCTTGCAGCATATCGCATTCCGCACAATGGTGGAGCCACATCAGCGAGGAATTTAAAAGGCAATCTGTCGGGTCCTTTCATCCGCCGCGAAAAGTCTGCCATTCAAAGTTCCCAGAGACAGAAAATCCAGGGAGAAAGAGAAAGAGCAGGAATGGAAGGCGCGTGGCACAGGCCGTGCGGCAGCAGGTACCGTAAATATAACGAGTGCTCATTACGCGCTCGAGCCGCGCGTCGCACGGCTTTGGTGAATTTTCAAATTCAATGGCGGGTCGCGCTTATTACGCTGCCGCGCGGTTGCGATTCGCGCTCTGGTTCGCGCTCTGGTTCTCTCTCTCTCTCTCTCTCCCTCTCTCTCATCGATTTTCACGACAAGCCCGTACGTTGCCGTCGTACCGCGCACGGGAGAAATGGAAAAAACCTTCTCACCTACGAAGCGCGTCCAATCGTTTTCATAAACATACATACGGCCGCACGAGCATCCGTGTGCGTACAAATCCGACAAGGAGTGATTGCTTTCGCGGTCGAAACTCTCTCTCTCTCTCTCTCTCGCGCCCTTTTCCGCGCTGACACAGCGAGGCGTGGGGAAAGAAAATCCTGACCGTGGCAGCTTGACGTTTACGCGCGATTTATCATGTAGACCACAGCCGCACCACCGCTGCCGTCATATACGAGAGAGGGCGGCACTTCGATCTCGACGCGCGCAAACCTACACGGGATTTCACTATGCGTCGCTGGCGAAAATAAAATAAATTATTCTCCTCGCTCAGAGTGTGTTCGTTTTTACGTTTCAGCCGGCCCAACGTGTTTTGTTAATTATTTAACGCCTCTTCCCACATATACGCGCTGACTGATTACGCTCGACAGTTTTGCCCTCCTCACCTCTTGCTATAGCATGAATAAATCACTGGCCGAATAAAACATCGCGCTAAGAAACTTGGAGGGTGGGAGGACGCGTCGTGATATCAAATATCCGCCTGTGCCTCATGGCTCTACACTTTCGAGAGATGCGGTGTGTACATATAGCACTCGACGTGATTATCGTACTTTTGTGTGCACGCGCGCGGCTCTATACCGACTGGTCTACGGGGCAGTAAATCCGCTTTATTGCCCCCCGCGCTGAAACACATCGGCGCGGCGATATCACTTAGTACCCCGGGGAAAGCGCTTTCCCCCCCTGCTAATGCTAACTTATGATTTTACCTCGCGTGGCCGCCACCAGCCAGCACACCAATTAGAATCGTACGATTGTGAGCACGCGTGCAGAGGCGCGGGTAACGTCGATTATCTATTTTATAACCCCCCTCCTGTATTACGCTCCATTCGATTAATAACGTAGTCGTCGCGGTGTAATATACTGCGTGGGGGCTACTACACTGAGCTCTCGTGTAGGATTTTCTGGTGATGAAACTGGACGATGCATTTCGAGCTTGGCTTGAACGATTGATGAGATTGGAGTGTACACGCGGGTTTTCGTGCTTTTTTTTTATTTTTCAAGGAAAATGAATTTTAGACCGAATGGTCGACGTGACGAGATATACGTTATTGTTCAGGAAGGTATATACGACAGTGAATATATTCTATATTGAATTTTTATATTAAAAATAAAAGCTACTATGTCATTAATAAATGCTAACTTATTCAAGTCTTTTATAGCACTGGTATATGTATGGAGAACAAAAAGTGCTACTAGCAGAGAGGATGGCTTTTTGAACTCTGGAGCTAGGAATCTCTTTCTCGGTTCACGGAACTATCAGAGACCACTGAGTTACAAGCTAGTGTTCATTTTTAGATTGCCTTTATATGGCTTCGTATTATTCGCATTTTTTATCATATCTATACTTTATATAGCTACTGTACGTAATAGGACTGTTGTAATAAAATAACAAAGAAAGAAGTTTTTAACATTGTAAAGTATTAGCTTCTCGTTAGTGGTACAGTTTGTAATTAAGGAAAGTATCTAATACCTTATGCGAACCAAACAATAAATTTTATATACTGTAAAATAATACCGAATAGTCGGTTGGAAGTTGTATAAACTGTAATTGCAGAGAAGTAATTGATACATATAACTAGGAATATGGGTATATATGGTTCCCTTATGATTTATAGGAATTTAGCGTACGATATATTTTGAATTGTAAAATGATACTGAATAAGTTGTTGGATTCTTTATCTAGAATAACCAAACTAGTGCAATAAAAGAAGCTCAAGGTTAGGTTTTTTTGTAAAAGTTTTAAAGTAATTGCGTTTGATTGGTATAGTATCATAAGGTTTCTTATAATAGCTGATTAATGCGTTGGTTATAATTACTCTATCGGAACTTTACTTCATGCAGTAGAGACGCAGAAATCGCAGTTTGTAGCTTTACAATTCAGACATAAAAGTATATGCGATCGATATTAAATCACAATAGACGGTCCTTTGGGTAAACCTAGAGGAACAATGAGAGTAATCAGGAATTCTTCTCTCACTATATGCATGCAGTCATCTTTGCTTCAATAGAAAGATCCAAATGAAAAATGCGATAATGGAACGCGATACTCTCTTTACCAGTATTTATCGTGATTATTTGAAAATAACGAAAATTTGCATTTTATGGAGATAACACTGAATATTCGGTACAACCCTTCAAAATCAGAAATGTATCTTTCTCAAGTGTTGTTATAATTGTTTGATATATATTGATGTACAATTAAAACTCAACATATCTTCCGCAGAACAACGTCCGACACAATGTAGTTAACAATTTTTATTTTTATTTTGACAATCTTTCTCGCCATATTCTTCATTGTATTCTGTGTTCCCTTTTTATACGTTATAAATAACGCACTTATTACTGCGTTATTTGGTAATGTTATCTTGACATAATAAAACCAGTTATCAATCAATCGATCTCCCTCTTTTCCTCTCCCTCTCTCTCTTCGTCTCTATGTTTCTCGCTCTCCAGCCTGAAGGCTCGATGTCAAAATGCCCGCGAAGCAGAAGTATTCTACGCGAACAATGCCCGTGGACGCAATCATCCCCGTTCCATTCTTCTGCCCCTCCGTCCCTCCCCGCGCCTCTCGGAATGCGCGCACTCCCAAGCCTCGGGGCTTCCATTCTTATGCCGCTGCGTGCAATAATTTCCTTTCAAAAGAACGTGCTGGCGTAAAGCTTATTACGTAATGGAAGACGGATGGGAGTGAAAGAAAGCGGTGGTGGAATCGGAAACCCCCGCGAGACTGACCTATATACATCACATGCGTTCGAAAAATATTATATGTGACTATAGCATATATATGGCGGCCACTTGTGCGTTTTCGCTTATGTATTCTCATTGTCACTCAGATGCCGCGACGTTTCGTCAGCGCGTGTATTGTACGCGAATCCAATGCATATTCCGGAATTAATGTTCGATTGACGTTTGAAAATCCCCCTCCTCCCCTGTCCATTCGCGTCCGTACGGTGCGAGTGAGCCGAGTCGAAGGGAAGCCCACTGTACGATTGGCGTAATTAATCCGGGGATCGAATAAATTATTGACGGACTCGACAGTTTTGACGATGTCTCGTTATTTATGATATATTTTAGCGACGCTCTCTCTCCCTCTCTCTCTCTCCCTCTCTCTATGCGCCACTCGACGGTTTCAATTAATTTGCCCGTTGATTGCGGATTGTAATAACCGGCTGTGTCTTTCATTATTTGCTTAATGCGGACAGTGCATTATGGTACTTTGTTTTTGCGCGCGAAAATCAGCGGCGGATGGTTTTTGCGGTTTCATTTTATTCTAGAAAAATTCCATCCCTCGGGCTGGGAATTGGAAAGAATAAATATTCATAGCTTTTTAAATGTACACACGGAAACGTTAATGGTATCGCGATCTGATATTTTTTCCCTGCTCCTCTCTGAGCTTTTACCCATTTTTTGTTTTTTTTTGCTGCTTTCTATCTCTCTTTCTGGTTCCTACCATGCGCGCACGGAGGCACTAAAAAATAAATGACAAAAGTATACGCTAGGTGGCGCGCTTGAAAAAAAGTTAATGTGGCCATAAGCAAACCATCCAGAGAAAATTATTAGATTAACATTAGGTGAGCGAGCGATGGAGAAGGGGGAGAGGGCGAAGCGCTGCTACGCTGGCGTAAAAACTGCACGGCTTCCCACCGACGGGATTTTTATTACTGTAAAACCACTTTAGCAAAGCCGTAAAATGCAATTTGCTCCATGGTATTTCGACGCGAGAGTCCCTCTCTCTCCGTTGGCCGCTCTTTTTAGCTCGCCGGCGAGCTGAATTTTATCTGTTTTATCAGAACTAGCAGCACTACCAGGGTCGGTTGATATTGTTGCTGCATATATTTCTGCGGTCCGGCAATTAAGCTGCAGCACGTTCAGCCGTAGGACAGAGACCGAAAAGCCGAGCGCGAGTGAGCGTGCGAAGGAGAGAGAGGGAAAATTCCGAGTGGAATTCCGTGTTGCATTAACGTTTCGTAATGCAAGCTATGTCGGGGAAACAGTGCGAGTGTGGTTGAAGAGAAAGTAAGCGCGAGGATCAGCGAGAGAGAGAGAGCGAGAGCGAGAGAGAGAGAGAGAGAGAGCCAGTGCGCGTCTATAGTGGAAAAAGGGAGAAAGAGAGAGAAAAATTAGAGTAAAGGAGAGTGGGAGGAAGAGAGGTAGAGGGAGAAAGCGCGCGACAGAGCGTTTCAGACTATTTTTGCGGTGCTCTCTTCTTAATTGGTCACTCGTGCGCTCTGCACGCAAGCGCGGCATTCACGGCGAGGGTATTACGTACTTGTCGTCTCTCCGGCCGCTACATATCGCGAACAATGCGCGCGCGCTCGCTTCCACGCGCCATCGACCGCGTATCGCGCGCTCCCGTCGTTCTAAGTGCGCGCCCGAGCAAGTCCGGAAGTGAGTGCGGAGGATTTTTAAGCGGCTATGTGGATGTGGGAGTAGGGGGTGAAAGGGGGGAGGGGACGGGCTGGCTAAAGAGTGGGAGAAGTAATTGCAGAGCTTTTAAATTCGACCGAACTTTTCTGCGACGCGGGTGGAACGGGGGAGAGCTGAAAGAGTTGCGCGTCCGATAGTTGCATTTTTCATGCGCGTGGAAGAGACAAACCAGAGGGGCGGAAAGATAGAGAGAGAGGATAAGAGACGAAATTCGATCGTACCGGAGGAAACCCTGGAAATTATAAAAGTATTGACAAAAATTTTATTAAAAAAATTAATGTTTTTTATTAAAAGTTTATTATCGGGGCTGAAAAAGACGTTTATTTCTACGTCATGCTTATAATAAATATAACTCTTCAGATTTTTTGTGCATCTTGACGTCGAAGCTAGTATCTGTGATTAACGCATTTTTTAGAAAAAATATTAAAATACAGTTATTGTTATTTTGGTTTTCCTTTTTTTCTCATCAGGCCCCAGTTGTCAAGTTAGATTGTTAATATTTTTTTAAATGTAAGTTAAAGCAGTATTGAATCTTGCAAGTAGGTTGAACTTTACATTATAAATAGCATTTATGCCTAGAAGATAAACATAAACATGGTTTCTGATTTAGTCGAATCATACCATATGGTAAATAATTCAAATTTCCGATTTTTCTCTATTTTGTGATATTATTTACCATTTATAAATATGTTATTTTAAATTAATTTATAGAAATATTCAAAGACACAGTTGTGTTTCAGTTTGTCGGAGTGAATCATATTTCCCGAGCTTTATCTACGTTTTTTAGCGGTGACTGAAAGGTTTTCACACCGAGATGCAGAAATTGATTTGTTGTTTGCAATTTACTAACCAAATGCAGAGTTCGTTAGCACCCGATGCGCGCACGCACGCTCTCGATTTTTTCCGGGATGTGTACGTGGCGACTCAGCGCAGGCGGGATAGTTATCGGACGGATAAAAAAGTGCCAAGGTTCCATCTCTCATCCGGTCGTGCTCTTCGGGACAATTATTTCAATTTTTCGCCGAGTCTATTTTCCCGCGCATTCAGTCATATAAAATCACCCCTGCGAGTCCAGCGCTTTTTTTTTCGACTGGACTTTTAATGCATGAATGTCGAAAGAGCGAGTAGTGGAAACCTGGCGCGGTTTTTCTACTATTATAAAACTTCAAGTTCGACACTAAATATTATTCTCACTGCTGTCAAGTACAGTGTGGGCGTTATCTATCAATGAACTTTTTATCCGTGAAAATGACGCTTGAATCAGGATATTGAGAAAACTGACAAAAAAATTGGGAAAGAAAAAAGCTTATTGTCATGCACCTAGTGGTTGATTCATTACTCTAGAAAATTTTGGGTTTTTCCTTTTTTATCAATTCTTTTATTATTATTTTTTTTAATATAAGGATCTTGAAATGACACAGTTAAAATCTTTTATTTTAATATTTGATTAATTAAATTTTCTCCTAAATTCAGTTTCAGTAAACGTCCCCGTTAGAATAACATATTATATTATTGTTCGATTTATGTCAGAAAATATAATTATTAAATATTCAGAGCATAAGTAAAAAAAGTAACAATCGAATGAAAAAAGCCTATTATTTCATACTTGGGGATCCTTTTATAAAATATTTTAGTTATTCACGCACATTTGATATACAAAATAACGGAATTTAATTGCATTTCTTATTAGCCAACCCTTTGGTATACGATGACTGCACTTAAAAGAGCTTGTATACTTTCAGTAAAAGCTCACTTGAAAAGAATCACTTTAAACTAATAATTGAGCGGCGCCGCGTCGCGTTGCAACGACAAAGGAGTTATCATGGCCATTTGCGGCGAAAGGAGCTTGCGCTCGCGCGCTTGCCACCACCGAATGAACCATAATGAAGGAGGCGAAGAAGAGAGAGAAACGCGCTTGCACAGTTAGAACGCAGCTCGCGCGCGCATGCGGGGGCAGTAGAGGGAAAAGTACAAATTAATTTCCGGCAAAGACGATAATTGAAGGGCTCTTTGGACGGGCGCGCTGATTGAAAATGGCAGAGGGACGAGAGAGAGAGAGAGAGAGAGAGCGAGTGAGCCGGGAGGGGAGGAAGAAGGGGGTAGCGGCGTGGCAATCAGGTGTGCGGTCGCGCAAACGAAGGAAGACGAGTATTTAACGAGGCTGGACCCGACGGCAGACTCTCTGCCTGCCTCTTCCTCTCTTCCCTCTCTCTATCTCATTCTCTCTCTCTCTCTCTCTACCCTCGGTCAAAACGTCAAGCCGCAGGCTGAACATAGTTTTGCCCGGGCCGCGAGGGTCCGACTTAAAATCCACCGCTGGCCCGCGCGCGTGTACGTGTAACTAAAGTGCATCCGGCACTTTACTCGCCCGGGGAGAGAGTAGCAAGTAGAAACTCTCCCTGGCTGGTTCTCTCTCTCTCTCTCTCACCCTACCTCGTGTGCGTCTCTCCGGGTCTCCGGCAAGCCGCAGCCGCGAAAATCAACACGCGAGCACGGGACGCGGCTAAACACCTAAATTCGCGTGAATCCAGTTATTTCGGAAGAAGAACGTGAGAGAGGCAAGCCGACTGTAAGACTTTACAGCCGTCGTCGCTAAAGATGTCGAGTTTATACGCGGTGAAGATCGCCACGCACACCCCACGTTATTTACGTTGTAAAACGTACGCGCCACGAATATTAATAGGGCCCGGTGAGATTTGGCCGAGAACGTAATTGCGTGTTTCCATTTCTCTCGGGTCTCTCTCTTACATACACACACTAATACTGTGAGCGAAAATTCGGATTTTTGGGGTTGATTACACAGCATTTCAAACGCGTACGGATTTTCAAGCTTATAATAGCTGTACAGTACAGAACAACTGGATGGCTCGCGACGAAAATTCGATTAGTTGTGCGCTAAAATTGAGTTTATGGACTGAACTAATGAAAGGTATTTGAAAATAGTTATTTTCCAATCTATTATTTAATTTGGTTTTTTTGGTAAAATGGAGGTGTGACTAATTATCTTTTTTTTTAAAAAAGAAAAATTGTTAGTTAAGGATTGTATTTTATGAAAATATATTTTAATTAGAACTGTTAAAATATATTTCATAGAAATCAAAATGCAAATATGAAGATCAATCCAAAATTTGAAATAATATCTAGTGGGGAAAGTCCAATCCATAAATTGAAATTCACTGAGTTATCTGGTTCTGCGAAGAAAACAAAGGCAACAAACGGGCTTACAATAAATAAAAAATCTAGCTTGCCAGTAGAAAAATTACTTTACAAAAATTAGCACTAAATTAATAAAATTTTATTTTCGATTCGTTAGTACGAGATATTTAAATTTTAAATACACGATGATTTTTATATTTTGCTCATTTTATTTCATTTTTCTATTCATAATAAAATTATTCGCAATCAAATGTCAGATATTTCATGAAAATATATTGAATTATACATTTCAAATATAAATACATTTCTATATGAAAATTTTAATGTGTTATATTCATGAATGACTTTTTTTCGTAAGCTGTTTTTTAGACAAGCCTTTTAGTAAAAATCCAACATTTTGGAAATACTTTATGTTACATTGACCTCTTTCCTCTGCTACATACAAATCATTTTTCTAACAAATAAAAATACTGAGAATCCATTTTCCGAGACTAATATTTTATCATCATTTTGTAATCCATTTCTGTAATCAAAGATTTTTTTAATTTCTAGAATTATTTCGACGTTTATATATACGCTTATATATTGCTATATACTATAACAAATGTACTACAATGGACACTAAAGAGTTAAAAGCATTTTATACATGATAAAATTTTTCAAACGAATTTTTAAACGTAACGCAAGCAAAATAATTTGAATAAAATGATTTTTACTCAGAAACGAATATTATTGTTTAATTAATTTCTTTTATCGTTATAATTCAATATAAAGCAGAGCGATCTTTACATTACATAACCTAGAGTGTTATAAATTTTCTAGATTTCTTGCTCAAAATTACCCATTATTAGGAACTTCCAGTTGTTAAAGGGGGGAATAAAAATTTATAGCTTATTGGATCGCTGTAATATAGTCGCAGTTTCATTAAAGAAAATAATTGATTTTTAAATTAACGTGCCATTGAGGACAGTATGGGCTTTTTCAGTTACATTATTCGATAGAAAAAAATGTACTTAAAGTTATCGTCAGCAACATAAATTGTAAATTTTAGGAGAAAAGAGAATTTTAAAAAGCTTCGTTTATTGCCTCATTTATTCCATATGAAATTATTATAACTTTTATAATGCTCTGAAAAAGTTTAACATTTAAAATGGATTTTTGGAAAAATTATGAATACCATATTAAATACTACGTGTTATATGAAATTATATTGAAAATTCAAATGAATCCTTTACAAAGGGAAAAATATCGCCATGTCACGAAATTTTCCACATAATCGATTGATATGAATGATTTCACTTAGAAAAATTTATAAATCTAATATAATTTTAAAATGTACGACTATGCCCGAACTTCGAACCTACTTCTTAACAAAACAAAGTATGTCACAAAAATAATACTTAATATGCAGTTTAAAAACTAAGTTATTCGTTGTAAGAACTTTATTAAAAATTCTATTGTAATTTAAGTCGTCATATTTTTACGGTAAGATTATCCTTTCGGTAAAATTAAACATTTCAAGTTTTTTCGCAATATATTTCGTACGTATTTTGAACATTTTGCAAAATCACAAAATTAAATCAACCGTGAACCAGAATACCCGCCCAGATATATGGAGAAAGGGAAAGAACAGTTCTTAAAAGTAAATCAAGTTTGTTTATGGAATTTTAAACGCATGTACCTAGCGACGCGGCGAAAAAGTCGAAAAAGGCGCGCCGCTCGAGCAATCGCTAAAGCACCTCCGCGCCAACGCGAAATCCAACATCGGAAATGATTTCTTTTGTCAGGGCGACGCACACGTACACGTGAGAGCGAGCATGGGAGAGAGAGAGAGAGAGAGAGAGAGAGAGAGCGAGAGAAAGAGACGGAGCTTGAGAGTGAAAGATGGAGGGAGCACGGCGGCCGTATAATATTTTACATTTCCAAGCGCCCTCGGCGTCTCCTGCAGAGCCACCGGGCGCTTTATAAAGAGCGCCTTTAAGTATCCTCGGAGGCGCGCGCTCGCGGAAGCCGGTCCCATTTCACGCATAATCGGTCACGGGGCCCGAAACTATAAAACGCAGCGTTAGGCCGTCGCCGGCGATAAATATGCATGGGAGTTCTCTCTCTCTTTTCCTCTCCTCGCGCGTGCGCTTTATCCGCAAGGAACCGCCATCAGCGTTGCTCTCTCTCTCTCTCTTACCCACCCCCCTTGACCCGTAACTCTTCCCCCGTATACACACACATATGTACGAGGGTGGCACACTCCCTGTAGCCGCTTTCTCTCTTTTACCTCCGACTCTGTTCTCTTCTTTCTTCTCTCCTCCGTGCGCGCTCCGAGAGAGTGAGTCCCTCGCGCGTCTTTTCTCGGATTCTTCGGGAATTCTTAAACTCCTTTTCGCTGCAACTTCTATCCGCGCCACGCTCATTCTCTATCGCTTCTCTCCCTCCCTCTCTTTCTCTCTCTCTCTTTTCTTTTCTCTATTCCCTTCTTTTTTTTTTCTTTCGGACTCTTTCGATTTCCAGGCTCACTCTTTTCCATACAGGGAGAGAGAGAGTGAGAGCGAGAAAGAAAGAGGGAGCACATTTCGTATCTTTCGAGTTGCTCTTGCCCCTCCCCCTCCACCCCATTTTGATGTCTACGTGCGGACGCGCCGCGCCGGCCGTAAAACTCTCCTCTTTCTCTCCTCTCTCTCTCTCTCTCTCAGCGCTTCTTCACGGGGATGTCTTCGCCTGTGCGCGGCTCTTAAAGTTGAACTTGCCATTTTCTGATTTCGCGTGCATTATGCAAGCGCAATCGGAATCAGCGATTCGAAATGGGCGAGTGCAGACGGCCAGCTCGTAAGCCCCGGATTTTTCAATGGCTCTGGCTTTGCGGCCGAGTCAAGGAAGTCAAAGATTTTTATGCTTTTCGGAGAGGGAGAATAGCCAATTTTTAGAGGGAGAATTATAAAACCGACTTTTCAAAAAACTTTAATCTTTATTAAAAAAAAATATATTTAAACTACAAAGAATTGTATGCGATAAAAAAGGGAAAAAATTTATTATGAAGTTTCGGGAGAAAGGGAAAATTATATAGTACAGTAAGAAAACTTTCTTGAAATAACTTTAAATTTTCTTTTAATTTCTTGATAAAACGTTAGCGAAAAATTTGTTGATTCAAAAACAAGTGCTCGCGAGAAATACTCATTTTCACGTTTCGTATACAAGCGAAGAAAGTTCGAGCAAAGTTTGTGCTCCGAACTTCTTTGCTGTTTTGCAATGAGTACTTCAAAGTAGCATTAGCCTGATTCTTCAATTCGTGCGACCTCTCCAAATAGCATTTGAACAACTGTTTTTAAAAAAAGGATCGTAAAAAATAGTTTATAAATTCAATCTTCTACTGCTATAACTATGAAATACTAAGAGATGGGCTTTCTATTTTGATTGCAGGCGCGACGAGTCTGAAGAATTTAAAGATAACAGTACCAGAAAGGGTGCGCGCTGGCGACTCGGCCCTCCTCTCATGCACCTACGATCTCGAGGATGCCCGTCTTTATGCCGTAAAGTGGTACTTAGATAATCAAGAGTTCTACCAGTACGTGCCCGAGAAGACCCCGTCCCAAAACACCTTCAACGTCAGCAATATCCAAGTGAACGTAAGTGCTACATATATTACATTGTATAATTTTTCTCCATTTCGTGTTCTTGTCAAGTCAGGATTCGCACGTATTAAAATTAATAATAATCATTCGTTATTCAGAGCATCTACGCGTTAGAAATATTACGAGCAAAAATAGAGAAAGTTGTAGCCTTAATGCGATATAATATCTAAAAGTGTAATTATTGCACTTCATTACTTAGGAGAAGAAAGTAACATGTGAAAATTTAGAATTTATTTAATGATATTTAAAGAATATTAGTGAAACAAATATTCAGACTAATTGATTTTAAGTGTTTCCGTATATATCTATGTGTAAATCAAATAAGTGATAAACAGTGATATGTACGTAAAATAAGTAGATAGTCGGTGACTATTCACATATTTTCTTGTAAACTTAATTTTTTTATAAAGTGATTTCAGAGAACATTAGAAAGTTTAATTTCTTAGATTATCTCGAGCCAATGAAATTTTAAGAATATTTTCTAAATCGAAAGGTAGACAGACTTTGCTGGATTTTTATTATCTTTTTATTAAATAACAATCCAGTTCGAATTAGAAAGTAACGCATTGTGTCTTTTTTAATGTTAATTAGGGTGTCATACTCAACTTTTATATGGTACAAAAATGCTTGAAACTAAATAAATAGAATGAATTACGCAAAACCAATACATAGTTGCCCTTCCTCTTGGAACTATCTATCATTATGCCAAAAGTTCAAATGAAAATTTAAACGCACTAATAAATGGCATTTAAACGAAAATCAGTACCTGCAGCGTATACATGCTGGGAATTTCGAATGTATACGCTGCAGCTACTGATTTTCGTTCAAATGCCATTTATTAGTGCGTTTAAATTTTCATTTGAACTTTTAGCATAATGATAGATAGTTCCAAGAGGAAGGGCAACTATGTATTGGTTTTGCGTAATTCATTCTATTTATTTAGTTTCAAGCATTTTTGTATCATGTAATTGTGTGCAAGTCGTTAAATGTTAAGTATGACATCCTCTTAAAAATTTTATTTTATGTGATACCATCATTAAAATTTTAATTAGCAATTCAAGTTTTTTCTAACAATCGGAAAAAGAGTGCGACTGCATAGAATTTATCAAAATTTCAGCATTCAATTAGTACTTGAATCATATATTAGAAAGAAGATATTCAAAAAGTAATTGTTTTTTATTATACCACTAAATGTCGAACAAAATTGCAATATTTCTGGTTATTTCATCTTTTAGGGTTACGTACAAAAAATTTTCTTTTGCTACAAGTAATATTTTAAATTTCATAATTTAACAAATTTTTAAACAAGCATTACTTGTACACTATCCGTTTGTGGACATACTCCCACACGGAGAGTGTATATACAAGCGACGACGTTGTATAGTAAACTGACCGCACGCGGATGCATCATACAGCCGCGGGCTACGAGTTATACTATGTCTATGACTTGAGTTCTAACCTCTTTTTCGACTTTGTCGGGTTATTCAAAAAGGCCACATTATATTTTAAATGTAACTCTGCCAATATTTATTTTATGGTAATAACGTTATAAATACGTATAATACTGTATTTTTATATGAGTTCAATAAAAGAAGGAAAGGGATGGGTGAGTGAATGGTTATTACTGCTCGCTTCAAGTGATGCTTCACCGACTTGACGCCAGCTTCCCATAAACCTCCGTAATGTGGAGCGCTGGGTG
>JAYJLV010000046.1:20289303-20307219 GCA_036873485.1 Torymus texanus
CTCTCTCTCTCTCTCTCTCTCTCTCTCCCTCTCTCTCTCTCTCTCTCTCTCTCTCCCTCTCTCTCTCTCTCTCTCTCAAAACGTGTCTAGCCTCCTGTATACACACATACGCATCTAAGAGTACACAAGCGATGGAGATGAGGAAAACGCGCTTTGCCTCATTGAATCGCTCGACAAGTTATTAAACTATTTGCCGTGCAAGAGACAGTGGGTTCTAAGTCTAAAGATAAAAAAAAACATACTAGGAGAGTGTAAAGAGGGGGGCGAGGGATTAATGTAGCATTGTTATGATGAGCAGATGTCCCAGATACCGAGCCCAGAATCGCAGTCGACAAGGAGCACTTATCAGCCGGCGAAGCACTCCGAGCGAATTGCACGTCGGGTGCCTCTCGCCCCGCCCCCAACATTACGTGGACCGTCAACGGAGCGCCCGTAAGTATCACCTCGGCTTTCTCTCTCCCTTTCTCTCTGTTTCTCTCCCTCACTCCTTCTCTCCGCCTCGCCACCGAAAGGCTACGTGACCTTACTGGATGATTAAAGTTACTCAGAACTGCTCTCCTTGCGTCTCTCACTCTTTCTCTCTTTTCCCACTAGCTTCAGCTTTTTTCTTCCACTGCACTTTTTCTCCTTCCAAAAGCTTCTTTTTCCTTTTTCCATCCCTTTCCTTCTCTTTATTTTACTCCCCGGATTGTCTCACTCCTATAATGTATTTGTAGACTTCTACTTAAAATCTACACACTTGCTATGTTTGGATAGTTCAGGCCTTATCAGGCGTTATCATTTTCAGGACGATAGAGTATTCTCATTTTAGAGTTTTATTTAAGATTCAAGTAATTATTTAAACATTTAATAGAACTAATATATAGTTATAATTACATCATTCAATATAAATACAAACAGTAGTTACACTTTATATGTGCATTTCATGTTTAATTAAATTCGAATTTCATCACATTTAATATAGAAACACACATAGTTTTACTATTTCAATTGTTGACCTTAGTGAATTTCAAGTTATTGTCTATTTTACGAGTTTGGAATCGTAACAAGAAGTGATGGATTCGGGGCTTGAACTAGGACCGCCCTCTAGCGAGTAAGACATACTACCAACTAGCCACGGCCGCCACCGCTCGGCGTTCTGCTAATCATTGTTATATTGTAATTGTGTTCCTTACTTTTTCTTATTCTACACAGATACCCATTCATAACACCTGCTTCATCAGATTTTTAAAACGTGAAAAACTGAAAATAAATTTGACATTTTGAAATTTGCAAAAAAAATTGTCTTCATAGTTGCCTGAATGTCGACGGGAACCTTTCTGACTTTTAACAATTTAAAAACGGAATTTGTAATATTAAAAAATCTACGATATGGAAATAAAATAAATTTTTTGTTGTATCTTCTAGGTTGAATTTTTTTATTCACTTTTTAAACAACCAAAAGAAACGTATAAAAGTCTGTTATAACCGATTCTCGACCTTTATATTCGATTCTCGCTCGGCCTTTATAAAATTATCTTTTAAGCTGACATTTATTAAAAAATACTATATAAAATAAAATATACACTGAATATTTGAATGTTTAGTTCCCTATAATCAATTTCATCAACTTCGATGATATCCTTTGTGGTAAACTACAAAATATTTTGTAATAGATCAAAACATGTGATTAGCTGATAGTGTAGTTAGTCACCTAAACACTTAATGTCTTTTGGCACATTAATTGGAATTATTCAAATATTACAATAAAGATACAGTGACCGATAATCGATGATATTATATTTTAAGTAGATCTTATATAATATTTTTAATAATTACAATGATGAAATATTCATGCAACTTTACCTAGTATTATTTATTGTTGACACTAACTTCATGCTACAGCTTTAATTATGAGAAAGTTAGAAGTCAGCAGCAGTCTTGTAACGATATCGAAGGAAGCGTAAGAATGTGCATGATTAAATGCGCCGGAGAGATCGGAGCGAAGTTTGAAAATGGAGTTTGTAAGGAATGACGTTGTGCGATTAGTGAATGACCTGTAAAGCATTTAATCGAAATAATCGAGCTGAAAATGTATAGGTAATGTTGTGTAACGTAAATAACTGAAAAACTTTTAATGAATATTGCTGGTACTCTTGGTAATTGGAGATGATACGTTCATTCTTTAGAAACTGAAAGTATTTGATTAAATTACCACTAGAACACTTAGTACCTCTTTTTTCTTAAATTTTTAGCAATAATCAATATTTGTAACACCGTTCTGGAGATTCTTGGCTCAGGAGGAGGTGTCTGACACGGTTATGAGTGGTTTAGATACTAGTATTGATTGTCTTACAAGTACCACAACGGAGGTACTTTTATTAGGTGCTTACGAGTTGGTATAGATGGTGCGTTACTTACCCGTGTAGCTCAAGCTTCTACGTCAATAGGTGATCGACTGTCGTTAATTCGTTGTCGTACCACTTGATGACCCGATGTCGTCCTCGTGTTTTTCTCAATACATCCACATGTATAGCATCAATCTGTCTCATTAGATGTCCTAGCCCCATCTCTCTAATTAGCCATCGTTCAGTTGGGAGCTTCCGTATTTATACGATTAACTGATGCTCCCCACTCTTACTGATTAATCCGGAGTGGAAGTTGTGTCTTTGAACTTTGAGGTCCATCGTCAGCGTTTTCATCAGCCCAAACCAGTAGTTGTGGAATTCTCTGTACCTCATCCTATGTTGACGTACGTATCACTACTTTGTAACTGAGCATAAATATAAAGCTTAGTTTCATTTTATTATCTTCAAAGAATGTGTGATTTTAATACAAAGCTGACTAAAAGTAAAAGATACCGTTTTTTTAATAATTGGAATTCATATTACTTCTTCACATTTTTTTTAAATTAGTGATATTCAGGATTTTTTAATTTCATCTGCTTTAACCCGTTTTAATTGAAACATATTTCATTAATGTAAAACTAACTGATGAAATTTTCCATATTTTCCATTATCACAAAATAAAAATTTTACGACGCCGCGCCGTTATGATGCATAAATTTTATATCAATTGTGATCATTGTACTCATTTGAAATAATTCAAGCTGTAAATACCTTTATACTATTATTCTATATATACTTTCAATTACAAAGGCGATTTTGGTCATGTGTCATCAGGAAATAATTTATCGGGATTGTATATTTCTTAGTTATATATTTCAATTCTTGATGTTTGAGAAATTCATTCAATTCCCATTTTATGAATCATGATAAATAAAATGTTTCATTTGGAGATTCATTAATGAATAGAGAAAATCTTTTGTAAGTAATTTCTAGTTCGTGTATAAATTTTAAAACATAAGGTTCGTAGTAAATATAGGAATCTCGAAAATTCTTCGAACAGGCAATTATAAATTGCTACTAACCAGAATGATGCATAGCTTATATTTACTTAGCAAGCATTTTAATGATCAGAGTATCACACCATGTTATTCACATAATATTTCACATATGTATGAAAAAAGATTTGTTAGAATAATGAGAGCAAAGTTACATTACAGAAACAAAAAATACATCAATCGGCAGGTAATATGAATAAATACACATTATTGGGCCCAATAAACGTTTTAATAAAAATCATCGCATATAGTTTAAGAATATCTTTGCAGTCTTTTATATTTCTCAAAAAACACGAAAAATAATTTTTTCCAAAAATAATTTTTGTTTTTTTAACTGGATATTAAACAACATCTTAGGTTGGCAGTTTTTATCAATAGAGTAATTATTTTACTCGTTTTTAAACTCGTTTTTATATTACTTTACATAGAGAAAAATGTGAAGATCTGAGAAAGAACTTAAATATGAGCGTAATGATCTTTATTCTGAGTTTTATTCGGATAGCAGAAAGATTGTTTTTAATAAATTCATTCCTAGAATCATGGAAAAAAACTGCTACCAATTCACTCATACTTAGATTTTTGGAATCCAATTTATTGCAATTAAACATTGTATTATTTATGTAGCCGCCTTAGAAAATATCTTAAATTGAAATAATATCGAACTTTCTACTTCTCATCAATTTATGTACATTTTTCGTACACGTATTGTAATATTTGTATTGTCTACAGAAAAATAGAACGTGATATAAAAATCTTTTTCTTTGAGGAAGCAAAACACAGCACTGTGTGACTTGAACTCGGATTTCCTATGAGATTGGACGAAGAGTCATTAAATGGAAGGAAATTTTGGGCATCCGTGAGGTTGCTTGGCTGGCCGCTAGGTTTGGATTCTCGGCTAGGACGCCAGCCGAGGATCCGGTTATATGTATACGGTCGCGTTATTCAGGATGTACTTATAGTGTTTGTCCACTGTTATAACTTCATTGACAAGTCTTGGTTGTTAATCCCGGGATGAAACACCTTGCTCTTATTCGTGCTTCTTATAGTATTAAAAAAAATCTAAAGTACTTTTCCGACCTTCGTTATTAAAATCACTTTACGGACCGTTACTTTTTAAAGTGAACTATTCCCGACTACTGGTATGTTGTCGAGAATTGTTACCACTGACATTTTAAAATATAATTTCATTTTCAAATAAATATTGGAAGAGATATCAAGTTTTATATTTTATTTAAAAAATTTAAATTCTGAATTTATTGTAAAATTTTTCATTGTGTTTTCATTAGAAACATATTTTGTAGGTAGTAAATTATGACTTCTGACTAAGTGATTGATTGTTTATTGATTACACCTTCTTTTAACTTCTTAATTCAGAATTATATTTAATACTTCTATTGTACGTGTGAAGAATATTTAGTTAATTCAAGAGTTCTTCTAAGTGACGCACTATGAAAGTTTGTCAATCTACTTGTATATATAAGAACCTATAGTTTATTGGCCGGCTTCTAGGTTGCTTAGTCTAGCATAGTCCTATTATTTAATTATGATTTTTTCCTCGCCATATAGTCTCTTTACTATACTATACTATATTTTTTGTATTTTTTATTTTTCCAATTTTTAATTTATAATTCAATGAGGCTCGATAATATATGTATATGTTATTTCATTTACTTTATTTTGTTAAAAAGACAAATTTAATGTAATACATTCTAATTACATAAAGGATACAAGTGTATGTTTGTACGGATTATTACACTGTGAAGAATAGTCCTTTGTCTTTTTATTAAGAGTATACATTACAATTAAGTTCGTTAGGTGGCGTTAGAGATAAATAACGCGTAGTTTGAAATATGCCAATACACAACAGTATATAGAACTTTAAAGTTTTCTGGATACCAGTTACATTTATAGTCATATCCTTCAATTCGAATGAATCAAATGTTTTTGTGGGGGTACCGGTATGATATTTCTAGATATTTACCATGTTTCGAACTCCAATTTCCAAGCTCATCCACGCAACCGAATTTATCTAGGAATAAAGAAGCATATGTAAGACTATACTATTTATTCCAAAATCTGATGAAGTTTGATACTTATCAAAAGTTTGAAAAATTTGAGTTTAATATCTTCTTTTGAACAGAAGTTGTGATGCAACATTAGCCACGTATACAAATGTTAGCATACATGCACACATATTTGCATACGCAGAAAATTCCGTGATAGAATCATTTGTATTTTAAATTTTTAGAAATATTCGAAATGTTCGTCTGTGTGTATTCCATCAGAAAAAATGTTCTGCAATAATCAAAATAGTATTAGTTGATAGTAATATAAGACTTTTAAAGTAGTTCGTTAAATCGATACTAGGTCAATGAAAACGAGTGTATCAACTTCCAAAGGAATATTCCCTGATGCCCAATAAACGTCCATTTGATAATGAAAGCCTGTCCAACTTTATGCTTACCGCAGGCGAAGTGGTTTGAAATTTAATTATCACTAAGGTTCGGGCGTTATTATAAACTCGTGACGCGGTGACACAGCAACCAAACGAAATAAACGTATATACAGTCGGACTCGTGAGCAAGCGGCATTTTTATAGAAATTTATTTACCGGCTCTCTTTTCCGGCCGGCGTGTCCGCGAGCTCTTATCGATCGGTGCTAACGGCGAGTGGCGCTGGTCCGGAGGCTGCCTGCTATCGTCGCCGCTCCGCTACACTCTGTTTCTTCGCGTTCACTCGATTAAGCTTTCGGCGGGAGTCCGCTGCACTTGAGAAGCACGCGAGCGCACCCGGCCGATC
The DNA here is from genome assembly GCA_036873485.1 of Torymus texanus. Taxonomy (NCBI): domain Eukaryota; kingdom Metazoa; phylum Arthropoda; class Insecta; order Hymenoptera; family Torymidae; genus Torymus; species Torymus texanus. Next base: position 20,295,485 of record JAYJLV010000046.1, read on the forward strand.
ATCCAGAGTTGCTCGGCCAGCTGATGTTTATGTGTTTGCACCGGAGCACGCACACGCGCGCTCGACGACGTCAACTTGCAGATCAACTGCACTTATTTGCACTCTCTCTCGAAAGATTCCAGCTCTGCGTTCGACGCGCCAAATTTCATCTCGAGGCTATCGAACGTGCTTTTTTCCCATCTATTTACCCGATTTCTCTCCACCTATCCTCTCCCCGACTGCATGCGAACCTTCGTTTTCACCGTTCTCCATCTCTCCCCTCCCCCTCCCTCTCTCTCTCTCTCTCTCTCTCTCTCTCTCTTTCTCTCGCTCTCTGGTCTTTTATTTCTCTCTCCTTCTCCCACTTCCCTTTATCACTTCCACTTGGGAGTTTCGGCAACTATTCCCGATCGGGGGAATGTAGGTGACGACACTCCTCCCTTTTTATTTTATTTCTCGGGGGTACTTTCGGAAGAGATTTTCTTTGAAAGTGATTTGCATAAATCACACGCGATAGAAAAGAACATTTAGATGAGGATTTGGATATGTTGCTATCAACAATATATAAACTTTTCGAATATTAAAATTTTTATAGCCAAAGGTCTACACTATACATTTGTACGAAATTTCTCAAAAATAATGAGGTGGTTTTGATCTCAACAATTTTCTTCACCAACCATTTTTTTTCTTAGAACTTCCTTTTCAAGAAAGCGGTAGATAAGCATTTAAGAACATTTTAAACCGTAACAATTTTAAGTATAATAAGTACAGTAACTGAAGTTTAACAATTGCTATAAATACAAATAATTTTTAGGAATAACGCATCAATACAAACCAGCAATATATAATACAATCATTTATGAGCATGATTTGGAAAATACCATAGGATCGGTATTCATTTTATACTATATTCGAAATTCCAACTGCAGCTTATTAGGAGTACCAGGAATTTAGAGTCTGTTTTAGCTTTCAAACCCAATTTGAATTTGAAAACCCTTTCGACCCTGCATTTGCTTGGTTTAAATGAGAGTCGGAATTTAAATGCATTTAAAAGCTCAAATAACCTCAATTTAGATATGTTTTCACGAAGAACAATAAAAACTATGCGAGATCATTTGAATATTAAATTAAACATTTCTGAATACTTAAGATTTTAGAAAATAGAGAATATATAAATTTATCATTAATAGAGCGACCGAGTAGTTAAAAAATTTTTTATTTCTTCTTTCTGCATTACAAAACGCATATAAGTGAAAATAATTTTTTAAAGCATATAATATTGTGTAGTGGAAACATCATATATGAAGTTGATAAAACTCTTTTTATTTAATTCCAAAACTGTTAACAATAACTTTTGATTTTCCGAGTAATAACTTGAAAAATAGTTCTTTTTGAGTGTCATGAATCTCGAAAAATTATTAATAATTTATGTAGTGGTTAGAAAATGTGAGTACACTAATATATTAAAGTTTATTAAAAAAACCGTTGCCAATTCATTGGCCCGTAGCTTCCTCAAACTTAATTTGCTGATTCCTTTAATTAATTATGATTATTGAAATCTCGCTTTTATAATGATTGAAAACTCGCTGTAAGACTGTGGGAAAAATGATCATACAGGCAGCAATGACGCAAGAAGTCAATTGACAATTGCAGTAATTTTTTAATAATACAAAATAACTAGATAATTTTGTTTTTAGAAAATATATGTATTATAATACTCTTTTAATGCTACCAATCCAATCAGATACATAGAGCCATTATCGAGAAATTACGATTTGAAAAAAAGGTTAAAAAAATTGTAACCTTAAATATCTCTGAAATTTATGGAATATTGATTTTGCCCAAAGAAACGGCCGAGAGCTATCCGTAATCTATCTTTACAAGGAATTTTGAAGCGACTAAGACAATTTTACTTCCGCAATCATTGGCCATACAAAACTCCATTACAAACTATATATACATTACAACTACATACCAAACTCGTTAGAGTATGAAAGACCTACATTTACTCTGAATACGATTAACTTAAAAAAACATGTAAAAACCTTTGCTAGGGAGAAGATAATTTGTTGATTTTTCATTAGTTACGAGTCTTCACGTAACTTTTGATGAAAAGAGATCGCCATTGTGAGAGATGAAATTTTGATTCAAAGTAGAAATCCCATAGTTTATTATTATTTTTTACATGTATCTATCGTGAGTTCCATTCGAAACAAATACTATATGAATAATTAGTCTAAATTATTAGAAAAAGTTTTATGTTAATGAAGTATGGTAACTCATTATTCACTAATAATCGTTATTTCATCTTTATATGTATCTAAATCGATTGAATGTTTATATAGGTATAACGTGTATTTCTAATATTAAAACAGATTGTTAATTCTGGGATACTCAATGATATTGATAATCGTATTAGCGTAACGAGCTATTATTATGTGTTTAATATGACACGCACGTATGCTTCACTTACAATCTGTCTTTCTTCATTAGACCCACGTGAGCATCCCCATGCATAACATTAATTACCCCGTCTTTTCGTTGTCAGTTTATGTATACGTGACAAATTCGAATTCTTTTTGCTTTCTATTTATTAACATAATTAGAAGCCACGGGGGCGAAGTCTCCTTTGCTGCGCAGTACTACCTACTTATTGATCCATCATTTAGTATACCCACCCGCATACATAAGCGCATACACACATCCCGTGTGCATACAATGTACGTGAGGTTTACACGTGTGCAAAATTCGGGGTCTTGAGGTTATGCGTGCGGCATCGGTGTGGCTGTGTGTGCGCATGTGTTGTGCATGGGTTATTTAAGGGTAAAGCGTACAGAATGTCTAAGCAGGCTTCGTTAGATGTTCATTAGCAAATAGACAGATAGTGTTAAAAATTATTGATTGGTTTGAATTACTATGGTCAATTAAATATGAGGAGATTTCGTTTTTCTTTTTAGTTTAATAAACATCTAAATGTAGATAATCGCAATAAAAGTCTTTAAATTTAAAACATTTTTTTCAGCTAAGCAATTTTATAAATGGATATGAACTCGGCTCTATTTTAGAAAAAAATGTTCTGATTTTCTTCAAATTTAACGTATTATAGTATTTCTACTTTTACCGATTCATTGGCGCGTTGCTTCTTGAAACCAATGTCATCATGGCTTGTATTAATATTGACTGTCAATAATTTACTCTCTCATAGCAAAAGTTCGTTTATCCCATAAGGGTATCCACCATTAAATTTTCATATAAAATAAAAATGCAATGTATAATATGCTATATATAATAAAAAAATTACAAAACTTCTTTATATTTTTGAGATAAAACATTTTTACTTTTTAATACTCTTATATCAATACAGTTTTATTTTAATAGTAAGAATTTTACACTGTGGTCAGTGTATTACTGATACATTAACGATATTAACTGCAAAGTTTAAAAAATGAAAGAATAAAATATCAAAAATCGAAAAGTCGGTTCAAATTAATTAAAGTTAAAACTTAAAGAAATGAGTTTTCAGCTCCTACACGGTGAGATTGTTTGTTTCAAATGGGTAATAAAATCTGTATCAATTTTAAAATAAAAGAAAACTATTATATTTATTTATTATTTTAAATTTCATAAGAAACATTAATATTCGTCTAGCGTTACTCTTCGCACTGCAGTTTCTTACCATACATGAACTTCAATGTGCGTCCTTTTCTTTATCGTGGCCTTAAAAATTCTATACGTGTTCAGATATTATATGAGTTGGAATCAGAAAATATAGCAGTTATGCAGAAATAAAGTACAGTATTCTCACAGTCATAGAGTATTTTGTTCTACTTACTTTTGTACATCATGTACCAATGAAAAAATTCCGTTTGAAAACTTTTCTTTAACGACTGAAATGAGAACTATACTAAAACATTCGTTCTGACAAAAAAATCCCACGATTAAAAAATGATTTATTATTTTACAGTTAAAATTTAAAATTTATAGAGTAAATCTTACAATATTAATTATGTATAATTTCTCTATATTTTACTAAGCGTTACTACAAACATTAATGAATCTCGTTCATTCTCTTGCTGTTCTCAGCGTTTCTCAATATATTCGTCGGCGTCTGTGTCTGAGTTCTCCCCTCGGACTCTGTTCTTCAGCACTTTAACATTTATTCTATTCCTTGGTTTTACATCTCTCTTTCTCCTTGTGCTCACTCACTCGAATTCCGTGCGAGTGTGCCAAAGTGCAGTAGTAGGGGAAAATTCGAATTCGAATCGCGACCAACGTCTGGTCGCGCGTGCACTCGCGCCCGCGTCCACGTTCACTTGCAAGCAAAAGCGGGGAGGAACGAAAGCAATCTGCACTCGGACTATCGAGACCCATTTTCCGCAGGATGTCATTACGTTCGTCAGGGTTTTCTTTATTTTTCCGCTTCCGAAGAAAGGAGAAAGAGACCGAGAGCAAGTGTGCGGCTGCACTGAGGCCCTCTACACTGCTGAATTTAGAGAAATAGTTTTGCTAGATTGGAGTTTGTTTTAGAGGGAACCCACCAGCGTCGCTCCCTCCGCGTCGCTAGAGGCGGGCTATCGAGACCAGCGTCGAAGTAATTTTACCCCGGAATTAGGACTTTACATTAAGAAAATGAATATATTCAGCGACAAACTCCTCGGAGAGAAGGTGAAGGGATTTCCTTTTCCTCCAGCTTTTTTCTTAATTCAACGCAAGTGTACACAATGCTTGTTCAAGAAATTTTACTGAATTAAAGTTTATATTTCATTGAAAAATAACATGAAAATTTTCAAAAATTAGTTTTAAAATGTTGAATTTTATCTTTCAATTTTATTTTTTAATCAACTTTTATCTGACTCAAATTTATAATACTAGAATATTACTTAAATTTAGCTCCAAGAACACAGAGAAATTATGTAGCTAAATGGACATAGTCTTTGATGTCAAGAAAGTTCTAATCACGTTTAGAAAAACGTCAAATGCTGTTAAACTCTTTTATTAGTATTAAGGAAAACCAGCTCACTTCAAAATAAAATTCTAAATATTGATCAGTAGAGGGAATCGTCGTTACGTTTTAGGTACTGTGTATTGCTTACAATTGTTTTCATGAATTGGATACACAGTACAGGTAGACTAGACAATAACAAAAAACAGAATGGTACAAATTTATAATTCATTGAATATTGAAAATATGGATCAAATGAATTTTTAGTTCATTTAAATATCAAATTTTGAAAATTTCTTTACCTAGTTATACGTAATAAAAGTTTGATATGAAAAAATATAAAAAACTCATTTTCACATTTAATCAAATTAGAACTGATGTAAAATGTGAAATTTAATATTTTTGCAAGAATGTTAGGCATTGTCAACAAAATACTTATTGACAACTATTCTATAAAGCCATTATAATTTTGAAACAACAATCTTTTTTTCTATCGATATTTTAATCATGTTAATAAAAGTTGTTTTATAACATGCCGACATTTTGATAATAAGAAGTATGGAATGAAGTATTGAAAAAAGTTCGATGGTTAAAATTTATTCTCCAGAGACTGATCGACTGAACTGAATTGAATTGAATTGTTAATTAAACTATTAAGTTCTCAAGTCTCTGTACATATTTTAAACAATTTATTTAAATAGGAAGTTCATTTTGCATCAATGAAAATTGTAAAATAACGTAAAAATAATGTAAGAAAAGAATATCAAAGAAATAGAAGTTGTAATAAAGTTAAAGTAATACAACCGTGAAGGGAGAGGGGGGAGAAAGAGGAGCTTTAACCAATTTATAAGTAGCTTCAGCAAGTAAAGGTGCTGTTCAGCGACTCAAGGGATTTGGTAGCTAGATAAGTTGGCTATTGGTCGTCGTGCTCGCTGACTGGTTTCTCGTTGGCGTGTCTCTCAATTACTGGCAAATTGTCTTATTGGACTATAGCTTTATCGCATATGGTCGTCATTGCTCCCAACTTATTTTTTTTCTGGCCCCGATATATCTCAGTAGTCTTTTGTGAACTCGACTGCTTCACACTTTCGCACTACGAGGAGTAATAGAAATGTTGCTTTCCTTAGAAATTTCACCAAATTAATTAGAGTTTCCACATAACTCTAATTGCGTAAAATATAAAGGTAAAAAATAAAATTCTTCACTTCTGGAACTCGACTTTTTGTTCGGGCAGACAAAGAGTTTTAGACCGACTGTGATATAATGGATAGATTTGATGACACAAAAGTAACTATAAAATCAATTATATTATGATCCATGAAACAGAAGTTAGCGACTCTCCTCGCAGGGAGCAGAAGGCTAATGAAGGTACTACTGAGACCGCAAAACAATGGGACAATGCTCATTCGGTGTAATCGTACTTGCCAGAGAGAAGCGAGGGGTCTTCGGGCAAAGCCGGCTGAACTTATGGTGTGCCATCTCGCTTAGTGTAGCCTCGATGTCCAGAACCTCAAATACCGTGACGCTATTACGGCCTACTAATTCGTCTTTCTAGGAAGGTATCTTAGTTGTACCTGCTGATCTTTAAAGTCGCTTTGCCATATTGTTTAATAATTGCACACTCGTGAGTAGATGGCTTGACTCAAGTTGAGTACAACCTCTTACTCAAACATCTTGAATTATTCGAATTTCAGTTGAGTAGTTCGAAATAGTACGCACTGTTCCATATAATCTAAAGATTTAAACTGATCGAACTGTTCAAAGTCCGATTGAATCATTCGAAATAATTAATATAACTGACTACATAAAAGCAACCTTTTGCATGAAAATTTATATTTGGAAATTAATCAAATACTGAGTTGGTTTAAACAATTTAACGAAATCGTACAGTCAGACTTGGTTTGAATAATTTAATTCAAATCTAGTAATTCAATCAAGTTCGAATATAGTTCCATTTGGTTCGAATATAGTTTGATTGTGTATGAGTAGTTCGTATAGTCCATGCTAAATTAGCGATGTTTTTTTCCGATTTCTCAATTTTATAAATTTTGTTAGAATTAGATTTTCGTATTATGTAGATTGAAAATAAAATAGTCATTTAAAATAAATATCGTGAATATAATCAATGTAAATAAATAAGTGCATAGAGCATAAGAATATTATGAGCATATATTACTTTGCTAACTATACAAGCATTTTTCTACACTTTTACATTAAGAGAAAAGATTCATATTCACGCAATTATTTATTTTATTTATATTTCATCGTTACAAACTCTTTCCATTTCCCACCAGGAGAATTTTATTTTCACATTTCCGCATAGGAAATTGTTGAGTTTGAGCACAGAAACTCTATTATTTTATATATTCGTATAATATGCTAGATCTGAATAAATTAAGGGTCAATATTAATTTGTCGTCATTTCATGATATTTTAAGATTTCCAGAAAACTAAGGCAATGTAAACACTTATATCCAGCGCAAAGTACAATATTTACGTATTTACCCTGAGCTTTAGTAACCAAGATACCGACAAAGTACACTTGACAGATGAATCCAAACAAAGAAATAAGCTCAAATAAAGAAAATTTTCTTTCGCGGCTAAGTTTAATAAAAACGACGGCGCGGGCGCGCGCAAAGAGAAAGGAGGAGCCGCGCCACAGAGCAAAAAGGAAAATGAAACGAAATGGGAGACAAAAAGCGCGTCCAAGCGATGGCTGAGGGCGGAGGAGCTAGAGCGAGTGAGAAAGAGAGCGCGCGAAGGAGAGCGAGAGAGACAAAAGCAAAGAAGGGAAGAGAAAGAGCGGGAGAGAGAGAGACAGAGAAAAAGCAAAGAGAAGCTGAAGACGAGGAAATATTTACTCGCTCGGCTGAAAGCACAAGCAGTCGTCTTGAGTCTACCGAGTCGAAACTCACCGCGACGACGAGGACGATGAGAACGACGGCGACAACTCTTCAAAGTTCTTGTGCCGCCGCGTGCGTACGAAGCGCTGACCGGATGTTTATGTTAGTCCGCGCATTTACCTTGGAAAGGTACATGCGGTACTTGTCGAAATTCGCCATGATTATGTCGCTAGCTCTTTCTCTCTCTCGCTCTCTCTCTCTCTCTCTCTCTCTCTCTCTCTCTCTCTCTCTCTCTCTCCTAGTTATGTGTTTGTTTGGCTCGAAAGGTGCAGCGCTAGAGCCACCGCATTACCCCGCAGTATACGGGTAAAATTTCCGAGTGCGCGCGCGCAAACCGGCAGAAACTTGTCGCCTGCCGCCCTCTCTCCCTCTCTCGTACACGGGACAAATATGCGAGACCTACTTTTACTCTTGTTTTGCACTTGCTGATTTTCCGCTTGCCGAGCCTGCCGACTGCCGACTGCGCTAGCTGCTTGCTTGGCTTGACTGGCCTGTAGTCTGCATTTTTCCCGTGAATGAAAAGTCAGCGTTTACTTTTCCTAGATAATGTTTTCCAACTGTTATAAACGTAATCACGAGTCTGAGCTTGGAATAATAATGTGCATTTTTTTACAAACAAATCTAAAGCTTGTACATTAATATCTGGGATTTTATTGAAATACTATCTTCATTTCAAATAGTTAGGTATATTTGTTAAAACTGCCTTTTTTTTCGTAAGGAACAAAACAATGTGAGTTTGAATAGCGGTATAATATTGTGTATGTTGGAAAGTTGAAAACTAATGTACATAAATATATTTAACTTAAAATAATTTTTCATTAGTTTATTTGTTTTACGATAATAAATTTTCGGAGAAAAAAGCTAGCCTATAAGAATAAATGCTGAAACTGGGGTTCAATATTTTATATTCTAAAACAACATATTTCAATTTCGTGCAAATCTGTAACCCATGGTTCAACTCTCCTTTTGCATGAAAATCAAGTATTATTAGGGACAATTACAAATATTTATAATGCTTTATTTGAAAATAATTGATATCTGTCATAAGAAGTACTTATAAAAATAAATGTTATCATAGCAGCTTACAAAAGCTAGAAAAGTATTATCATGACTAATTGCGAATATAAACGAGAATTCCACTTCGTTATGGTAGAGTATTCGAATAGTTATTCGAAAGTTTAACTTTATGAATAGAGACTGATAGATTGATAAAATATGAAGTGTCAGTTTTTTCTAAAATTAAAAAAAATATAAAATATTCTGAAATTAATTATAAAAAAACGAATAAAATATCTCATATTCTCTAACAAAATTTGAAAAGTATTATGCCGTCACGAACATATGATAAATTAAATGACATTATTACTATATAAGAGAATAAAATTAATGATGGTACTTAAATCAGTCTAGTACCACTTAGAATACATAAATATCGCAAAATAAATTGGTCATTATATAAAGATTTCACGCCGAAAATCGTTTGAAGCCCCATGAAAATACAACCGATTAATTTACCAAATTCCCCCCCTCGAATTCCTCAAAAAATCCGTAGTCGCGAAATTCACAGGGCTCGGCATTCGGCAACGCGGACACATTGGCGTGCGCGGAACCGTAAACCCGAGAGCGCGATATCAATTTATCGAATTTCTCATTTTCCGAAAAAACTAATGCGCGCGAATAAAAAAGTGCCGGCGGGGCGCGAGACTGGCGCGCCCGTTAGGATATCCCGTTTAAAGCATCGCCGTAAATGAAATATTCGAGCCTCGTAATTCCTCAACCTGTCAAACCAAAATATCGTCTGTTGGAGCGTTACGCGGGGGCAATAAAAATGCAAACCGAGCGCGCGCGAAAAAAACACGCTTTATCGTACGTAACCCCCCCGGGCTCCCACCTCTCTCTCTCTCTCTCTTGCTTGCTGGCTCGCTTGCGCGTTATTGTTTCTGTTTATATACAGTGGAAAGTGGTGCGCGCAGCCTGCGCTCTGCTGCACATAACGGCCTGTGTGCTCGCTCGCTCTCACTTCGGGACGATCAAAGCCTTATGTGTACGAGGGAGAGAGAGAGAGAGAGAGAGAGTGAGAGAGAGACTCAGCTTCGGCTATACCGAGACACATAGCAACGACGACGCACACATGCACGCGTGGCACCGACTCGCCGCCACCGCCCCTTATGTGCTAGCGCGCGGAAGCGAAGATGGCAACATTACTTGGCCTCGTAACAAAATCAATGTCGCGACCAGGAGCGGTAATACTCCATCTCCCGCGTGAGCGTCTGTGTATTGTGGTATACACGTATACACAAGCGAGAGGCCAGAGAGCCTCGGAACGGCGTTGAATTGTAAATTTCGCGACTATCAAGTGCACCTGCAGCGCCAATTTGCGGCTCGCGCGCTACTAGCTCAGCCGGGTCTCAACTTTTAGCGCCTCGCGCGCTCGCGTATACAGCTACAACAACACTGCAACGCCGCGTATATACTTACTGTAAAAATTGCTCTCATCCCAGGCTCGAGGTGGGCGTATTTCACGCCGTTGATTTTTCTACTGCTACTGCTGCGGCTGCTGTTGTTGGTGTTGCTCGTTAGAAACCGTTCGCACCACCCTAGAGCTAGCTCTCGATTGTAAACTCTGTCGGAGCTATATTGCTCTTGCTGCGCGCTTCTAAGCCAAACAGCGCTGAGCTTTACGTTTCTTTCCGCGCGCTTCCTTATTGCAATGTCCGCAGCTAAATAATCTGCTACCAGGTCTGTAACTGGAAAATACTTCGTGCCGACATTTAGAAATCAGAAAATTTGATCAACAAATGTATTGCAAAGGTTTATTCTTTTACAGTTTTTATCGATTGCACTATCTGAAAAAAAGTATTTATTTCATCTCTTTTCCATAACGGTTTAATTTATGCATATTTTAAATAGTTACTTTCTTATATTAAATAACGATAAGCAATTATTTTATATAAAACGTCAGGATTTTTTAAATAACTCCTATATCGAAATGCTTTCGGTGAGTTCCTTTTACATTTCAAAGTATTTTGAAAACAACACAGTTCAAAAGGGCGTTACAGACTTAAAGTTTTCGTAACTACTAGAATCACACATGATACATATATGGTAAATGTATGTATAATTGTGATTGAATTTACAACAACATCAACATTTAGTTAAACGTATTAGAAAAAATTGAAGTATAATAAAATTAGTGATGTTCTGAAAATTTTTTTAATTATTAATAAATATCAAAATAAGTAACATTTTGCATGTATATTAAATTTTTTACATTTTTCTATTCAAAAGCACATAATAAAACATTTCCAAGGTAAAATATTTTGTTGGAAAATAATTTATTTCCGAAAATGATTTCAACCAAAAATGATGTGAAAAGATACATACGCACATTCTTAGCAGAATTGTCGACTATACAGCGAGCGATGCGCGATCTAAGCATTCGCGAACTCTTTCAAGATTCGCTCCTGCATGCGATGCTTTTCTATCTCGCGGTTGCTGGCATGGTTACAATGTCGAAAAAATTCTCGATATTTTCAAACGTAAGAAGCACATTTTCTCTCTCTCTCTCTCTCTCTCTCTCCTCTCTCTCTCTCTCTCTCCTCTCTCTCTCTCTCTCTCCTCTCTCTCTCTCTCTTTCCCTCTTTCTCTCTTCCATTGCGGTTCGCCGGAACGAATCGCTCAGTTGCGTGCGCTCGGCCGTCCAATTGAGTTCACGAGTGAATAGGTAGGGCGCAAAAAAGAGGAGCACGCTGGTGAATCTTGGCGGTCCGGTAGTGGTAGAGGCTGTGCGTCCGGATTCCCGGAAAATCTCTAATTTATTGACCGTATAATCGAGAAAGATATTTGTTCACTTGAAGGCAGGTTAGTTCTATTGTGTGGCTTTTTATGAATTCATTAAAAATGGCTTGGCT
>JAYJLV010000046.1:20307319-20319195 GCA_036873485.1 Torymus texanus
TTTTTTTTATTATAATAATCAATTTTTTTTCTCTTCTTCGCAATTTTAAATTTAATTTTTCTTTTCTTGATTATTTAGCCTGAAAATCCTACCTTCCTGAGTACCGCATAATTTGAGCTTACGTCAAACCACTTTTTAGCCATGAATATTTAAAGAGATTAGTATATCTTGACGAAGACAATTGGTTGTGAACTAATGATTGGAGTTTAACGATATCATTTCTTTTATGTAAATTTAGATTATTATTCATAAGTATCACGTTATCTGAAAATTGTTTAACAAACTTCTTCCATACGGGGAATCCGTAAACATCAAGTGGTTGGATTAACCCTTTTTTCCCTGTCGGTATTTTTTTGACACTTACTATTTTATTTTTTGGTGTCGTTTCTTCTATAAACTTATCGCAATGCCCACTCCAAGAATCCAGTAATAATATAGTATTGGGATCTACATTTGGATGAAACACTTCCTGTAACCATACTTTGAAGACTTCCGAAATTGAAAACATTTGTAAGTTCATTGACAATGACGTTAAATATAATATATGATAATATACGTACCTGTAGTTAACTTTCCAAAGTGGTGATAATAGTTACCCTGTAGCACATACAAGTGGCTGTATGGTATAACTAAGCGTCATTGATGAAACTGACTACACTAGACACCGCACTTGCTTTTCTCCTTCCACTGCCAGCGTTCTATCAGAGGGTATTTCCAGTTTAAATCCACTTTGAACCAAATTATATAGAGGGCGAATTCCAATGAATACTGCCCATTTTCTCACGTCGGCAACAATCGCATCTGCTTTCTTCGTAAATTCTGAAGTACTTTCCAGTGTCTTCTTAGTAACAAATGCGAAGCTGTAAATTTTTTTTTTTAACTCCATCTTTATTAACAATCTGTCTGTAGAGACAATGGGTTAATGTTTTACAACATATATACAGAACATGAAGGTACAACTCCAGTGATTTGTACCATTAAACAATATTTACAGATTTATCGGTTAGTTAAAAATTACATATATTATAAGAGTATTTACATATTCGTTTCATTTATATAAATTGATTAACAAAGAGATACTTGTACTTTTTCAATCTTGACTCGCTGGATCTTTGTGTTAATAAATTCGAAGCTAAGCGATTAGGATGCTGCCGTAATCTCGTTTTGTACCTTTGCGAAATATTCGGTGCTTCTTCTTTTACTGATTGTATATTTCTATCTTTTCTTATTATTTCATTAGGTACAAACCACGGTGCGTGTACGATGTTCCTTAGTGTTTTATTTTGGAACCGTTCAATGATTTCTATGTTTGATACTGAAGCAGTTCCCCATAGTTGAATCCCATATGTCCACACTGGCTTTATTATTGATTTATATAACAATAGCTTATTTTCAATGGGAAGTTTTGATTTTTTACCTAATAACCAGTACATGCTTCTGATCTTGAGGGTGAGCTGTTTACGTTTAGACCATATATGATCGCTCCAAGTAAGGCGCCGATCTAGGTGCATCCCAAGATATTTTGCTTTATCCGATTCTGGTATAGGCTGTTTGTTTAAAAAGATTGCAGGACAAGTTTTTTTCGTAGAGTATAGTCGAATGGGCTTGCTTTCGTTAACTGTTATTCTCCACATTTTGTACCACTGCTGTAATTTTAGAAAATACTTTTGAAGACGAAAAGAAGCAATTGGTGCACTTGTATCTGAAGCCAGAATAGCGGTGTCGTCGGCATAAGTAGCTATGGTTATTCCTTCCATGTTTGGTAGGTCAGCAGTATAGATTAAATACAGGGTTGGACCTAGTACACTTCCTTGAGGAACCCCGGCATTAATTTGATATAGTTTTGTTACTGTATCTCTGACTTTGACTTGAAATGTTCTATTACTTATGTATGATTTGAGTAGGTTGTATAAATAATCAGGTAAAAATCGCTGACGTTTAAAAAGCAATCCTTCGTGCCATACTTTGTCAAATGCTTGGGCGACATCGAGAAAGACAGCAGTACAATAATTGTTTTTTTCAAAAGCATTCCTAATTCCAGTTGTCACTCTGTTGATTTGCTCGATGGTGGTGTGATTATTACGAAAGCCAAATTGATGTTCCGGTATTATTTTTTTTAATAGCAATATTTTGTTTAATCTTTTTATTATAAGTTTTTCGCATATTTTTAGATAAAATTGGAAGTAGACTTATTGGTCTGTACGACGTGACAGATGCAGAATTTTTGCCGGGTTTAGAAATAAGAATAATTACCGCAACTTTCCATTGGGCAGGGAAATAACCCAGTCGAAGAATCGCATTCATTAAGATTGTAATGAACCTCACTGCTTTGTGAGGTAGTTCTTTTATCATTTTTCCATTTATGTTATCATAACCGGGAGATTTCCTATCTTTGAGCTTTTTGATTATGCTAATTACTTCTTTAAATTTAATGTTTTTTATTTTGATGTTGTTTATGTGGTTTCTTGAGTATATTTTGAAATGATGTCTGTTGAAACCTGCGTGTAAATATATGTTTTAAATGTATCAATTGACTAGTCAAGTATCACGACTCATCTCGTTTCTCCCGATCTTACATATAAGTTTGAACATTAAAACTCGTTTTTCTCGGAAACGCTAAAAGTGAACATATTCGGTTATTCCGGGAAGCCACAGATATATTACGTGGTATTATTCTAATCGTTGATCTTTATTTTTTATAGCTGGAGATTTAAGACATATTCTTTTATGATGTAAAGTTTCAAATAAATATATTGTAGAGCTTAGGAAGTCACTGTAGAAGAGGGGCGATTTTTTCATGCTTTGCATAAAATTTATTTCTTCACGGAGAAAGCATTCTTAATAACCATCATGCATATTAATTTTTATAAAAAAATTATCTAAATTATTTGATAATCCATACACGCGAACAAAAGTAATTTTTATAATGTACTTTTTTAACACTTCTACTTTGATTTCTATAGGATAAAAATGTACTAATTACCTTAGATTTTCGTTAAATATATAGATCTTTTCACAAACTACTTTGATACGATGTTTCAAGAATTTATGAATGTATTAAAAAATAATTTAAGTATAAATATATAGACTTTTCTACAGCTGCGTGTTGGAATTGTTTCGTGAAGCAGCGGCTGCATCTCTGAGTGCAATTCTCACACCTTATATAGGATGTTTTTTAAATTGACGTGCTTTCTACGTAAACTTTTGAAATTTTTTCAAAATTAAGAAAAATTCTTCTAAAGATGCTTGCTTGAATCACATTTCCATATTATTCAAACTTAAGGATGCTAGAAAATATGTTGAAGCTGTTTTGAATAAATATTAAATACTAAATGTTAGTGAAATATTAGGTTATTGATTTGTGTTTTGAAATTAACGTATCAATTAAAAAATATTACCCCCCAATTCTTTTGGAATCTAATAGCATTTTCGTCCTGACTAAATCAAGTAAGTTTATATTTAGATTGTATACAGAGATAGTATAATTGCCGCTATTAAAAATTTTATGTGTGCACTGAATTATTTTCACCTGTACTAAATTACAATTCCAAAACTTTTAACGGTTTTCGAGGGTGCCAGTCCAATAAAATCTTACTTGGATTTATGGAACATCAGATAGAAGGAAATTTATTTCTGAAAGCCAACTCCGTGACTAACGTCACAGCAAATCTAATCGCTAAAGATATATGATCCTACACGCGGCCTAATACCACTTCATCGAAATATTTTATTTTGTTTTTTATTTATCGCTTATCACTTATGGTGGTCAGGTATGGATATGAAATATGGCAGTCTCCACAAATTCATTTTGTACTTCATTGAAAATCAACATGTCAAAGACTTTCTTTCCATTTAACACACGTTTGCTTTTATTATTAGTACTCAGACATTTTCTATATTTCATAAAAGAAAAAGAAAATTTAAGTTTTGAAAATACTTTTAAACTTAGCTAACATTTCAGTTACAAACGCAAACTAAATTTATTTACATTTAAAAAACGATAGCGATGAAAAACATCGACGAAACATGAAACTCAAGGTGTATAGCTCGAAACTGTCAAAAGTCGCTCGAGCCGAAATGAGAAACCCGTCACTACCTTTGCGTACGTCAATCATCGCAACAAGCATAATATACGTGAGCTAAACAAGCCAAATCACGCGCCCGTCCACTCCGCTAAAAAAACTCTGCCGAAAAATTGTTCGTGTCAAGCTTAAAAGAAAAACTCTTCTTGCCCCTACGGCGATCGATCATCCATGTGCGGGTATCGCCAATGCAAGCAACCCGCTTTGCTCTCTCTCTCTCTCACACTCTCTTTTCTCTCATACGTTCAAGTTATATACGCCCCGGAGAAATCAGCAAGTCTACCTTATCCTGTTATCTCTCAGGAGAGAGGAAAGGAAGAGGGCAAGGGGGTGTGGGGCCGACGACAAGCTAGCTATATAGCTACATGCGTTCCCAGCGGAGGCGCCACGCGACCCGCTTATCGGGTGGGTGTATCGCACGCGCGTACACACTGAAATCGAGAGGCAACGTATCCCTCCCATTCCATGCCAAAAATACACCCGGAGGCGCGACCATCCTTCTTTTTCACCCTGTGTTTCCCCGTCTTTCTTTCATTCGGTGGAAAGGCAAGTGAGTGCGCGCGCGCTCGCACATCTATAAGCTAGGTTGGTATATACATATGATCGCATTGATCTTCGGGGATCTGCATCGTCCGAAAAGGTCGCCGCGGCTTATAGGTATTCACGTATTCCCGACCTGTAGGCTCTTTTTGATGTCCTATGATGGATGAAGCTCGTCACCTTTTGGCTATTGATTCCGTGCGGGGGTCAGGGGTGGCGTAGTTTTCTTACATATTTAGTCACGGACGTGATGGATGATTGTCTTTGATTCACGGTTAATAAATGGCCGCAGGACTTTTAATGGGGTGTCGAGTGAGTCGAAACGAGATAATGCGAAAAGCTTTCGTATACGTGAACTCATAATGGGAAGCAGAACGATGACTGGGAATATGTATATCGCTTTAACTGCGAAAAAGAGGCGGGATCAAATGATCTCATAGTTACGTTCAGGCTGCTATTATTAATTTAATTACGTCGCGCAAAGTTAATTACTGTTTTATATTGTAGTGAATATATTCCATTGTCCTTGATTAATTAATGGTCTAGAATTTGATAACTATTTACTATTTAATATTAGATTCTTTATTATATATGACTTAATTTTTTTTGTACTAAGTTTATTAGATTAACAAGGTTTTGAGTTCAAATAGAATGTTTTCTTTTTTTGTTGATTTACAGACGATAATAATAAATAAAAACAGTGTAGAAGCTAACACATAAATTATTTTAAAAAGATAGTCATCGTACAAGATAATTTTTAAATAGAGTGTTACGAGGGAGAACTCGCAAATAATAATTCATAATAAATGAAAAAGGGCTTGAGAAAAAAGAACATAGTATATCTCGGTTACAAATCGAATCCAGGAACTTCCGTTTATTGACATACTATCGGTGTCTATTCGTCTTTCTTTTCGAGTAATTCTCATTCCACATGTATGAGGTGGCAGAAATCGATATTTACATCAATCTACAGAAAACTACATTATGTTATTAAGTTAGTTTCCAGTTCTTTTTTTTTTGGAAGCCAAAAAACTTTACGAGTGAAATTGTTTGAGACTTTTGATAATTTGTTAATTTATCTGAAATACAGGGATTGGTCATAAATTTTAAAGAGCTCAATGTACTGTAACGTGCGGCCAAGATAAAGAATAAGGCGTGAAAAAATATGCGACGACCGGGACTCGAACACACGGACCCGTGATCTAAAGACCGGTGCTCTACTAACTGACCTAACGTCGCGATGTGTTTTAGAAGCGCATCGCGAGTGAGACACTCTTACAATGCTGAATCTGCACTCTCGCCTTTCACGTATACGGGGTACGCGGCGGAGGCTCGTCCGTGACAGTACTTCTCAAAATCCAATTTCAATTGGCTAAGCTATCTGGTCCTGAGATATATACGTGTGGAAATTCGAACTATCCCTGTCTCTTGGCTTGCTTGGCGTGAAAATTAAAAATATACCTCAGACCATCAATGCAGAATTTACTTATATCTTCAAAAAAATGTACAAAGAACCGTAAAAAACGTACTTTTACAGATTGACCTGTGAAAACAGCGAATAGTACTTGAGGAGAAATAAATCCTTTTCTTCTAATCCAAGCCAAGATATCTCTACAAAATTATCCCTTAACGAATTTCCTATGTAAGAAACAATTAAATAAATAGAAAACTGATCTATTTTAATTTTTGTAACAAGAATCGATTGAATCTGTTCAAATAAATGATATTACAAAATTTACTTTTAGTCTTGACAAAAATATCTAATTTTTTCAATACAATCAAGTATCAAGCATGCACAAACACGAATTATTTCAAATTTCGTCAGAAATACAAGAAAGTAATGGCTAAATAAACGGTCAATGATCTGCCAATAAATATAAGCTTTGCAATTCAGATCTTTACTCAACGCGATAAACAATAGCCACTATGTTTCTCTCACGATCTCCCTTTCTCCCTCAAGAAATGTCTTGGAGATGCAAAGCGAACAACTTAGCTGTCGGCGCCTTGCCATAGATACCCTCAGGCTCTGTGTGCTGTCCGCTGTCTGGTCGCAATATCCCCTTGCCTTTGGATCTTCAGCCGTGTTTGGCCATGACCACCGCTGCGTCTGGGGGCCTTCGATTGTACGCCTGTACGGCTCTCGATCGACACCTCTGCAGCACTGAACCCTGATTTTCCGTAACTACGTCTTCGATAGTGCATTCAAGCGCAATAGGATTTCCCTGATGGGCCGAAGTAGAGGATATATATCGCGCGCTACGAAGCCGATATAGGTATTAGCTTAGCATGTCTTGCGGAACTCGTTTAGCGGAAAATTAACTGCTTCGGTTTCTCACTTCAACACTCAGTTTTGCCTGAAATTTATAATTTTAAAGGGGGATTTGCAATAGACATTGTTAAAAACCTAAACCTGAAATAGGAATAAGATGACTATTTACAAAGCGGTCAATACCAATAAACTTTAAAAAGTAATGGTAATAACTATGCACAGTTTCTCTGAATTGCGAAGGGAGATTTTGTGTAAGACTTCGACAGAAATCGACTTTATCAGTGTAAACATTCTTCTATATTTGCTATATTGTCAATAGTTTTTTCGTTTATTTCAACCATATTTGTAGAATTGCATCCCAAATGTTTTGTGTTTACTAAGAGACTTCCATAATAGCAACATGCAATATTTTTTAAATAATCTCGAAATTCTCATTCCGATGTACAATCTTTCAATAAAATTAACTAACAAATGGGTTAAAGATATATCTTAACAATTTTTAAACTATTCAATAATTTTTCGAAATTTAGATTCCAAACAACATGTATAAGTTATGAAAATAATACTTTATGAAAGAATATGGAAAAAATTTCATTAAAATAAATAGATTATTTCTTTTTACTAAATTCAAGTTCAAGTTTAAGTTAGCTTTAACAGATTTTTACGGAATGCTAGCTAAACTCTTAACAAAAAAACACAATAGGTATTTACGTGATTTCTCTTGTATTATCGTATAACAAATACGTGTTTATAGTCTTAAAGTACATAATGATCTTTTTATGAAGAACATATATATTTCTTGAGTGGCGAACGCAAAAAGTAATTTAGTGTCGAGAGCACATACGGTGGGTTTCACAAGTCCCGGCGTCGTTACGAGTGTTTTGTATGGATCCTCTGGACCGCATCGCTTTTTGCGAAAATTCAACTCGCCGACGGAAAGAGAAGTTGCGCGAAAGGATTGCCAACTGGCTTGGAATTCAAAGTCGAAAGTTATGTCACAAACTCGGGACTAACTGTTCGATGTGCAGTTGCTTGAAAAGACCGAATAGTTCGATAGTAAGTTGCAAACGCGGATTTCGACAAAACATGTTAACTAAATATTTGGGGCCTTTTGAAATAATGTTGTTCTAGATTAACTGACAATTTATTTAGACTGCCATTTGATGTACATGTTTTAATATTATTTTTAAACAAAGTGAAGTGAAACAATTTACTTTTATAAAATAGAATACTGAAAATGATTAAAAGTTAAGCTAGCGTATATATTCATATTCATACTTTATCTACATGTAGTTTCATTAAAGAATGCAAAGCCATCCTAAAGGCAAGTATAAGTCACAAGTGCGACATATGAGCTTGAAAGTTCTCTGCAACGGTATTATATATGGTTTAGTAAGTACTTTAAACCTTTCTAACTTTTTCATTTTCAGTAAATTTATGTTTTAATTTAAGTAATGCGTTTGCTACAAAAAGTTGGTTTATAGAATCAATTAACAACAGTTCTGAAAAAAAATATAAAAGTCAACTCAACAATTTGATTTATACTGGAGCCATAAGCCACGTGAAAAAAGATTGCATTTATGATATTTTGATATACTTTATATACAACTTTGAGGAATTATTGTGTTATAGTTAGTTTAAAGAATGTATTCTTTTAGTGACAAAGGATCATTTTTAAATTAATGATTTTTTGCTGTTTAATTGGAACACAAAGGATACAAAAAGTAATGAATAAGTAGATAGTACAAAGAACATAAATAGAATATCTAGCAGAAAAACATTAATGAAATATATTAGTTTTAAAAAAAAGTTCATTACTCTTTGTAAAATGTTTCAGATTTTTTCAAATCTGTTTTAGCTAATATATTTATAAAAATCGTTTTTTTGCAAAGAAACATTAAATTCGAGAAGAAAAGTTCGGTTTGAAAATTCTGATCAATATGTTGATAAATGTAAAAATATATATGGGTGATTTCATGTCGACTGTGAGGGCTAAAAGTTTAAATTCGCTAAAAATTTGTACGTGTCATTAAAATGGTAGCAAAAACACAAAAAAAAATTGAGCATAAAATATATGGTTCCAAAGTTATAACCACATGAAAAATTGAAATTTTTTATTTTTTTGGCCAAATAGCAACTTTTTCTGAGAGTTTTCTATTGTGGGAATAAAGTCTGATAAAAAGTATGCGTTAAACTTTATTTATGTGATAGTTATGTCGTAAAGGTTATTTTGCTAAACTTTTCTATGATATATTTGAGATTAGATAAAAAATTTGGCATAAAAATTTGAATTTTTCGAAACTATTATTTAAAAGAAGTCTCAGAAAAAGTCTGGGATCGTCTCATACACCAGACATCGGCACTTGAGTTTAATGGTGGACTTTCTAATATTATAAAAATCTTTTATATGTGCTTTGTATCCATTAATCCTGCATCTTAAAGCTTCAACTCAAAAGTTCTTAAAAATAACTAACGCCACAAAGAAAAAACTGATACGTCAAATGGAAATAATATTATCATACGAAGAAATATTCAAATTTCATATTTTTGAGAATTTCCACCGGTGATTGAATTAAGTTTTGATTGACTATCACCTTAAATTTTATATCCAAGTTATCTTGATTTACAATACGTCAACCGATCCTCGATTCTGATGTATAGTACGATTCAATTGCTCATCGTTAACCATCACATAGTTAATCCTCTGAAATGCTTTGCGAATTTTTCGAAAAACAAATGCGGCCAATCCTTGTTATAATCTCCCCAAATTAATGGTGCATTAATTTATTCTGCTGCATTCGCTTTTGCACGCATACTAAACGCGACAATGTCCATTTGTCACCTTAGCCATAGGCTGCAATCAAAGGACGGCTCACCGATTAATGAGTGCGCTTGCCGCGAGACGCGCCATTACGGGAAATTTAGTCTCTCTAATAATCACGCAGTTACGTCTGGAATACGGATTCGCGGAACGCTATAACGAGGTATACATATACGCGTGCTCGCGTTATGTGCCCGCAATTTATGGTATCGAAGTAAGTTGCTTGCACTTATGCCAGCGTACGCACAGAAATTAGTCGTTAATTCATCACGGCCGATAAATTTCTCCCTCCAAATTAATCTCGATGAAGGCGACATAGGCAGTGATGCTTAATTTACGATGCATATACCATACATAATGTTGTGTAGACCTTGTTATTTTATTGATTTCGGATGAGTAGAAATATGAGATACAGATATCGTCCAATATCAGCACACCGTTTTAGCTGATTTAATAATGCTGCGATAACTTTGAACAATTTGGTTCTAATAATCTTTAAGTTACATAGGTGAATCTAATATTCGAAAGAAATTACGTATACCCGTAAAAATTCAACTACTGAGTTTTATACCAATATTTAAACTTTCTTTATAAGCAAGCAATAATTTCTTTCTGTTATTAATAAAAAATTTTTTAATTTTTATAAAATTCTGTGTTTGCTTAATAAATAATAAAAACTGTTTTAAGCAATATAGTCACGTTCATTTAAAGCAGCCGTTATTATCAGATTTATCTTTTGGAGAAAATATTTTACATATATGTTACAAGAAAACCTTTTTCTAATAACACGAGGTTATTTTCTAACTGATGACGGTTAATTTACGTTCCACTTATTGTTATTAAATAATCTCAGGGGTAAAGGAAAGACGACACAACTAACGTGGCGGTTTTCAAATTGATTTAGTCACGTGATAGAGGGAAGGCTCCTCCTACTGATTTACAATTTCAATTGATTATTGAACTCCAACCACCTCACGTGCGCGTACCTATGTAAATGAGCTTCGCGTTGACGAGGTAGCACATATCAGGGTGAGACCGGAACAGACGCTCCACGCATACGTGTATAGGGGAGAGCTACGTGTGCGTATCGGAAGGGGATGATTGTGGCCGAATGAGTTTTCTTTGATTTCCATGTGTGCGCGGTCAGATAGTGGATTGCTATCGCCGTTACCAAATATTGGATGGTTCGTGGGAACTTAGGATATCCGTTATTTTGGTGCAATTTTGTGAACTCGCGGACACTGATTATGTTTCTATCTATAATTTCTTAATTCCGCTAATTAATTTGAATCAGGTCTTATTTATTTATTTATTAATGTAAAAAGATTCGATTGAAAATCCGTAATAGCTAATTATTACAGTAATGTTTAAGGACTAAGTAGTTCTATCGAATTAAGACCTTGAGCGCATGTATAATATCAACAGGGAGGTCGCAGAACATTTTAGAATAATATCTTCTAACTGTGGTAAGCAGTGTACATTCTTAATTTCAGAAATTTATAGTTAAAATTAAAGTTAACTGGTAGTCAAAAGAGTCAAGTTACCATTCAAGTGAGGAACGTTTATTCCGAGAAATCATTAAGGAGAAAGAATCGTATTTAAACACAAGAAATTTTCAGAGCTTTTTCTCCTTTTACTTTATTAACTTTGGCATACAATTTAAAAAGTGGTAGAATTGCAAAATTCTACCAGAATTTACTGGTAAAAGTCTGTAATTCTACAGTATTTCTTTGTTTTTTGTACGATTATATGTAGATATAGTTTATATTCACCTGTTTATATTGAGAATTTAATTATATATACAATATACTTATCCCAAATATTTAGACTTCGTGAATTATAAATCTAATATATGAGGATCAAACGAACTTACCTGTAAGTGATGATCGATCTGAATTATATGAGTTCTCGTTCGAAGAGATTAACTATGTAGATGCTCAGAGATATTTATCTTATTCAATGCATTTATTGAAAACTTACAAATAAAAAGAATATTGTCACGGAAAATGTGCCAGAATCTTGATACATAAATTAAGTACACTTGTGACTTTTGTGTATGATTGATTACACAGGCACACAAAAAGAAAAAAGTGGTCTGTACCAAAACACTGACTATCATATCCTTATGAATTTAGATGCGCTGATCGCAAATATGACCTTAACT
>JAYJLV010000046.1:20332823-20344993 GCA_036873485.1 Torymus texanus
AAATAAAAAAAAATTTACGAAAAAAAAAATTTTTTAATGCCTTATTCTAAGGACTTATTGACCCACCCTCGTACTTTAAATGAAAAAATGATCATGATTTTTTATACCATTTTAATGACTAAAATTTATTATTCAATATTTTATGTGCAAATTTTCATTTCGTAAAAGTCGTACCCGCTAGAGGATAAAGGTATATATAGTAGGTGTGTCTGACGATTAACGATATTGAACAGACTATTGCGAGCAATTACCTGTGAGTTGTTTTTACCGTTACAAACGTTGACTTTTACTGTCAGACAGTTTTATCGTTTATTTCTTCCTGTATTTATTTCTA
This sequence comes from Torymus texanus, assembly GCA_036873485.1. NCBI lineage: Eukaryota > Metazoa > Arthropoda > Insecta > Hymenoptera > Torymidae > Torymus > Torymus texanus. The sequence goes on from JAYJLV010000046.1 coordinate 20,333,158, forward strand.
AAAACAAAATTTATATTACATTTCAGAGTATTTGTGATTAAATTCAGAGTTAATTGTTTTCTTCGACTCTAAATAGCATTTATATTTATTTTTAATAGTAATACAACGAAAGTTTAATTAGTATAAAATACAGGAAGTTAATTCAAAATACAGCATTGGGCAAATTCCAATTACATTGTGCTCTATTGCTTGAACAACATAATTTTGGATTGCAGATGTGTGGTTATCAAATAGACACTGGATTATAAAGCGTTGCTGAATTGACAGACGGGTAATTAGTCGATAGTACACATAGCCACGACACTTTCATGTTTCGTCAATCATGCCGTTCCAAGTGGAAACTCGATTTACTTATATTATTAACTATTAATTTCATAAATAAATAATATATTTTTATAATAACATCGAAAAAGTACGAAACGCTTTTTAGATTTCAATATACTTAAAAATAAGGTAAAAAAACTAACTATGATGCGTAGAAATCAATCAAACTATGGCTGAGATATAAATAATTTTTAAAAGTCTTTAGAAAACATATGATCCCGAATATCTGTGAAACTCGCGAATATAGTTTTTTTGTGAGTAGGAAATGAACACGATATTAAATATTTTGATATACCTATACCCTTAGGCTCATTCGTTCATATAGTGATGTCTACCATATTTAGAATTTATTAAAATTTATATTTTTGGGTATTCTATTACATATTTCATTTACTGTTACCTATATAAACGTATATTAAAATATGCAATAATTTTATTGACAACAATTTAAATGAGTACGGAAATATAAAATCTTAATCAACTGACAAGTATGATACTCCGAATTATTAGGAACAGCGTTAGTAAAGTAATTTCTGTAGTGAGAAAAAGAAAAAACTGTTCAAATCTTATTGTCAAAAAAAAAACAAGATTCCAATTAATAATTAAACAATTCGTTGATTATCAAACAAAATTATTTGTTTTTCACCTTTTAAAGGTGGCTTGTTCCCTTAAAATATTGATTTTAATACAAAAGTTCATCTTCGCCATACTATATAATAAACTATTGGCAAGTTCGAGTACCTTAAACGCAATAAGATGCTCCTTCCTTACCTGACAAGAAGGCAGCAGGAGGGGAAAATCATAAAAAAAAGCTGATGACGGTCTCGACGTCGAATCCGTAAAAGACGCCTAATCTTCAAAAGATATCGGACCGCGTCTGCCTTTCGCTTGGATTTCAATAGGGGAGGGCGCCCACATTACCCGGACTCTGAGCTTTATTGCTATCCCTCACACCCTCTCTCACTCCCTTACTCTCGTCACCGTCGACTAGTCGAACGGAAAGAGGCGGAGAAAAGCGAGAGCACGACTGAGTGAGAGAGAGAGAGAGAGAGAGGCAGAGAGACGTGCGGGGCGAAGATTGATAAAAGGGTATCCGGGTGACGGGTCAGAGAAGAGGAGCGCGCACGGAGGAGAAGTGGGAAGAGTAGGAGGAGGATGAGGTGGAGGAGTGGAAGCATCGACGGCGACGTATTCATGGGGCATTCGAATCTGACCGAATCGCGATGCGGAAGGCTGCGGGCGGCTGCGCGATTCGCGCGCTAGCGGCAAATGGGTAACTTTGGCCCTGCAGGCTCAATTTTCTCTCTTCCTCCCGCTCGTTCCTTGTCTACGGCAGCATTGCCGGCAGCTTCGACGATGGCTTACTTAAAGAGAGGGAGAGAGAGGCTGCGTGTGCACGGGGACTTGAGGTTTCTGCGGTGGCTGCTGCGGGAGCGCGCGCGGCGTATAAAACGGCGAGGAAGAGCGAGACGGTGGGGGAAAACAGGCCAAATATCCATGCAAATAAGTCAGCAAGCAAGAGGGCACGAGAGACGCCAGCTATATGCACACTACGCTCTCATTTTCTCTCTCACTCTCTCAACCATTTCTTGCGCTTCCTCTCCTCTTCTTTACTCCCTCTTCCTTTCTCTCGCCATCCTTCCTGGTCTCACTCGAGGTCTCACTAGTGTATTGTGTAAATAGCAAAAACTTCCTGATTTATTTGTGCCTTCAGAGTTGAAAGCAGTAGATGCTCAGTAAAAGTCTTAGGGCGTTGGAATTTTGGTGCACCGGACTGATTAGTAATTTTCACTCTAAATGTATACGCGATCAAGAGTGTAGAAGAGGAAATAGAAGTGTACTGAATGAGAGAGAAAGAGAGAGAGAGCGAGAGTTGATTACTCGCGACACTAGGTTTTGCACTTCTTACTGTCTTCTTACTACAGCTCTCGTTCCATAATTGCATTTAAAAGTCTTGACTGTTTGATGAATACAAATTTAAATTATAGGGTCATTTTCGCGATGCTTGTCATCTCGCCAGACAATTTCTCAGCAATACGAAAACTTCGATTATTATTGTTTGTTTATTTTTTTCATGAAGAATGTATAATTTTTCTTATCAAGAATTCATCTTTATAGACGAGCAATATTTAATACTTAAAGAACAAAAAGTAACTATGCACAAATTATGAAGTTTTCGACGCGATATTAAATAGTTTACATAAGTGGGAAAACTTGAAATGTTTGCATTCACAAATCTCATTAAAAGACAATATCAACGTCTTACAATATCCGACAGAACTTAAATGAACTTCCGAAAGAAAAATCGTTTATTTAATTGGAATAAAAGAACGATTTTCCTTGCACTTCTGTAACTCTTCAGCATCAGTAGAAAAACAGTAAAAAATAGTAAACATAATAACTTTATCTCTTTTGAAGCACTTATCTAATGGCACACCGTGTCGCTAAATAAACTCTGAAACAAGAAACTGGCTCAAACTCCAGTCGGTGTGTAAAAAAGCAAACTAGCAAAAATAAACTAAAACTAAATCATCCTAAACACGTTATAGTTTATGTCTTACCTACATATACACGTACATGTAGCAGGTCAGTACAAACGTAAGCTCTTCTCTCTCTCTCTCTCTCTCTCTCTCTATATATATATATATATATATACACACACACACACACACACACACACACACACACACACACACACACACACACACACACACCATCAAGGGAAACCATTTTTTCCTCCGCATCGCGCTTATATAAGAGACAAAAGCTTTGCGCCCCAGTCGTCCCGCCTAATCTGTACTGCGCGGCATAGCACAGAGTGACACTCGACTTCAATGGGTGCGCACGGCAGAGCCGACGTTGGTTTGATGACGCCAGTTTTTAGCCGCAACGGTATATACATGTATACTATGTCTAGCACGGACCCATTCGCTACGCAACGTCGATCGCACGGCGAAGCACCACCGAAGCAGCCCACAATGGGGCTGTTACGCGCGCATTGTGCCCAGCCGTTTACTCCATTGAGGAAGGCAAAAAAAAAATGGTGTCCGGAAAAAAGCGAGAGGCAACATAGTACAACGAGGGTACACGCAGAAGCGACGAGGTAGCAGCAGGAGGCGAATAGCGCTAACAACAAGCAGCACCGTGCATACAACTCGGGCCGCACGTTGTGTTTTACACAGTTTTGTGTGTTACAGCCGATGCTCTTGTGGCAGTGGAGGATTGTTTAGAAATTAAGGACGAGCCGGTCGCTCGTTCATTGGTGCATTTTCGATTGATTTCAGTTGGCTCACTTTTTTTGCGACCACATGCAGCGCGGGTTCTTTGCAAACCTCCACGAGCCGAGAACCTTTTGTGAACGGGTTTTCCTCCCTTCTGCGTTTTTACTGTGTTTTTCGATGCGTAAGAAGTTTTCGCTACGCCTGACATAACACAACTCCATTGCGAACAATTTCTATGTGTAGCTTTTTAGGGCTCTTCTTTCTCGGGGGGAAAAAAAAACAATTCCCCGGCAAAGTGCGCTAATTTATATACTACGCACGAGAGCAAAACAAAAATTCACCGTGTAGCTGAAATGAGAAATGCGCATTTAACATACCACGATGCATACATGAAAATTATTCCATTGATTTTGATTGTTTAAGTATTTATTACAGCATTAATCATATCCAGATTGAAAACGATGTAAATATGTGGAAAACACATGTTCGGATTTGGTTTGTTAAATAAGGTCTCGAATATTTTTTTTAAATCCATCCTTCCTCGTTCGCGCTTATTTTTCACGCAAAATTCATTCGTATGCCAATGGAGGGACGGGGGAGGAGGGAGCGAAAATCCGCGCTCTGCCAGCCCAGTTCCATGCAAATAATACCGTTAATATAAGCGATTTTCCATATTTTGACGGATCGTTAATGTTAGCACACGCAGTCCAACAGTGCGCTTGCGCATCGAAATGAATAATTCACTCGGACGATTAACGGAATTAATTATTCCGCGATTCTCCTCGGTATTCATTTAACCGCAAAATTATTCAGATAGCCTTGCGATCTATCTCTCTCTCTCTCCCACTATTGCTCGCTCTCGCTCTTTTGGTTACCCTCGTTCTTCATTTATTGCGCCGTAGAATTCGTTCATTGTCGAAAGATATCCCGGCGACTCAACGGCCATCACTCTCTCTCTCTCTCTCTCTTTCTCTTTCCACGGGGCAATCAAACGCGCCGGCGAGTCTAACAAATGAAAGACCGTTCGCGTATAATCTTTTAATGCCTAATTCAATGGACGTTCGTGGTTTTGTCTTGTGCTGGGGTGACGCCGCCTAATTAAAATTTTATGCGTCGCGCACTTATTTTTTTTCTCCCTTCCTCGCTATTGTGGACGCGGAATTTGCTCTCTATACATTATGCATGCGCCGACATTACTCTCCGAGACGACCGTCGTAAGATTTTTAAGACACTGCGCGGAAGGTTAATTTTTAATTACTATTTATTATGTTGGTCGTTTAAATAATTAGTATCAATAGATTTACTGCGATCGCTTTGAAACTGTCGGGGGTCATGCAAAATTCATCTCGTCAATATGTAAAAAATGAATTATTAGTGAATACCATAAACTAACTTACCAGGGAAATAATATTTGTTCTATAAGAATAATGTTCTACTTTATGTTGTTTAACTTGTTGCGCATAGAAATTAGAAAATTATCTTTTTATGTTGTAGCTTTTGCGTAAACAATTTTTTTTTGCTTTGTCAACTATTTCAAAACGAAGAAATATTATTATGTGTTGAACCACTTCACTAAAGACGTTTCCTATGTCGCACTCGTGCAAACTTCATTCACATTGTAAATGTTACTTAGGTCTTTCTAAAAACTGAAAACACAAAAGTTTCAAAAAGTCATTTCAAGCTTTTCAAAAGTTTGCACTTATCTTATCCAAATCGCACAATACCGTACTACTAAATGAAAGCAAACTTCCCGCAAACTCCTTAAGTTCAAGATTCTAAGTATAAAATAAATATATTGCATTAATTTTTTTAAATTATATACGCGAAGAACTTTCCGGAAGAAAAAACTGAAGAAGTTTGCGAACATTACTGTTACAGTTTCGCAAATTTATATTAGCACTATCACTATCTATTTATGTACAAGCCAATGTAGGAATTACACGTATAATGTTTTTTAAGAGTAAATATCTCTACTCTGTAAGTACTATGTTGATATTGATGTTTAGTTACACGGGTTTATGCACAGTGAGTTAATTACTTTTTATAACCAGAGTACAATTTTGTTACATAAACTGTAAATATTGTTCGTAAGGCTGCAAACACTCTTTTCAAACATTAATAACTATTAACAGAGTATATTCAATTTCACTAGCAATATTTGCAGATTATAAAGAAATGTGTACAGCAATATGTAGGGGATCAAACAGGTACACAAAGAGCGTTATCTGTTTGTACATAACAGCATTCCAATAAACTTTGTAATGAATTTCGCTTTCATAGATCTTTTTTTATATATTGAATAGCTGTATGAAGTTCTCATATCGATCCTTATGTAGCAATGCATTAGTGCGCTAATGAGCACTTTTGGTCGCATTGGGGTCGCCCTCCCTCTGTAACTCAACCAGCGGCACAGATCGACAGTTCGAACTGGATTTCAAATTACCAAAGCTATAACGGAATAAGCTCTTGAAAACTCAGAATTTCGAAAAAAATTGGTTGAGGCTAGTCAATCGATGCAGTCCAGATTCCAACGCGGCCTGTGATATACATATAATTTAATAACAATAAATTCACTTTTTATTGAATAATCAGTGCTAGAGGTTTCTCAAAAAGAACAAAATAATAGTTTCATTAATATAAGACGCAAAAAAATTTGCGTATATGTGTGAAACAATTATTGTCATGAATGATAAAAATATAAGCAGAATGTTAATTTTCTAAAAAGCCGCATTGCAGAGAAGTGCACAGCACTGGCTGGCCAAAGAAAACATTGTCGATTTAGCGCCGCTCGTTTAAAGTGAAAAATAGATTTAAGTACCCGAGGCGAGTAAGTCCACTGGTATTTTAAACTCTATGCGTTACTATTTTCATTCTGAATTCTAGCCGAATCTTTGTACAGATTTGGATGAAAATCAAGTGCATTACATAATCCTTGCCAGGAAACTTTGACATTTTTGCACGCTGAAAGTCTCAGACTCTTTAATAATTCGAAAACTGCACTTTGAAAATTACTTTGATAATGTCTTGACAAAGCCCGTGGCTTAAGATATGCATTATGCGCATTTTTCTGACTTTTCCTTGACTTTCAGTTTTAATCTCTGTAAAGCTTTACCGACAAAGATTTTATTTTTCAGATTTTAATATATGTAAATAAAGATTACTCTCGAAATAACAAGCAAAACCATACAATAGCAAAAGTTAAATAATAAAGTGTTAAAAAATATACCACGGGCTCAAGGCCTCTCTTCTTGTGCTTCAGCCACGAAGCTAATGTTACGATGATATGCCGAGTGTTTCGTAGGCTATACTACTTATTCTTTGTTGTCATATCTCTCGTCTCGCACATTCTTTGATTGTCGACAAACATTATACTTTTCTTAGTTTTTAATGTCATCAAAATTTTCATTAGTTCGTAAATAGATAAATCTTTCGATGTGAAAAGTAAATAAACCATTCTTGCTGAAATAACACCTAAACCGCTTACGAAATTCAAACACATTTTTTCATCAATTTTTTTTTGCTTCAGGAACTAAAAAATATAAAAAAATATTGAAAATTCAATTTAAAATATTTTTAGAATTTTCTTTTATGAAAAATTGAATAGGGAACAATAACGCTTGATAAATTATATAACGGCTGACTAGAAAACTAATAGCCATTTATAAATAGGACGTGCGTAATGTATGTCAGGGTAAATAATGATAAAACGGTAGCAATTTTGTGGGTTCTATTCATTAAAATAACAATAGCACACTGCTTATTTGTAAAGCTATTTTTTCCCAACTCTAGAAGAAAAAATATTGAACCAACTGATAGTAACTGCGGGAGAGAGCAGGTCAATTGGGTAACTAGCTCGCGCGCAAGAACAAAGCGAAGTCCATTAGCATAGCATCTGGCTTCTATCACTTGGAAAACAATTATGAGAGAGAGAGAGAGCGAGAGAAAACGCGCGGACTCGCGAGTGGAGCACAAAAAATAAACCAGTCGAAAGTTAGTTTACGCAAAACAATTAAAGCGGAAAAAGGGACTTTCAGTAATAACAACAGCCGGCGGCCTACTCGCGAAAAGCGTCAAAATCGAGGTCATCCCGTTCTTGACAATATATATACATACATACATCCATACTCTCTCAGTCTCTCTTTCTCACGCATTATGCATGAACTTTTCCCTCTCTTCCAGAGAAAACGAACAAACACGCGGTCGCCGCCTCAGATGAATGTGTAAATTAGCGGAGTCAGCGGCGGTGGCGGCGGGTTATTCTCGCGGCCGGTTATCAATTTAAGCCCAGGAGAATGGGAGGCTGCGCAGCCTCTCTCGCACGCCTTGTTCTTGCGCCTCTGGTGCTCGCTATAACAAAAGATGCCCGCGGGCAGAAGTGAAGCCGAGGAAGAAAGCGGAAGAGAGTAGAGGCAATTCCATGCATCCAGCAGCGGACCTATAACCTCCGAAGTTATGGTCCGGTGGCAGCGTGCGCGCGTTTAACGCGAGGCATAAGTTAATTACGGAGAATTTATATTCACTTTGGGGCTTCGTTATCGAGCCCCGGACCGGCTGCGCTTGTTCTCTCCCCACTCTCTCTGTCTCTCTCTCTCTCTCTCTCTCTCTCTCTCTCTCTCTCTCTCTCTAGCTTGCATACTCTCTCGATGTCGGAAAAGTGAGAAAGAGAGATGGATAGCGCACGCAAAGAGCTCCGTACACTGACCGAGTTCCCGTGCTTTAATTAATTCCAAAGTGTGACAGAGTTCTGGCACTCGTCCGCACCTCACCCCCTCCCCCTCCTCCTGTACCCTCCAGTTCGCTCTCTTTCTCTGTCTCTTCGCGTATAATACCGATAGCAAAAAAAATAAGAGATGCTATGCATAGGCACCGACGACGACGACGACGACGACGACGACGAGGACGGCAGCTAATTAATCGTTTTTCTTAATTATTCGCGCAATCCAATTACGCGATCAGCGTGCGCTGTTCTGAGAGGTAAAAGAGAGCGCGAGAGGTAGTAGTAGTAGTAGTAGTAGTAGCACACGTACAGCCATCCCGGGCGTCGTTTGTCATAAAGAAAAAGCCCGACGCGCGCGCGCGCACACCGGCGGAGCAACAACTTTGCACCCCATTAGAGCGGTGCTCGTGAAACTAAAGACACGCTCGCGCTCACACGTATATAAGGCGCGGGCCCGAGAGCTTTCGATTAGTTCTAATCGCTTTTCAACTTTATGTGCTTCAATCTAACTTTAACACTTAAATAAAGTTATTTGGAAAAACGTCGGCTTAATTAATTGAATCTTGGGTGAACGCGGACGTATGCGTGTGTGGGTGTGTGTAACGCTTCAGCCTTTATTGCACCTCGTGGGTGATATTTTCCTCTGCATTTTCTTCTCGACTCGAAAACGTAAGAAACTCGAGCTTTTCTTGCAGTCTAAGTTGGAACTGAATAAGAGAATATCGCCCGTACACGTGTAGCGGATTAAGCAGAACACTGTGCGATCCTGCACAATGTGAATGTATAATAAAATAATTTTCAAATGAGAGGATACGTAGGTTGGGCAAAGTAAAAAGCACGATACCGTGAATTTTAATTACCGGGCTGTAACAGTTTATACAAACTCACTATTAACTTCTCAATTGTATCGTTAAACTGTGCGGAAGTAAAAATTTTCCAACTACATTTCAAAAACTTTTCTCTCCTTCTTAAACGCGCAGTGAGGCCAAAAGTTACACCTCACCCTGCAGATAATATCTGAACTCAAGATCTTAATTTTTATTTCTAAACTTTAAAATATTATTTTAAAAAGTGAAAATGGAAGTTTCGTTGCTGCAATACTGCAAGGCAGATCAAACGAAAAATTTAATAACGTTTACCGAGTAAAAAATCCGAATAAAAAGAAATCCTTTCCACGAAGTATATATTCCTCACAATTCTCGCGTATGTAAAATTCCATTCACAGCCAGATGAAATCCGCATATATTTTTCCTATACACGCGTGCGTATTGTTACCGTCAGAAGTCAGCGCGGACGATTTTACAAACAGACAAGCCTAATCAGAGCACGCGGGTTCGCGCACTGCTCGAAATAAGGTCGTTTAGAATTCGGCCAAATTGATGGAGTGGTGGCGATGGCGGTCGCGACTTCGTGTTTGACCGGAAATACTCGATATTCCATTCCATTTGTCATGTAGATAGGTAGAGAAAACGGACACGCGCACTAGGTAGAGCTTCATTAGAACGAGCTTATACGCGTCGCGCGTGTCGTGTTTCACAGAAGTGTGCCCGTGGCCGAGGTGTCCGTGTATACATATATGTGTATATAAATAGCCGTGCCGCGTGTCCATATGACGGGTAATGCTTGCCGATCGTGCACATGCGTGCACAAAGCTTGGAAACGTTATAATCGATTAAAGAGCACCGCAATTACGGTACTTATACTCATTTACAGATCATCCATTAATATATTCCGATTGCTAGTTGATCGAAATTACCCTACTTTGATTATTATTACTATGGTCCGTGAAAGCATTTTGATTTTATTGTCAGTTAATTTTTTTCGTACTTTTTCTAAAAACTGGTTTAAACGCTATTTTGCTGTGCTATATTGTTCTGAGAAATTGACTATAGGCAGGTTCAATCGTGAAAATCTATACCAGTATACATAGCTATCAGACTTCGTTTATTCTAGGAAGAGTTGTAATCAATATTGAGTAATAATATCCTTTTTTTTTTTAACAAAAAACGCCCTTTTTCATGCATCTATATGAGTTTTTGGAGTGTTCCACAATAGCAAGAGGAAAAAAGTTTTTTTCTCCCATGAAAGAAATTTGTTTTACCAATAGTACCGCGATGCTTATGTACTTTCAAACTTTCATTTTCGGCTCGAAAAGATAAAAATAGTACTTTCGATCCGAGGTGAAAAATAGTATAAGTGCCGCAGAAAAGAAGTTGGCCAGTCTACATCTCGTGAGCTGTGTGCGTAATACATTCTTCTTAAAGTTTTGTTTATTTATTTTTATTCAAACGTGTAAAACAAAAATGTATGTTTATTACGTAGGGCGATTCCGAATTCTAAATCCTTATTCACTTTCGTGGCTTGAAAAGGGACTAATTGAAAAAAGATACAAGGTAGCTGGGAGGGTATCTTTTACCAATGGTTGCAGAATATACTATTCCAATTGATGGCGTTTTTTAGCGACATCATTATTCTAATGCTTATATTTACTCAAAGTAGAAATTGACAAAAAGTTTCGAAAAGATCTTTAAGCTATTCTTTTACAGAATAGCTATCTAAAATTAATGTATATTTCCTGTATAGTTTACGATATACGTCTAAATGTTATTATTTTATTCTCATTTTAAAGTCAAATACGAAGTACCATCACTTTATGGATTTTTAGAAAAGTTTATAAAAAATCTACGCTCTGCGTAAAATTTAAATTGAGATGTGCAAGTTTGTGGATAGCTTTTATGGTTTTTACATCGTGCTCGATAGAGTACATCACAGCAATAAAAAACCATATTTTTACTCAGCCAGAAACAATCGAATAAAATCAATTACAATAAATCGTTAAAAAATATTTGTTTTTGGTTGCAGGATGTGCCAATAATAACTGGAAGGACCAATCAATCAAATATCCGTGGATGCTTCATCGATATGAAATTCCAAGAAACGCTTATGTGCCAAAACTAACGCGATTGCCGCGAGCTCGTGAGCGGAAACGACTTGCAATCCGTTTTGACCCATTTCTGTCTCTCGATATTCGATACTTCGCTGTCTAAGATGTCCCCTCCTTTCTTCTTCTTCACGATGCCGAACTTTTTGACAAACTTTCTTTCTCAGACGGATTAAAACTTTCCGACCTGGATGTTAAAAATTTCTTCAAAATGATAGAACGACCGTGCGAGCTCGCACATAAAAGTGAAGAATACCATCCCTGCTATCTTTGCTAATCGGGATCCTTCTGCGTCAATTCATTGGAGGCATTTTTCACGATTGCTGGATATAATTTTTATTTCTATCATTATCAGTTTCAATCTCCAGAAGCATTTCCCTCGCGTGAAAATCGAAACCATTTTATAGCTTATAAATAACCATTTTTACTAGTACTGGCTATAAAATGTTTTTAGCCATTTATTGGATTGAAAAATAGACCGAGTTTTTCGAAGACAAGCACAAGCTTGTTCTTCAGTATTTTAAAGGTATTAAAGCTGATCAGTTTCTTTAGTCTAAAAATGGCTAGCAGAAGGCTTGCTGTTATGACAAGGAGTGAGAGAGACAGAATCAGATGGAGAAATAAAAGTTTGGC
>JAYJLV010000046.1:20345093-20371826 GCA_036873485.1 Torymus texanus
TATCTATAGCAGTCAAGCCACGAGCGCGCACTGAGGGGAAAGAGAGAGGCACCGGAAGAATGGCGCATCGCTTGGCGACATTTCGAAAAGATCCCTCCATTGTTCGTCGCCGGCAACCATAACCGGCTGGCAAGAAAGCGCTACCCCAAGGACAATACCGCGGCCGAGTGACGAGGAAAGGAAATATAGACGACGACGACGACGATGACGACGGGAAGAGAGCACCGGAATCTAGTTAACTTGACTCTTTATTGTACTCGCTCGCCAAGGCGCCACCGTCGCTAGTAACAATAAATGCTTTTGAAAAGGAAAGAGGGGGAGGTGACGCCTAGCGGCTTTTCTAAGGACAAGCTTCGAGTTACGCTTGCCGTGTATAAACAATTACAATTTAATGTCGAGCTCCCGTCCTCGAACCCTTCAGTCGCACGCATTTGATGCTGGTACCGTGGTTGTACGACTTGGAGTTTAAACAACCTTTTAAAAACGAGAGGATCGCAGAGTTGCTGCTGCAACTGCAGGAGCAAAAGAAGTGGGAAAAAGTACGGTTGGAAGGATGGAGGAAGGGAGGGCGAAAGAAGAAGAAATGGACAAAGAACGAGAGTAAAAAAGAACAGATAGAGAGAGAGAGAGAGAGAGAGAGTCTGGCGCGCTTGAAGGGAAAACTTTGTATTCAAAGAGGGCACCGTGCGCACGAGCACGGGTTGCGCGTTCGCGCAGGAAATTCATCTTATTTGCAGATTTCTTATTCCAGCAAATGCGCTTTCGGTCTGTGCCTCCGATGTAACTACACGTCTTCTCGGGTAGGTATTAAGCAACGTAATATGCAGTGCACGTTGTTTCGCGCGCACGCGACAAAGAGGAGGACAAAGGGGTGCAAGCAGTCCCGCAGTCCCTCGCGTCTCTCTACCTTTGAGGAGCTACAGCAGCGCAAGCAGTGCTTTGCGTCGGAGAAAAAACCGGGAACCCCTCGAGATGACACTTTGTGGCGCTCTCCTCTCCCCCTCTTTCTTCTTCCCGTGATTTGTCGGTTTAAGCCCGATGTTTGTTTACCTGCTGCATGAGGCACGTGCACTGGATACAAGCAAGATAGAAAGAGACAGAGAGAAAGAGAGGGAGGAGAGATATAGGGGCAGACAGAAAAGAACGAGGAAGATAACACCTGCAATATTTATGCCGTGTACGTGAGCGATTGAAAAGTAGACGAGCTGCCATTGGCACGCATATCTATTCAAGCATTGCTTGTCGTCGATTAAGGAGTTCGTTACGATCGTAGATGTAATCTTATTGCGAAGACTGATTGATTTTCCATGAATTTACTTTTTATTATATGAAATACTCATAGATAGATAGTAAGTAATAGCGTAGCGACTTGTTACGTTTCGACAAGATACGCAGATAACAAATTTTTTAATCAATTAGATGTGTGTGGACGCATGCATATATTATATGAAATTTCGTAGAAAGGTAATTTTTATTTATCTGTTGGAGATGAATTTTTTCCAAACCATAATTTCTCGAAAACGGCTTTAGGTATTATCTTGTTATTTACAGAGACTTAGTATAGAGTAGAAGCAATATTTGTGTAAAATTTCATCAATATTTAATGACCAAGTTTCTTGAGAGATATTGGAAATATTTCTTATATTAAAGTTTTTAAACGAAGATTTAAAATGTTGAATGAAGGAATCTGCTTCGTGGCGTACCGTATAATTTCTATTGCTATTAATTCTTGTGTATTTACTAAATCTTGATCTAGTATTACTACTAGGCACGTTTTGATTAAGCGATATTAAGCCCTCACCAGCAACTATAACACGGTATCGACCGCAAACGTTTACGCTTTTTCGTGGAAGCTCATCCATGCTGTGTTACGTCCAGTGCGAAGACAATTCCTGATTGTACTAGACAGCCAATTACGATACGAAATAGTTCTGCGTCCACTCCGTCATTCCTTATCGTCTGATGCTAACGTTATCCTTGTTTACCAAATCTGTTGAATTATCAGCTACGATCTTCAATATCGTTCAAGTACTAGATCTCCGAATACTCAGAATGTAAACGGTTGCTCGTCTCGAAGCCGTGTGTTTTGGTAGCGTGTCGACGGTCTCCATTAATTTAGGCAAAAATAGTTAGTCCATTCAAGTATCATTCAACGTAGATGCTTATACTTTTAATGCGGATAAAGTTTTTGGCATTCAGCAAGTACGGGACATTGTCGCCATCCTGAAGCTGGAGGTGAATGACGTCAACTTCGCAGCTTTTAGCCTCTCTAGAAAGAGTCTTTGTTTATCACCGAAGGAAGCGATCCATGTTAGCACCACCACCTTACCGATAGGAATCGCGCCGGAAATTTTCGCTGGCACGAAGTGGGACCCTTTTCATCTATCCTGACCACCAGAAGCTGAGAACATCCTTATCTTCCTAGCACCCTCATCTAAGTAGAGAAAATATATAAGTTAATCTAAAGATACCCGATATTTTGTATATCATATTCTCTTTTTATTAACGATCCTCAACCTCTATTAGCATACCGAAGTCATACCTGAGGTACGAGATCTGAATGGTATGATAAAATTGTAATATCTCAACAATATTACAAGATTTTGACTGCAATTGGGTGAGAGAGGAGAAGAAAGATAGAGAAGTGCGCGAGAGACCTCAGATAATTTAAACTTAAACGTAAATTCTTTATGAGTGTTTGTATAGTATATAATAATAGCCCAATAGAAATCTTCTCTGCTCAGGGCCAATAGCTATTGATCTTGAATAGTAAACGTGTTCATCCACAATCCTTTAGAAAGCTAGCTACATTGCCCATGAGGTTTTGTAAACTAATTAATGAGTCGATACGTAGAACGAGGTAATCGGCTAAGACCATGACTCAATTAGTAGTATTGTCGAACAAGGGGCCACATCCTCGCTTGATTTCTCCACTTCGCGAAAGATGTGATGAAGATGATCGACGAAAGGACTTACATCGAGTGAAAGCTGATTTAACAGCTCCTGAGTACTACATAGAAAAAAGAAGGTGGTATCTTAACAGCCATCATCTATCCCTACAAAGAATACTTATTATTACTTATCCAACTGAATGAGTCGATCGATCGTCTCTACTAAGACTTTATGAATAAGTCTAGTGAGTACATCAGGTTAACGGGAGAATAGGCGGTCTGATCTAAATGATACGGCCGAGTATAGCCGAATTTTTTTTCAAAATTAATGAAATTTTTTTTAAGAATAAACAAAGGTGTAGTCATTTTTTTCTTTGAAATTATGTAGAATAATGTATAGCTGGATTACGCAGTAAAACTAAATTTGTTTAAGATATAAATTTCTATTCTTCTTTTTTATTAATTATGTTGTATGCTCCACCTGTAGAATAATGCTAATATATTAAAATATAGTACAAATCTCTATTGAACTAAAATAATAATTGTTCATCTGAAGAAGGTTCAAACAATGTTACAAAAAAATTAAATTAGAATTCGAGTTATAGTAAAATTTATTTAAAATTAGGTAGCCTCAAATCGCGAAAATTTCTAGATCCTCTGTTATCATATCCCATCACTTTTGTTGGTATAATTTTGGAAACAATAAAAACTCTTAATTTCTGGAAAAAAAACAAATGATTGGTTTTTTTCTTTAGTTTGATTTTCTATTTTATATTACCATTCAAATGATATTTTTTACGTAAAAAATACTTTTTAAAATTATTATTTAAGAAATAAGGTACGATTTAGTGACATTATGGACGGGTTCTTCAAAGTAACGTATTGCTTCTGTTTGCTTGCCAATATTTGTATTGCAGATTGGCCTATATAATCGATATCGATCGATAAGCGCATAGGCCACCATGTAAATTTTTAAAAACATACATAAAAACGCCGTAAAGTTTATGGGCGAAGACAGAAAACATTTTCAATTAACCAGTTGATCGATTATAGAAATAAAAAATTCTTGTATAGAAAATAGAATTTTATTTACTTTGTTAATAAAATTTCTAATACTTTACTTACAGAATATTTATATTTTCTACAACATATACTAAAATATTACATTTTCAAATTCTTGATATTACTATAATTTACTATTTATAACTACTCTAAAAAACATTAAATAATTAATTTTATTTATTACACAAACTTTTATTATTTAAACATTAAAATGATTAATGCAGTCATAATAATTTTAACATACAATAATATTTATAATAGTAGAAAATAAATAATGAATATTAAATATGACGTTTCTTCAATAAAGAGTTCTTTGTTTAATATGCATTGCTTCTTTAAAGTTATTATGAAATCGCCAAAAAGAAAGATGAATGACACATCTCTGTTATCTTAGTTTCTTGGATTCTGTGTGCTTTATCAGACACCCATATATGAATTTATCATTCGTTATCGAGTGCTTTCTCGCAGATGAAACTAATCCGGGATTTATGGCACAGCACTCGAGAAAATCACAACTACGAGTTTCTCGTCACTCGCAAAATACGTATAATCTTCACTGACGATAGTACTTTACAAATAGAAAGTGTCGCTATTAATTTTTCTTGTACTACAAGAAAATATGTGTAATTATTAATTGTAGCTCATAAATTATTTCGTAAGTTTTATATATATATATATATATATATACACACACACACACGCGCACACACACACGTGACTGGATTAATTGAAAGTACGAATCTTACAAATATAGAAGAAATGCATCAATATTTACTATGAACGTTAAACTTTGTATTTCTTTTATAAGTTTCTAAACAATCGCTTATGAAACACAATCTTCAATAAAAATATAGTCAATTTTTGTTGTTAGTTCTATAATATATTGTGTAAGATGTTCACGTTGGAAAATGATATTAAAATCTTTTAAACAAATATTATTATAGAGAGAAGATTGCATTTTTGTAAAAAAAATATTTAGAAATAAATATATTGTATAAAAACGACGGCATTGATAAAGCATAAGTCGCATCGATATCTGACACCTCATTGAATAAATAGTCATTTAAGAAACATCTGTTGATTTATTAGAACTCTATCTTCTCAAAGTAATTATTTTTTTCGTAAACAAATGCAGTGAACTCTTCAAAATTTATCATTTTAAACTTACTTGAAAATTTCACAACAAGAATAAACTACCCAGGTGGAGGATCGTTAATTATTTTATCAAATATAATTCCTAATATAATTTAAACGTTCGCGAATGTATCAATTGCTTCGCCGAGTGAATTATTGAATCTCAATCTCGAACCTCGAAACAAGTAAAACAAGTGATGAAAGGTGAGCCGCGTAGCGCGCCAATTAATGCTAGCTCTTTCTTATTATAAAATGAAGATTGCGATAGTATCGAGTTGAAAGTTAGAACATCTTCAGAGCGCTAGACCGATAAACACATTGAAATTTGTAAAAGAAACTAATATGAAATAAATTAGGTCAAATTTAAGATTAAACAATATACCCATACTATATTTAAATAAGTGAGAATCAACCACATGCATACACATTTAATAAATGCAAGAACGTTCACTTTTTATAATATGTGCTAATTTACTTATTGCAATTTAGACAATAAAATAATATGCCATCATGAATGATTGTATTTAGAAATAAATACAATAGCATAAACATATCTTTTAACGAATATTTTCATCATGTCACTTTGTATGTGGTATTGTTTTATCGTGCTGTACCTAGAGAAGCAATAAAATAATCACGGAGCACGACAATGATAGGTGATCATATAATAACTGTCAAATATTAATATTAAATAGAAATTAGTAATATATTTATGATTATAAATAAAATAAAAGAAACTTTTCCATCAAGTATATCTTGAATTATCCGTTTTATCTACTCTTTACTCCATCTGAGTTTATAAGATCTTTTATAAAAACAAATATATTATATTTTCTTTCTTTTCCTGAGAATTACTTAGGAACCTACTTACAATGGCCTATAACTGTACTTAAATCTAAATAAAATTTATTGACTTGTAAAGAAGGAACAAGACACTCGTACTATGGGGGGTGGGGGCTCCGGACCCCCCATTCAGACAAATTCTAAGTTACAAGACATCCGCTGCTGACCGTTGTGATTGTTTTTTGTAGCACTTTTTTAACAATTTAAAAAAAAATGAAAACCAATGGGACAAAGTTTAAACCAAGTACTTCAATTAAATAAGTGGAGAAAAAATATTAGTTCATCTGTGTTCTCTTGCAATTCTAACTTGAGCTAATTCAGTGGGCAAAATGAAATTGAATCAAGTTACTCATATGAAAGTTACTGGAGTCATCAGTAGAAACATTATTTACGCCTCGAGATCGCGAATATTCGGAGTTATTTTACTGAGCATTTAAGTAGAATGAATCTAACTCTGCAGTTATGTTTACATAAGTAATGCCCAGTAAAAACTACCCACCGAATCTTAGTTATAATAACGCTTTTCCCTCAGAATTTCAAACTTACAATTGAACTGATTGATGCTTCTATTTTACTAAAAAAAAACTTCAGAAATGTTCTAAATAAACATATAAACAGATTCATTATTTCTAAAAATAAAAATTTATTTACTTAAAAAAACTAAAACCATTGATTTTAACATTACTGCACGTGTATACTATACACACAAAATGACGAGGCAGATCGGGTTACATCTAGCAATATAAAACGAACTCGAAAAAAAACGCGCATTGGCGTGGGTAACTGAAGGGAAAGGCACTCGAAAGCAAGAACAGAGACCAATTTTAAGTTTCTTTTAAAATACTTTTAAAAAAAATCTTTTTCTATGCTAATTAGATTTGTTTCAAGTCAAAAAATGACTAAACTAATTAGATTAGCATGATTAATTATAAAACTCTATCGGCGACATATATTCCTAATCACATCAGCATATAGAAGCAATCCCACTAGTTGTGTGTAAAACTAGATGGAGCGCGAGCGGGTTGCACCAAAGTCGCGCGTGCACATCCCTCACGTAAAGCCCTTTTCTGAAAACAAGTTACGAACGTGCTCACGCAGTTAATCAAACCTGGGGCTTTCGCGCACAAGGTGGTAGAGCCAGAGCTCGTGCTCGGCGACGCGCCTCCCCTGCGCAAGGCGTATACGGGATGCGCGACGCTGGCAGTCGCGCGCACTCGCGTACGAAAGGAGTAGTAGGGGCGGGATAGCAAGAGAGAAATAGAGGGAAAAAGAAGGTAACAGGATAGTCTTTGAAAATTAATGGACCCAACGACGAGGACTCTCCGAACGCGAAATGATCTCGGGGATCGGATTCTCTTTTTATCCTGTCTAACCTCTTTATACTTGCCCCCCCCCCTCCCCCCTCTAAATGTTATACTATGTTTAGTTGCTGCTGGCGTGGAGGACAAAGCCAAATTACAAGCTTCAGTGTACATTTTAACTAATCTAATTGTACTTTCAATGTTAACTTTTCGATTGCTTTATGCAAAAAATGTGTCAATATATACTCCTGATATACTTTAAAATTTCATTATTATTATTTTCTCTGCTTTTTCACGTTGGATTTTTTCAACATAATTATTTACAAAGACGCCAACCAGTTTTTTTTTTTAAACAAAATGATACTTGCTATTGAAAGTATAATTATAACCTGGGTTGTCCTTATTTATCGTTGGAAAAAGGAATAATTTTTCTCTGCGACCTTAGTTCTTCATTAGTGTCAGTGGGTGAATCTTAATAGCGCACTTTGAGCGCATTCCTCAGTTTTAGAGGGACACCATTAAGGAGCTTCATTCGCAACTATTAAAAGCCGACGCAGGGCCCACACCAAACTAGTGGGAAAGCTCGTAATTCCGTTAGTTAAGTTCGAATAGCAAAGTGCCAGAAGGTGAGAAGTCAGTGGATATCGCCTCAGGTCCTGTCTGCCAACACAAGAGAGCAGGAGAAAAGGTGGTGGGGGGGAGGAAGGGGAAAGCGACTGCCTGGGAAAATGGATGTTGAATACATGCATGCGCGCATCAAGGAGCCACCACTGCGGAGAAGGGCGCGCCTGGAGCAACGGACGCGCGACTCTCCTCTCGCCTATGTACGTGTGTATTTACATAAAATTGATAGCCCGAGTGGTAGTCGAGCCGCGTGATGCATGTCCCCCCGTTTTCTGGAGGCTGCACCAGACGACTACGACCATGACGACGACGACGACGACTCAGTGTGGCACACGGCGCGCGCGCGCACCCGGCGATGTTTTACGAGGTGGCGAGTCGTGCCAACTGTGTCTCGTTATATTAGATTTTACTGGGGATGCTACTGGCGCCGCATAAATTCGTTAAACCAATAAAATGTTCATCGCTCGCTCGCGCGCGCGCGCGCTGTGTATGATAATAGTTCCGCGCGCATGTGCGCGCACATGAGACGCAATGGGGGTGGGCGCACTGGGTGTGGGAGGTAGTGGCACGCTCAGTACATTGAAGTAAGGGCCGATTCGCACCAGCGGTGCATTTAGTTCCACGCCAAATCACCTTCTTTCCAACGTTCTATTGCCCTCGGGCTTAGTTTAATAGATTTACGCTTCAGAACTGCGCATACAAATTGACTGGGATACTTTAAATATGCTAATTGCTTTTTAACTTTTATTTATCGTGGGGATCAAATTCTTTCTGCTTTGTAAACTTTTCAGCATTTATATTGAAATTGTATTTTCGACAGCTTGAGACATTTCAATAATTATTATATATTAGTGAATGTTATTTAAGGAAATCGATAAATAGTAATACTTAATTGTCTTTTTGCAGAATCAGAAGAATAATGAGACGAAGAATATTTGTGATAAATATTATTTTGTTTTTTATATTGATTAATTACAAAAGTAATTGATAATTATTTCTTTCACTGCAGGTGAAAAAAATGTAGATTTTCTATAATAAAAGAATGATATAATTCATCTAATGTTGAGCTTGAAGAGTATTTAACATCGCCTTAAAACTCTCGCTCCCTTTGGCTCACGTTCATGGAAATACGGCTGAGCTATCAGCAAAACGAAACGGTATTCTCTGAGTAAACTTATTGGTCCTTGTATTATGCGACAATGGAAAGCAAGCGTTCGATTTTCGATTCTACGTATTTCTCTCCTCCCCCCCCTCCCTCTCTCTTTCTCTGTATCCATATATAGTGCGTACCGATGCCCTTCGTTTCGAACGTTTCATTCTCGTCTCAGAGCGTGGGCATATATATACGTTATATAAAAAAGAGAGTGGCGCGCGTCGCCTTCTTTCTCTCTCTCTCTTTCGTTCTCTCTCTCCCTCTCTCTCTTGAATATAGAGCATTCCTTGGCGACGAATGCAGACGACGAGGAGGAGAGGACGAAGGCCCCCACGAGATCGAAGAATTGAAAAATACATTAGGCGAAAAAGTAATGTCGGCCCAGACGACGAATTTTATGGGACGGAAAGCCAAGGGAGAAATATGATAGGGAAGTTCCACTGTGAAGCCGAGAGGAAAAAAGGAACTCGCATGCAGTGCACCGCGCGCCACTGCGTATATCATATTTCTCTTTTTCTCCCGTTTTACTTGAAATAGATCTCATTTATGAAGAGGAGATCTTAAAGTGATTTTCAACTTGATCGTCGTGCTTTGTTTTCCTAGGGGCGCCTATACCAATATAAAATTACATAATACTCTTTGATAGTCTCGAGCTTAAATAACGTATAGTATTACAAAATAAACTAAGCAAAAAGTATGGAGACTGTAAATGAGTAGAAAAATGTTTAAAGTGAAAACCACACCAACTGCGCGTTGACTGACGCAATATATTAATTAAGCCAATCATCCACTCTGAAATAGGTTGCAACATAACAAATACGCGATATAATCTAGCAACACATCATCATATAATAAATATATCTGCACGAATAAATAAAAATATTGACTTGCAACTAATCACTTAAATAACCGGGATTGTGTGTGCACAGATCATCCAGAGTTCTTTCATTAGTAAAATTATGCCACTCGCATGATAGGCAAACATTTATTTTTAACTTTTTTCGGAAAACGCTATTTCAGCACGTTTGTTGGAAGTATGGAACATTTCGATATCTATCCAGCGCATATCATCAGCCAATCTCTGGGAAATAACTATTGCATACGCCACGGGCGCATCATCCGCTTGCACACGAATGAGCGAGAGAGAGAGAGAGAGAGAGAGAAAGTCATCCTGTTGCATAATCAATTTTGCAAGCTACACCTATATACATACATCGCACACCTGAGCGGCTATAGCGCGTGCATATACATGCGCGTAGCCTTCGCCAAACAATTTCGCGCAGCGGGCTTCAACGCGAGATTTCAACCGCTGTCATTTTCACCCCAAAATCGTGGCTTTTCAAATCAAACGCACATTCACTCATTTCTCCGTCTCTGCGCCTATACGCGGGCAGGCCTGCATATATGAGCGCGCGCGCGCGAGCTCGCGGAGAGCCGGCAAGTGCAGTTCCGGCGCGTCAGGCACGCCCGCGTGTACGCGTGGACAACGCAACAGCACCGACGACATGCCCCCCAGTGACAGACGGCCTTTTCAAATTCAGCTTTCGCAAGTGAAATTGTTATTGACATTGTTGCATAGTGGCTGGTGGCTCTGCTTATAAACGCCCGGGCCCTGCGCGCGCGTTGCGATGCTTATACGGCTCTGTTGACGTACCGACGGCGATGATGGCGAGAGGCCGAGGGCGCGTTACGCTGCGGATGATTGCTGCCTTCATAATTTATTATTCGACTGACAGTGTTCGACGTAGGAAATAATTATGCATCCATATATACTCCAATGCCGCTGCTGCTGCTACTGCTACAAAGTGCAGCTATGTTTTCATTTGTTTTATTTTATTTTTATTGATATATCTGCGAGTGTATCGTATTATCATAATGGAATTAATAATATTTCACACTCCGTTCATTTGATTAAAACAAAATTATTCGCCATATAGCAAACATTTTTGGAAGGTGTTGAATATAGTAACAGTTTGGTTTCAAACTCATATTCACTTTATCATAATTATAATATAATTAAGGAAAAAATGTGCATTTAATTTTACAATTATATTTAGATATATTGATAGTTCTTTACGATCTACCCGCGTATAAAGACTTGGTCTTATGGTGACCATCTTCTAAGTTTTTTTATCTTACTTTTTAACTGAACGTTATGAAGCAAAAGAATTGGATTAATCATACTAAAAAAAAATTGGTTTAGGTCCATTTTTTGTACGATTTAAGAAAAGATTCATGGAAACCGTCCAATTTTTTCATATACTTTTATAATTTCTATAAATATTTCATGAAATTGAATAATTCTAATTGAGAAAAGCAATTTATGTAAAAACTAGACATGTCTTTAAAAAGTACCTACCGAATACTTTTTCGGATACTTTCCAAGATTTATTATTATTAAATTCAGGTAGTATTGTTAGAATGATAAGTTGAATAGCACGTTAATACTATATTGTTTCTACGCCACAATACTATCTTAATATACTGCTAACACCTACACTTAAATAACCTATAATTAAAAAGGAAGATGTTCTTGATAACTGAGAAAACTAATGTAAACATGAAGAGTAAAAAAATAAAATAAATCTATTCAACTAATTCATTTGAACAGGAATTTATTAAATTTCATGATCAATATTCATAACATTCATTTTGTTACCTCGCCACGATTGTTTTCATTTCTCATATTTTAACCAGTAATAATCAAATTTCTTTTTAAATTAAAAAATATTCATCTGTAACCGTTATAAAATATATGTAACTGTTACGGCTTCATTCGCCCCACTTTATATTGAAAAAACGCGAAAAAAGTACATGCATTACAAAAATAGAGTATACACCAAATTCATGCTAAGATAGGCTTCGACTCATACTGTAAATTACACATTCGGTATACAAATCTCTTTTTACACCCTTACCACACAATACACTACTTTGACCCTTGATGGGTCAGTAGATATTTAGTTCCTGTCAGTGGGCCCTAAATAATATGCATTCTGCACAGGCGCTTATCTCGCTTGGCCAAAAGATACATTTGCAACGTCTTACATAAAACATATTTATTATTTAAAATTTTGTTTGGTTTCAGTAATATTATTGATAAACTCTCTATATTAATGTTTTATTGCAGTCTTTCTGTAAAAATAATTTAAAAATAATTTTGAAGGAAAAGAAAAACCTGTATTATTTTATAAAAAGAGTTAGCAAATTAATAGCTCGAATGGACAATATATATACATGAAAATATTAATCTAGCCCAAAACAATAAAACAGGAAAAGTGCGTCACTGCGGTTAGATAAAACAAATAAAAATGACCTGAAAGTCAACCGAGTGTCTTTTGTAGTAGTAGAGTGATATTTGAGAAAGAAACCACACACCAACGTATATTTCAAATTTCAAACCAGAATATCGGCAATTTGTGGCTCAGAGAGGAGTGGAGAATCGAGCACGTTATCGTTCCAACAGCTGTTTCGGTATCACCGCAATGGCAAAAGTTTCTGTATGCATTTATGTATTTTATAGAGTTTCTAAAACAATTCATTTATAATAAAATACACATCAGTAGAAAAATATGAAAATAAATAAATATGTTTAAATACCAAGTTAACTTTCTTAAACTTATCTTTACATGATAGTTGTTGTTATTAATAGAGGAAGAATGAGAGTGAAAGAGAAAGAGCGAGACGGAGAAAAAATGATTTATTTTTAAAGTTTCATTGCAATGAACCAATTCGAATACGAATCAGTATGTGAGTAACAATTAAAAATAAAATATGTAAAAACTAAAATAAAATGGTTCTGCTAGTAAGCGAATGTACATTTTTTTATTTCTTTATTTTTTGCTGAACAAACAAATATATATTTTTTGCATTCGAAAAATGTGTAAAAATATGAACAATAAATGACTTCATTTAATGCAAACGTTTTAAAAAAAAAAGTGGAAAATCTCATTCTACCGGAGTTTGAAGTTATTCACGTAGATAAATAAACCTTGAACGGAAACACGAGATTAAATTCAGCAAAGAAACCCATCTTCCAGTTCCTATTATAAAATATTCAGTGCGTTATTCACGCTTGCCAAAATTTCAGCGAAATATTAACGATTTCCCCACGGTCGATCCCTGCATGGCACACTTCGCGTTTTGGATCCCCTGCTGCTATACGACTGCAGCCGCGCTGTCGGGAGTCGCGGGGAATCCCCGGCGCTTGCGACCAAAACACAACGCGCCAGAGGGAAAGAGTATATATGTATAGTAGATACGTGGAGGAAAGAGAGATAGAGGGAGAGACAGAGAGAGAGAGAGAGAGCACGCGACAATCGAGAGACGAGTCGCACGAGTGATTGGCTATAAATTGCTAGGGCACGGGTACTAGTTTCCGCGTTGTCACGTTGCCCGCTTCGCAGCTTTATTTTTGCGCGCCGCTGTCCTCTCACCCTCTCCCTCTCCTCTCGCCCAAACATAGACATGCACCCGCACAGTGCAGCGGTCGCGAAACAGAGGGATGGAGCGAGACAGGGCAATGTCGAGCATTTTCCTGCGGGCTGGGCAGAGTGGAGAGAACGAGGGAGGGAGAGTGAGAGAGAGAGAGAGAGAGAGAGAGAGACAGTCAGTTACCGAGCGCATATCGCTCTCGCAGCGGGTGCAAGGTGGAGCGTATATGCAGTAGCGCGGCGGCGGCGGACATACGCGTGGGGGTCGCGACGACGACGACGGCGGCAGCTCTCCTCGCGAATGCGCGCGCCAAAACGGGATTACATTTCGCCAGAATCTGCACTTCCGGACGCCAGATAGCTCTCTCGTGTGCTAGTCCCGCCCCCGCGCGCCCACCCGCCACCCGGCCGATATGTGACTGTCGTCTGTCGCCTTTGAAACTGTGTAATCCCGCGGCGGCGCTCCTGCGAGAAGAGAGAAGGAGTCCAAAAACGTATTACTTCCTTTAAACTTTCAAGACGACGATGCATCAATTTTTATTTGCTAAAAGGTTAAAATAGTAGAAAAAGAAAATCAATCGAGATTGAGGAACCATATGTTAATCGATTGATACTAATGCTGCAAGAACGCGGTGGATATGAAATAATTTGGAGCTGCTTTGTGTACGCGGCCCTTGGAAATCACGGCACAATGAACCGGTCGCATGGTTTACGTCTTCTCTTCATTGTCCAAGGGGAGAGCCCAATTATCCAATGATCTTGTCAGCATCACGTTCAGTCCACAGGTTTAATATAACCGATACAAGCTCTTAACATTATCAAGCGATCTTGCTTGCCGGTATTAGGGGATTTGTTGAGATACGAGAGATTAAAGCTACCTGTGCGTGTATGCGTAACGTATAACACACTGCGCGCGCGGCGGTGGCGGCGGCAACGGCGGCGGCGGCAGCAACGGATGTGCGCTGCGGAGCTTATACGTAGACCCCCATTTAACTGTGTACACGAAAACGACGCTTAGCACGCGCTGCCGGCGTATATACACGAGACTATATACCTTGCTATCAGATATCTCCGTATCTACAGCCTGTAACTTACAGCCTATTTCCCTGTCCGCTTCATTCCCACCCGCTTCGTTTTAATAGCAGCTGCAATGCATCTTGGACGATTCTCAGTGCGCGAGGCCATCCCGATACGGCTCTGCTTCAAAAGCTTTGGAAACAGCAGCGAGTGCGTTTTAAATAAACTGCGAAATGACAATTTACTCGTATTAAAAAATATCTGCTCATTTTTTAAGGTTATTCTCTTTGAATTTGTGGGTTACTTTTTTCAAAAATTCTTATTGATATTAATATAACATAAATTCGATTCTATAAAAGTTTCAGTTGATAAATTCATTTTTAGTCGATTGAAGAGCAGATCATTACAGCGAAGGAATAATGAGAGGCCAGTGCTTATAGTATCGCACTCCAGGCATTCCTTGGTTCTGTCGATTTATTTTCTCAAATTTGACAAACAAAAGAGTCACCGGCACTGCCACCTTATAACACCTATCTACGTCAAAAGCTTGCAAAATAAAGTTGAGTTTTAATTGTACTTGACATTTTCTTAAAATTGTATTGCTTTAGTAAAGGACACTATAAAAAATCCATAGCATTGAGATGTTTATTATTTCCTCGGTAACAACGGTGAATAGAGTTTTGCTAGAAATAGATGAGGCTGCGACGAGCCTCATACCCGGATTACAATTCTCGAGGTTTCGGCTTTTCGATTGCCTTTGTCGAGTAATTCAGTACCTTTGCCGAAGGATGCGGTTAACGCAGTTCTTGTTGGCTGAGAAGCCCCAAACCGCCTCCGCTACACAACCTCTCGTCGATCGTACAATTTGAAACTGATTGTCGCTCGCCTTTCCGACACATGCACACCCACACCCACACACACACATACACTTACTCTCTCTCTCTATCTATCTCTCTCTCTCTCTCTCTCTCTCTCTCTCTATCCACCTCCCTTTCCCTCTTCCGCTTTTCCCTATCCTTTGTTCCAAACGTAAACTCCTTAATACAGACTCGCGCTTGGGCTGCTGCTGAGCTCTATCCACAACCTCCATAGATAAATAAGTCTTCAGAGTTTAGGAATTAATTGTCAGTTAATTTCATTCGGTATAAAATGAGCATTTGCAAAATTTTTTTCTCAAATTATATCGTTATTTTCAAGTGTAATAATAGAATTGTTTACGTAATATGTATATAAAATTATAATGTGCTGCAACGAAGTCAAAAACGTGGCGATGAAATTCAGATAAACCTTCACACAATAAAGTTACGAAATACTGTTGTTGATTTGACGGCATCTTCAAGGAGCAGATTCCAGGAAGAAAAATACGCCCGATACATATAGCTAGCCTGTACAGAGCATTACAGAAGCGATGCGCGTCGGGTTCGCGAGATAACATTTTTTATAGTGTATAGAATAACAATAGCCTTGCTTTTTATTATTTTGTGGCCATAAACTCTTATACTTTTTTACAAGCATTTACTTTGAAAGTGCGGCATATCTCATACCGGATAGTGCCTTTTATTTCTCATACTGTAAGAAATAGATAATTTCCACAAGTTCATTGCTTTTTATTTTTTACATTTTTAATTACGTTTTTTATCTTGTACTGGATCTTTTATAACGCCTATTGCGTATGTTTTCAAGAGGGGCATTAGAGGTTTAAGACGGTATAAAGTTTCACATTTTAAATAACAACTATGTTTAAACTGCTTCTTCCTCTAAAACCTAATTATCCATAGACTTTCAATTTCAAGAACTGGTATTCAAACATTGATAATAATAACAATATTTTCTTTATTAGTTATATATTTACATTAATTAATGGATATGCATTAATAAAATTATTTTTGGATTCCTATTCAGAATGATTTTAATAAACATCAAAATATTCATCTCTGCTCTTTGCTCAGCAGATTTATGTGCACAATAAATATACATATATAACGGGATATAATTTCTCTCGTGAGATATCAAAACAAAACAAACATCGCCGCGAGATGTTTTGGAACTTATATTCTGGATAAATATACTTTACGTACTTATGACGTAAGAATAGCATCAGCCCAAGAAATTCCTTTTTCGTCTATTTCTCATAATGAATTACCTAACGATTATTATTATTAAATTTTATTATTATTTTAATTAAAAAATTTTAAATACTTGGTGAAAGTAAAATAACAAAAATCGTTGGTCAACGATTTGAGTCTCAAATCTTGAACAATGGCTTTCTGGTTGTAAGGATTAAAAATAATTTAAGTTTGAGTATCAATTTTGTAATTTTGTGAACAAAACATAACTTTTTCTTCTACGCACCATCGATTTCAACTATAATGTGTCAATCAAAACATTTAATTTAGTCGAGTTCTCGTATACTCTTGGGATTACAATTTTCTAAAGCCTTATTTTGTTAGTACAAATCCTTGCTTTCTTAGATAATATATCCTTTTTAAAGATTATTTTCAAACATATAAGTACTACTACGTGTGAAATTTAAATACCACAATCTAGACGAGAAGCATGATCAAATTGAGCAAATCAGCCCGAAGACGGAAGACCCAAGGCTAGCGCTAAATGGCCGAAATTGGTCAATGAAACCGCGAACTCTCATCACCACGGCTCAGCGCCGTCTCCTCGTGTTTTCGACGCAGCCAGCGAAGAGTAATAGTCGGAAAAATATTCCGTCCCTTCCGCCACGCGTCATGCGCGAGAAGCATTTTTCCCTTCTCCTCTCGTCTCTCTCTCTTGCTCTCTCTCTCTCTCTCTCTCTCATTCCCTCTTGCGCGCGGCTGCGCGAGCGCCGAATGTCCAACTAAGCTCGTATTTCGGCGGAAAACTTGGCTCGATCCCGCAGCCGCCGCCGCGCCTGTGGAACGCCGCGCGCTTGCGCGAGTAATTTAAAAAGTTTCTGCTCCATGACACGGCGCGATAACAAATTATCCCCGCTCCATTATCCGCAAATGCGATTATGATAAGAAAGAACGGAGAGAAGTTTAATGCGGCGAGGGCGCGCGGAGAGGGCGAGCCAGTTAGCGAGTTGCATTGCGCGCCTACTTCTCTCTCTCTCTCTCTCTCTCTCTCTCTCCCTCTTTCTCTTCCTCTCCTCTGCACTCGAGAGAAGACGGGTGCAAGACGAGATGCCCGCGAGAATCTCGCTTGAGAGACAGCGCGTGGCCGCTTTTTTCCGCCCCTCCCAGCCGCGCGCGAAGGTTAAAACGAGCGAGAAGAGACGCGATTATTACATTGCCACTTACGAGCGTCGCCCTTTATTTTCCTCCATTTCTCAAGCGCTTTCTCTGTCTCGTTGCCTCGGCTCCTGCCGCTGCTGCTGCTGCTACTGCTGCTGCGCGAGCGCCTCTTCGTTGTTCGGCCGCTTCTAGTTCTTGCAGCCACGAGCGACGTGCAACTCCATAGCTTGCGGTAAGTGAGTTGTTTATAGGTCGCTTTGGAGGCCAACGACTGTGTCGAGCCACTTCTGTCTCCCGTGAATACGGACGGCAACTTTCTTATTAATTATACCATTCCACGCTATTATGACTCGTAAAATAGTTTTTATATACAAACGTGCCCCGGTAGAACGAATGTCTTACGTAATACTATACAATACTATGCTGTCATTTATTTCAGAATTGGCTGTTATGAAAATTCCCGTTCAAGTAAAATCTTACACGTTGCGTAATTTGTATTGAAAAGACTTTTATTCTCATGGACAACAATTCTTTTACATTTTGTCTATAATTGTACTCATTCTAAGAACTAATTATTCTTTAGAAATTTTTCATAAAAAATATTTCTAAGAACTGTAAAAATTCTTAAAATTTCTATTTTTAGCAGAAAATTGCTGGGTACTACATAGAATAGGGGTGTTTGCAAATAAAATTAGTACCAACTAGTTTGACGTTAATCTCCAAAATGCAAAAGGTATGACGTACAAAGCCCGATCTCAAGAAGCGACATTCTCAACTCACTGAAATGCAGTATGCGCGAGTCGCGTCAAAAAGACAAAGCTGGTGCATATGTTGACAAGTGATGTCTCTATATAGTAAAATTAATTTACCCCGGGTAGAAAGCCGTGCAGTGTTATCCGATATGCGCGCGAAGTCTCAAAGTGCAATATTGTTACATCGTTTACATCGCATTCTCGCGGATGTTTGCCGAGTGCGGAACGACGAACCGAGAGCGCTAGAAATCTCGACAAAGAGTAGTCGCCGCCGACGTCGCTGTCGCGAGAGACATCAAAAGCCCATTTGCCGCAGAGAGAGAGAGAGAGAGAGAGAAAGAGAGAAAGCGAAAAAGCTCACCGAGTCTCTGCTATCAGTGTGCTGCCGAGCGCTCAACAACAGACGACCAAAGTGAATTTCCCGGTGTCGTCGTATACTTTTGCGTCTCTGCAAAATTAACAAACTTAAAAGCCATCGACAACATCCACAAGTCCGTTTCTTTTGCACGCGTGGAACCTGCTTGCCAGCCTGCCTACGCCCTATGGTCGTGGGAATATATTTCTGCTTCTCTTCGGTCGGCCGCTGATTTAATTCTGCAAGTGCGGTAAGACTGTCGACGACAGCAATGGCTGCGTATACTAGGTGTTTTCTGCTCGCCACGGTAAGAACCATCTTAGAATGGGCTGAATGCTTAATGGTTCGGAAAAATCGGTCAACAGCTGTTCCTGGGAAGGCTGCCGTTTCCGTCATAAAATAATCTTACAAAATGAACTTTATAGTTACCCTTTACCAAACGCTTCCGATTACTAACAGAACTGAGGTTTGAAATAATAACTTCAAAATCAGTATATATATTTCTTTTAACTATTCGTATAAGAATCTGTATAACATATGAAGAATTTAGATACTAGAAAAGCGAGAAAGATTAAATTTAGATATTAAAGAAATAAAGAAATACTCGAAAAATTAAATCAGTTTGACGACGGAGACGTTTAGAATTTCAAGAAGTCATTGCTACCGCAATTGTTGCAAAATTAATAAAAATTCTATACCAACATTGCACTATAGCGTTGTAGAAAAACTCTAGAAGTGCGTTATAGAGTACACGCATCGTGACGAAAGTTTTTTTTTTTATCCGCATTCGCTATGCTATCACGCAGGAAGCTTTCTGCCCTCGCTTTTCGACAACAATACATGCGAGCGTTCATTACTTTGCGGAACTCGGCACTCGCTCGGCGTAAAGGAAGCCCGCGGATGTCGAATGCGTTGTAAAAGAGGACTATGATGAGTGCACAAGTACGCAAAAATAGTGAATGTGTATGTGCATGCATACATATATATATATATATATATATATATATATTTTTTTATTTTTTTTTCAAATAAAATATTAAATCATTCGTTACAGTTTTATACTATAATATTTTATCTATATTTGAATAATACATTTTATTAAAATATTGTCAATATTTTTGTGTACATGAATCGAGGGCCAGGAAATGAAAAAGAGGTGTATTACGGAATTGTTGATAATGGATTATATGAGAGAAGGATTTTAATTAGAGGTATTTACAGAAACATATCGCGCAAATTTTTATGTCAAATATAATTATTTTTCAATGAATAATACTTTTTCAATAATTTCAGACCATGTCCCATTTTCATTTGATATTTTTGTTTGTTTTTTTTCTCTTTAAAATTTTAAATTTTATTAGAATCTACCATTATAAAGGTCCTTTAAACCGCTAACTATGTAGTTAGCAACGAATGAATTTTAGTTTCATTTCGATAAAAATTATTAGAGATATAAATATGACTCTATTCATATTATAAATTAAAAGTATTATATATATAATTTAATTAATATTATGTGAGTATACCTTTTTCAAAAATTAAAAAAATGCAAAAAATGTCTATTCTCCAACTTTTAACCATTTACCTTACTAGAGAAAACCAGCTCTGACTTTTTTTATATATTAATACAAAATACTAAATCGTAGGAATTGGTAACCCGATCTTTGAGCATGTTTCATACCTTTTAACGCTTCCCTTTAAATGATCAGAATATTTGAAGGATCAACACCTACTAATTTAAAAAAAGCAAATAAAAACTGATTTTCTCTAGTTTTATTTTACCTTCTGCAAATTGACCTAAAACTGTTCTAGAATATATAGATAAAAATTAAAATAAAAGACTTTTAAAGATGCTTTAACGAATGTATTGCTCAGATTTCATCTTATAGCTATATGATATTTATTTATAATATTCCGTCACTTACTTCATTAATTTGCCCGTCAAGGTAAACAAATGAGAATGATATATGTGATTCGCTTAATATACCATTCAGGCACATTATCTATCTATCTACCTATAGACGAAACTTCTGCTGTCATCGACGGGAAAAATTTATTTCGCCGCTTTACGGGGCTCTTTTGCGCGGTCGAAGCGAACTGAAAACGCCCACTGAGACGCGAGTGATCAATCGCTCCACGACTTTTCAAAAGTTCTGCTTCACGCTGAAGTGAACAAGCTAAAAGGTCGGTGCTTCGCTGAACCAAGCGGATACTCAGCTAGGCGATTACTTGACCGATGCAGTCGAGAATTTCTGAAATTGGATTATATTTTTCGTTTAGCTAATGAACGCAAACGTTTATGGGGCGAAAAGTCTTTAGATGTTTATAGAAACTGAAGTATTATAACTTTTTGAGAATAGATTTAAAATGAAAAATATTAGATTTATCGTAAAATTATTATTTGTCGATATAAATAACAAGAATAACATGGATCACAATTTCTATATTAGTTTTCTTACTCCTAGGTATATCAATATAGTAAACAACCTATTTATGTTTTACGTCTGTTTTTTTAGTGCCTTTACATTATTTATAATATTACTACTAAATTATTTATTTACGAAATGTTTATGCTATAAAGTATTTTATTTTATATTAAATTAAATCAATGTTTTATGAATATACTGATTAAATATAATCGATTCAACAAACCTTAATTTGCTTTTGGAAAAAAGCTATCTTGTTCTCCCCTACAAAAGATTCGTCTACGGATTAATTTCGTAGACCCAATCTGTGGAAGCTAGGCCAAATATGGTAATATAGCTTAAGATGAATCCTTGAATATTTTCTGTATCGATCTGACCTAATCCTGAATTTCACAATAGCAATTTACTCTTCCATTCTACTTATGAAATATTTAACAATCGTATTTTCTGTAATTGAGAAATTATGATATAACAAATAAAATGTTATAAATAATGGGTTTGCAAACTTCTTATTTATACATATATAAGTTAATGGAAATTCAATTTGAACGATCATAATATTACACAGAAAATAATATTGTTTATGCAATATGTATACACGAAATCAAACTAACGAAACATACAGCAGTAATGATATAATATCAGGTTTCCTGTTGGGCTCAGTCATGATTTCACATGTAAGATCGAAGGAATTACGGAGGCACTTCTCAGAGTGGTGGAAGCAGCAACGCCGAGGAATAATGCAAATTATGTGGCATAATTTCCGTTGTAACCTCGCGCTGGACCATATCCGCTCGATGAGAGGTATCTGGCCGAGTCTTCCGTCCGCCGACTGATGTTCAGCTTGCGCCTTGAATTCCAAATGCGCTTGCCTTCATCTCGTGCCCTGCCAGTTCTCTCTCGCGGAAATAGAATTTTTAACATGCAGCTAGAAGAGAGAGGT
Organism: Torymus texanus; assembly: GCA_036873485.1. Classification (NCBI taxonomy): domain Eukaryota; kingdom Metazoa; phylum Arthropoda; class Insecta; order Hymenoptera; family Torymidae; genus Torymus; species Torymus texanus. Next base: position 20,367,252 of record JAYJLV010000046.1, read on the forward strand.
AGTAGAGAGAGAGAGAGAGAGAGAGAGAGAGAGAGAGACGGAGAGAGAGAAGAAGGCGCGAAAAGCAAGGCTCATTTGTTCGCAATATGATACATTTTTCTGAAATTATTTTAAAAGAATCATTTCATTTCTTATCCCCTCGTGGTTTGCCTCGCAGAATTACAATTTACAAGAATAATGTCGACAGTTGTGAAATTGGAAAGTAAAAGTCAAATAGCATCAGTTATACGTAATAATGTATATTCTTGACAATATAAAACAAGATCTTATACGTACTATGTCTTTACTGGGAATAAATTATTAACAATACTTTAAAAAAACTGTAAAAAATATTTCGTACAAATAAATGATTTTAAAAAATCTAAATGTAAATGCGCTCTGCTCTTACTAAACCATATTTCTTTTTGAGATTAACTTTGAAATACATTTAAAATTTTGTCAATTTAGCACCCATGTAGAGCTAATAAATCATAGACAGTTTTACCATATTTTAATTACTTAGACATTGCTATTTTTCAAGAACATTAAATTATGTGAAAATATTATAGTTCGTGCTTATATACTCTATAAGCATGAAGAAAATAGTTTTCAATAGTCACTTAACAACTTTAACCTTAACACCCGATCTGTTTCAGGTGGCAAAGGTAAACGGGTGTACATATGCGTGAATTGCAGAAGCTGGAGAATGCAGTGCAATGAACGTGGGTGCAAGGGATAGTAACTCAAATAAGCTCAGCAAACGAGCCGTGTAAGCGCACCTATTGATCACTTCCGGTCGACTGACCAGACCGAATTCCAATTAGCGTTCACTCAAAATGACCGGAAGTAGATTTTGCATATTTTTATCATAGAATAAAATCATTAACTAAGACCATAATCAAGTCTTATTTTATGGTTATTTATCTCTATTGAAGAAAAAATAAATAAGAATATTTCATAATGCTAGTAAACAATTTCAATAGATCGGCAATATGTAACGAAACACAGGGATTTCATAAAAAGAATACAAATGTTAAAACGTGGTCGAAATATGAATTTCAAAAAAAAAAATAAATGGAGAAAGGTGAAGGAAAAATAGTGAAAAGTATCTGTAAAAGATAAAATCAGTAGAAAAACAAAGATTTGTTCCGACATTCTTATTTATAGATGTTTTCTGTCCATGCTTAGATCATTACGAATTATCAGTATACTTCTTTACTAATAATGTAGCAATTTTAACTTTTAGATCTTTGGTTTTATAATCTTTTCGCTTGCTTTATGTTTTGGTATAAATCAACTTCTTTCTTTATTCTTTTTTATACTATCGAGAATTCTGTCAATCTTTCTACTAAAGCTCAACAAGTAAAATACTTAGAAATTAGTTAACAATTGCAAACGTAATGATTGTAGCGGTCAAATAGTTAAAATGAAGACCAACCTTCTTAGTTTTTAAGTATTTCTTAAGCTAGAAAATCGAGCAGTAAATATAATGATTTTCTGGAAACTCTTTTTCTTGGCGATAAACTGCAGTAGCTAAATTTATTTTCATACATTTTATCAAAATTTGAATATGATGAAATTGATGATCCCTACTGAACAAAACTGGGCAAGGATTCGAATGCTTGCAATTATCTCGCTTGAGTAACGACGATGCGATTAATTAAACGAGCGTTACGAGAAGTTCCTGGTGACGATTTTCCTAGGATCGTAACTCAAGCAAGACACCCGAAGACGAAATGAACGAACGATTGAACACAGTGACTGAGTAGATGGGGAAGAACGTTGGGCAATTAAAATCACGTTAAGATTCGAATAGCTAGAACAGTTTCCTGCGATGGAATTCTGCATAACGAGATGATTTATAATATCATTGCTACAAGTATGATTATGCAAATACAACGATAGTCTTGCTTTCTATTATATCAATACTGATGCGAACGCTGTTATATTTTAATCTCTGGAAATCCAGGTGAATATTTTACATATAAATATTTGTAAATGAATTTATAATTTCTATTATTATGAAAATTATCTATCGTATTAATTTGTAAGTGACAAATCAACAATGTACATGCTGTTAAACTTATTTTGTAAATTAACATTAGTAGCGCTAACGCGTTCATATGATGTTCAAACTTTTTTGCTTCCTCATAAAGTTAATATTTTTATGAGCTCATATTTTATGAGTTCATTATATTTTATTATGACTCATATTTTGAGTTTAAATATTTCATTATTCTCAATTTTCCTTTGAGAAAATTTCCCTTTGGGTTTCTTTTGGGACAATTAGCTAAGGCAGCGAAAAGCTAACGTCAGCGTCAACCTATCAGGGGCTTCTTTTAAACGGACTTGACCAATCGCAAAGATTTTATTTCTGATTCACATTTTCGTCATCAGTTTTTTGAGAAAGGATAATTAGATTTTCATTAATTATATAATTTCAATAATTTTCTTATGTTACAGGTAAAAAAACTGACCAGCTTTATCAGTGTTTTTCAATTGAAAATTTTTTCGACAACAATGGCGAGTATATTTGTAGATTTTTAGGGAAAAAGGGAAATTTGTGACGAAAAAAATTTATTTCAAATAAATAAATTGATAAATGTTCAGATATGGAAGAATATTAAATATTTGTATAAAACATTTAAAAAATCGTTACTAATCAATACAATTTAACGAAAAATATTCTTTTTCAACTCAACCAGCGTGCGAAATTCGATTTCTGACTGTTTGTAGTCTGCTTAGTTCGCCATTCATGTATTTTGACGAAGTAATTTACTTTGCACATCGGATAGGCAAAATCATCCATTTTACGCTTTACAAACAAACATGAAAAAACGAATTTTCACGAACTCGCTTGGCTCTTGTTCCTCAAAATTTGTGCATTCAGAGCTTGTTTGTTTGTATCGCTGTGATGATGTGTTTGCGACAATACGTAAAAAATTTTATTCTATAGCTACAATGGCGTTCACGATACTAATCCGAATAGTCCACTTACCGCTAAATAATAGATAATAAAAAAGTGTACAGACACAAGTATACGTAGTGATGAGTCAAATTGGAGAGATTTCTCTATCCTTTGCTCGCACAAATCATCTACTGCTAACCTGAACCCACAAAGAAGAGGTAGTACTGTATCAAACTCCTACCCACGGTCACAATTCGTTAGCTTCGAGCACTGAACCGCTTTCTTGCCTTCGTAGAGCGCATCGTTCTTGTTATAATTAATTCATGGTAGTCGACAAATTCTTCAAGAATTTTTATAGCTTTTCCGAAATATGTATCTTTCATTTCTTCACAAGTAATAACGTTAACGTGTTAGATAGGAAAGTTTAGCAGCTGATATATTCAAAATAAATCTTATGTCATGTTAAAATTCATATTCGCATGTACGTAGTTTCCATGGTAATGAATGCACATGAGGCCGTTACACGTCACAATTTTTCTGAAAAGTTTACCTTACAGGAATAGAGTCACCACGCACGGTGGCCAGATGAGAATCTTTTGTCTTACTTTTTCTCTTATAGTTTGATGATAAAGGAGCATATCCCTGTCCTCTTTATGTCAATCGTATAGACAGAAGTGAAGTAAAGTTGTTTATCATAGCGAAAAACCAAAACAGTTTCAGTTAATTGGTAGCAATGAACTTATGTAAAATGTTCTCTCATTAAGTGAATATAACATAATGAAGCGTCAGTAAAGATCTGAGAAGAAGAAGTCTTTTTGATGCGAGAATTGAGTGTTCTATGTAAGATTGAAACTTAAGAACTTCAAAAAAAAAGATACGCAATACCTAGTATGCAGAAATAAGCATGAGTTCGACATAAAGGAGAGAGGGAAACCGATTACCCATTCTCTTCAAAGTCAAAGTAGTCAAAATAATCTATTTTCCGATGAAACGGGAAAGTTGAGTTCGCTCGCTGAACTCAAAGTAAAGGTTCTAAATTGTAATATCCCTAGTGTGTTATAATAACAAATCAGATTATTAGAAATAGTTATAAAAAAAATTCAACATATACATGACTCGATATAAAGTAATAAGTTGAAAACAGAAATTTCATAAATGATAAGCTCTATAATAATAATAATTTTCATTTAAAATATACAAAAAAGAAACAAAAACACCGCGATTTGAAAATTTGTCTACGAAAGAAAAACACTTAGACTCATTAAGTATCAAAGTTATGATTCGACCCTTTATTATGATACTTCTGGGCTCAGGGCACAGTATACACATATAGCTTAAATATTTCACTGAAAACAGATGCTTTATTGGCACATACATCTACGCATAAAAACGTACAATTCGAATTGAGCTTTTATACTCCATATCCGAATGGACGATAAAGAGAAGGCAACAGACAGATTTGCTTTAGAAGTCGCAGTGTACACATCGTATTTTTGATTCAGCTTATATAGACGAGGAATGCACAACCGCCTCTGAATTCGTATAAATTATTTGCTACGTTCACGATATGTGTATAAATATCTAAACGTATACAATTTATATTTATCCATGTTGTAATTTTATATGAGTTCAACAAAAGAAGGAAAGGGATGGGTGAGTGAATGGTTATTAAATAAAAGAAAATGCAA
>JAYJLV010000046.1:20383978-20396490 GCA_036873485.1 Torymus texanus
GCGACCCCGAAAACCCTTGTATAACCTATGAGTTTCAAAATTCATGTACAAGAAAAATGTGCCCCTGAAAGGGTTAAAAAATAAAAAATAGAAAACAAGTTTAGTAAGTTTTGTAAGGTTCGGTTGATTTTCAATACGAGCATAAACGAAAATTCACATGTTTTCTTTCCAATATTTTTAAATCGATGTTTTAAACGTGAAGAATTCTAACTGCTCAAATTATGTTGAGGGTATATATTAAGTTCCTTTCCAATTTTATGTTGTTGAAACATTTTAATAAATTTTATTAGCGCCGGACTAAACTAGAGGAGCTGCGCTGCCAGCCCCTCCCCCCCTCCGCACGTCGCTCCCTTGCACCACCTTTCACTCTATGTAAAAACTTTGCTTTTATACTATAAGCACAACCGCATTTCTCAGGATAATCTTATATTTTCACCAGAGCGAAAATTGCAAAATTTCAAATACTAATAAAAGTAATTTTTTTTTATTGTTATCTACAATTTTTGTTGCTACTTCTACTAATTTTTTACTATAATTTGTCGGGAATAGATTGTACATGAAAATTTTAAATTTCAAAAAGTTTTGTTTTATTATATTCGGTAACTATTATATTTAACTTTTCTGTGTTAATCTAAATCCTGTGAAGTTATAGCCGAAAATAGACCATTTTATGTATATTTGGAAATTTAAATTCGTTTTTATAGGTTTAACCCGTCAGGAATTAATTTTACATGAACATGTTAAATAGGAAAAAGATTTGTTTTATTATAATCTATAACTTTTACATTGATACTCAAAAACCTAGTTGTCATATCGAAAAACGGTAAAGGATCTTTTGGTTCAGAATTACGTGCTCTACACGATTCCGTTGAGTAAATCCTACAATTTCGGAACAGGTTGTATATATGATTTGTGACTATCATTTGTGATCGGATTGGAAGGTTCCGTACATACATACATAGATACATACATCATGGAGAAAACTTATAGTGGAATCATTTTTGGTAGAAAACATTTTTTATACTATAAATTATTGATTTTTGAGGTGTTACAATTTTCGCTCTACTGAAAATATAAGGCTCTCCCGAAAAGCGGTCGTGCCTAAAAATGAGAATTTATTTGAAGTAAATACTTTCAATTTTCAAATTCTTTTTTTATTTTTATATTTTATTTGTGTTCTTTCTAAAGTTATGAGCTAAATTTAATTCAGACACTGTACATAAATACCAAAGGATAATTACGCAGGTGCATTTTGTAATTCTCCGCTTATATCGACCAAATGAATTGTACAGATTTTAATTAATTAAAAAATATGTTTGATGTATGCAAAACCAATGCACTTTACTATACTCTAAATTTCAAATCGATGTTCCAAATTTTAGTTCGATTGCACTTTTAGACGATTTCGAATATGGATTTCAAACTTTACAAGATATTCCAGAACATTACAGAGGACAATGATGTCTTAGTTTCGTGTTTATCAAAATATATATTTTTTAGTTAATTAAAAACTGTATAATTTGTTCGGTCGGTAACAGTGGGCAATCGCATAGCCTTAGAGAAAACGCATTTGATATACATTATTTGATACCAATTAGTAAACAATTTAATATAAATTAATTTTTCCTAATTTATTGCCATGATTTTCAAAATTTCATAAAGTCTTTTATTACTAGTGGTAATATAGGGCGCTGTATTGAAAAATCGCATGTCGATAATAATGTAAGCGACTTTATTAACTGGGTTGATGATCTACCTTACCTACAGTGACAAGTTAGTGGTGACTGGTACGTATTTTCGACGTGTCGAAAATTACATAAATGACAGCTCGTAAGTAAGTAGTAAGTATTTCCCTACGTACTTCCCCTGTCATGTCGCAGACGAAAAATTTTTTTTTTGCTTAAAATTTTTTTGTACTTTCTACTACATATTTTGAACTACTATGAATTTTTCAGATTTTTTAAAGGCTTTGTATCGGAGTTACGGAGCGTCGAAGTTCACAATTTTAGCGTTTTTGGAATTTTTTGCTGATTTTGATTAATTTACAGCTCCTCAGGGAAGCATTTTTCGCAATAATCATAAGAATACTTTTTTCTGTAAAATTTTCTCAGTTTTCCACTAAAAATATTTTCAAAACTGTATGTGTACACTGTCACTTACATACCAACAAATGAAACATTAAAATTTAGAAAGAAAAAAACCGATCCCAGGTATCTCTACCGAAAAATTCATGGAAGTACCTTTTTATTGTATAAAGTATCTGTATAAATCCCAGAATGGTGCTGCGCGATCATTTTTTAACCTAAAAAATTCATTTCGTTTTTGATTTTTAAGAAATATCTTATTATACAGGTCTGAAAAAAATATAATTAAATTCTACGAAAAATTATGAGAAAAGAGTCTATGTAACATATGTCGAAATTTTGCTTCCTTTTTGAGCTAAAAATTCATGAAAATGCTGAATTTAAAGATAAAATTATTATGAATTTTTTGCAACCAATATTGCAGATATTTTTGAAATCCGGCTTGGCGTCTGTCAGGAATTTAGATCTATAGTTCAAACTATATAGTATATTTCAGAAAAGTTTGGAATACCTTGCAATTCACTTCACAGATCATTTGAGGCGACATGCCATAGTCGTACCATTACCGACCGCGTAAATGTCACTGTTTTATGGCTATATAAAAATAAATATATCGAATTTCGCAAAATCAAGAGTTCACTGCTCTAAGTTTTTAATCATTCTACAATGTTAAAAAAGTTTCAAGTCAAAATATCAAGCCGTTTTCGCACAAACTTTGAACAAAATTTTGGCCTGCACCTCAGAATTTTGTAGGACTATGAAAACAACATATTTATTACAGTAATTAATCCTTAAGAATAATTTATCTATAATAAATCGCCTGATTATTTTTTATTTACATTTTAATATAAAAGTTCAAGTTTAGAAAACCAAAATGCATAAAAATGACGCATTAGTCTTCAATGTAATTTGAATGACTGCTATAACGGCGGTAAAAACCGCACGTCAGAATCAGACTGATCCCTCATAAAATTACAACCTCAGGTAGTGCTAGGTAAAATCAGCTGTTCACCAGCTGATACACCAGCGCCAATAGCCGTATTCAGTTTCCATAATGTGACAAAATTTGGAATATCTATATATAGGGTGGAAAAATGCATTAAAATCATATAAGATTTTTTCATGAACTCTGGGTTACAGACATTTTTATTAGTTTTTATTTATCAGTTATTATAAGTAAATAATTTTACGTATTAATTCTGTGCAAATAGGAAAACAGCTTTTTCCTTTCTTGTACCTAGTCCTTATGTACGAATCACACTCATCGTACAGAATTTATAGATGGCGCTAGGTATTTATACTTCCGAAACATAGTTCTCAACGAAGTATGTACGCTATATATATGTATATATATTGTAGTGTGTGCTGACACTGCCGACTGCTGAGGTGTGTGAATTCTGAATTATTTTCGAACACGCACTGTATCACTGTATGGTTTATATATAATATATACCATGCGCTCGTCCTGCTCCTACTGCTTCAATGCGTTTTCCTGAGTTTTTTAAAGTACCAGATTGTTAATTTAAATTAATACTGTTACTATAATAGTAATTTCAAAGTATTGAAAAAACGCTTCAAGGTTTGTACAAATTCGTAGAGGCTGTACTTAAAGTAATAACTTTATCAAATTTAGTAGGGTTAGAATTACTGAAACCTGTAAACAAAGTGTTTGCACTGATTTTTATAGAGTAACATTTTAATTTCTTATGTTAAAACATTAACGTAAAAATGTAATTCTAGTTATAATTGATTTTTCTTTTATTTTTAACACCCGTTGTTGTAAAATGTAGAAAAAAATGTAGAAAACTATAGTTTTTACATATGTTAAACTTTGGATGTACTACAATTCTTGTTTAGCTAGATATTTAATGTTTAAAAATTTCTTTAATAAAAGATATTTCATGTAACAATAAATGCCACTTATAATTTATAAATTTTTTATATAAAAAATTTTATGCTGATTTAATGTAACAATGTAGAAAGTATAGTTTATTGAAATTTCCCCTATTCTTTTATTATTATGCGCATAAATATATTTCAGATGTCGGGTGGCAAGTGTAAAAATTGTGGTTCAACCAATATTGAAACAGATCCAGCTCGTGGAGATGCTGTCTGTACAGAATGTGGTTTTGTCCTGGAGGACCAAATCATTGTCAGTGAAACGACATTTGAGGAAGCTCCATCTGGTAATATGATGATGCTTGGACAGTTTGTTTCAAATGAGAGTTCTGGTGGTGCAACAGGTTTTGGAGCAGGTATAAATTATTATACATATATACATAATGGTGATTAGTACATTTTTAGGAAATGACTATTAATATATTTTTTTCTTTTTAGGATATCTTGTTAGTGGCAAAGAATCAAGAGAAATTACCCTACAAAATGCAAGAAAGGGTATAACGCATTTATGTCGACAGTTACAGTAAGTTCCACAGAAAATAATTTGAAATTAAATTTTGCAAATTACTTTTATTTCAATTTATATTATTTCACAGGTTAAATCAGCACTGTATCGACACTTCTGTAAATTTTTACAAAATGGCTCTTAATAGACATTTAACAAGAGGAAGAAAGCAAGCTCATAACCATGCAGCATGTGTGTATATTACTTGTCGAACTGAAGGCACTGCTCGTATGTATATTTTTACACATTTATATGTCATATTTAAAAAATTACGAACATTTTGTGCATACTATTAATTTCTTATTTATTTTTCAGACATGCTGATTGACATTAGTGATGTATTACAAATTTGTGTTCATGAACTAGGAAGGACTTACCTGAAATTCACCCAGGCTTTGTGCATTAATATACCTTCCATGGGTAAGTTAAAGACTATATTTTTTTAATTACTACAGTATACTTATGAATTTTTATATTTCCTTGGCAAATGATCACACGGGCAAAAATTATCTTATTGGTTAGATCAGTTCTATCAAAAGATGCAGAAGCACTCTGATGGAAATTTATTATATAGTGTGTTCATGTATAAAATGTTTCTTATACTAAATGTTATAAGTGAAAAATATTTTATAAAAAGCAAAGAAAAAGTATAGTGTATTAGTGTTAAAACTACATACATAAATTACTATTAGTTATTCAGAAAAAGGTTTCTATAAAGATTTAAACATAATAGGGAATCTATTAAAAGAAAAGATTATAAAAGTTGATATAATTATTAATCAATAAATAAATTATAGAAGCGGAAGGATGATAAAGAATATACATAAATGAGCTAGTTCAAATAATATAATTGCTCATATATTTTTTATCGCTTACAGATAACTCTTTTTACATCTAAAAGCACTTTTTGTACTATAATACATATGTTTTAAATGTTTGTAGATTTCTACTTTAATATGAGATTTTCGATTTATAAACGAAAATGTCTTTTGTAAAAAATATTTCCCAAAAGTTTACTTCTTTTTTTTAAGAATAAGTTGTTAATACAATTTCATAATAATATTTATAAATTCTACAATTGTGAGAGCTTACATTAAAAGATTAAGACGCATTTTTTTCATAATAATACAACATAAACGTATAATGTACATAAATTTGGTAAAAATTACACTTGTTTATAATATGAAAAGTACATAATAACAACAACCAAAATTATTATATAATTAATATTCTTTATGTAGAAAATTTTTGGCACAAAACTTTTTTAATGTAGCAAAGTCACTTTGGAGTTTATGATAACGAGTTTTTAGTTAACAAACAAGTTAACTTACTGTTACAAACTTAATCTGACATATTTTATAACAGTCATTGCTTAAATTCTTATTATTAACTTAATGATGCTATATTCTAAAACAATGAAATCGGGTGAGAATATGAAAGAACCTTTTTAACAACTTTTTAAGTACAGAGTAATACAATAGGATTATAAGTGCTACTAATTATAGAGATTTCAAAGTACTACAGCTTTATAACATAAGCCTAGAAGACTTTCCACTTTAATATAGAATAGCAAACAATCTTATACTCTTATATTTTCATAAAACTTATTGAAATTTCGTACAAAACTTAAGAAAAACCACAGTGAGTTAATAATTTGCAGTACATTCCTTATTGCATGTTTGTTCATAAATTACCAGAAACGGTTTTGTTTAAACGTAGGCAGTAAATGTGCTCTCAATCATCGACCATTTTGAAAAATCTCACCAGCACTCAATTCCAAAACTATTGTACATAATGCATGTTTTTTATTTTATAAAAGTCACATATTACGTTAATTTACAATCCTCACATTGTTACGCTCAACGCCGCTTGTAGATATCACGGTTGCTGTTAAAAGTTCTTCTGGAGTACTTCTGAAATTCTCATCAGAGATGCAATATCGATTGGAAAATATTTGCTTAAAAAGAGATATGAAAAATGAAAAATGAAAAAGAAATCATGAGATTGAGGGAACACAGTTGTTTGAAGAAGGTTTAGAAGTAACACGACGTAAGATCAAAACGTTTAATAATGTTAAGATTCAAACAACAGCTATTATATGTAACAATGGCTATTATTGGCCAATTGACATTGCCATTTTTTTTTTCAAAAAAGTGTGCACAAACACTGTGCCTAGCGTGCGCAGATACAACATCTGCGCGCAGACGCGAATCCCAAGCCAAAGCTGCACGGGAGTCAAATAAAGTTCAATGAAAAATTTGAGCGGCATATACAAGGTCTCGATCAAACCTTACTTAACTCGACGAGAAAAACAAATTCGCTTGCAAGCAACTCTCACTTGGGAATCTCATCTGAGTGATGTCTACATTGACGCACACGTGCATACCCGTACGCATGTGTTCGCGTGCGTACGTGTCGCATATATCCTCGTCAATTTACAATGATCGGCTCAAAAATAGAATCTGCGCGGTGGCCGCGCCGCGCCCGCGCCTGCTCCTCAGACCATGATTTCCCCTGTGTAATTGCGTCATTCGTCCGAGGGCGGCCCGTAAAATATCAGCTCGGGTATCTGTCCGCCCTGCACTCCGGTGCCGTTTGTACTCTCGCTACTGCACTGGAACTGGAAGGTGACACTGCCGACTGTCGCCTCGGACATGCCTTCCTGGCCAAAGTAGCTCAGCTCACCACCGTCAAGAATTGCGCTCGCCGTGTAGAAATTCTCCGGCTCGATCTGAATTGGATTCTCGAAGTACACGTGGAACGTATTGCTTGAACCATCCGAGAAGAACTTGGTGCTGTGCTCGGAGAGCACACGACCGAGCCGCTTCAGCTCGATGCGCACGTTGTAGTCGGCAGCACCTGACGAGCTACCGTAGAGGCCGAAGCCAACGACGAAGATGCGCTTGTCGACACTGAACTGGATCGAGTCACAGCGACCTCGGTAGCGCCATTGATTCGACCTGTATGCGCACGACTGGAATCTGTGACATACCTGTGGAAAGCGTCGAGTTTGTTTGTGTTCACGTTAACTTTTTCGACAAGAAAATTGCAGTCTTTTGTAATGAAACATCGTATTTGGATGGGATTCCCATTACCATCATAATTATAAGTTAGTAAATTACCTGTGTCTTCAGTCCCTGTCGGGGCTTAATGGGAAAGCAAAGCTGGGGCTTTGTAGTGGCGGTGAAGTGGAGAAAAATTTCGATGGTCTCCGGATGCGTGAGTATCCCGGTCTGCGCCGCGTTATCGGCAAAATCTTCCAGGCTCATGGCAGGAAGTCTAATCAAATTCAAAGCAGATCCTGCAATTAAATTGACGACGTCGTCTTTTGTTTTCCTTTCATTCTGTACGAGCGTGGCGGAGAGGTAATAACGTGAGGCGATATAACTCGCGATGCTTACCCAGTAATCGCCGCTGATTGCACGGGGTTGGCTCGAGGTCCTGTCGCAGGCATTCAGCGTGCGCCCATCGTAGCGCGGCGTTCCACAGGTGGATCTCCTTGCAGTTAAGTGTCTCGCGCGATAGCACGGACTCGAGCGTGTGAATGTCGATCTCGACGAAACCCTCGGATCGCAGAGCCATCTCAGCCTGTAGAAGATTTTTAAGTTGAATTATTCTTTCCCTCGCTTGGCTTCTCTAGTGATTTTTTTTCTAAGCAGCCCTATACGAGCTACGGTGTTTTGTACTTTCGGTGAAAAATGAAGAAAGCAAAAGCGTGATTTAATTTTTCTTTAAATAAACTTTATGTTACTTTTGTCTAAAATCTACTGTAGAAAGTATTGACAAGTCCTTTTGAAAAATGTGTAAATTAATTAAAGTGAAATTATACAAGCAAATATTGCTTTTTATTAAGGACTAAGAAAATTTATGCTTTACAAAGGAAATCTTTATAGTGTAAACTCAAACTATTAAAATAAACAATAGTTTTGCTTGATTAAGAAAGTTTCCTAGGAATAAGAATGATATAGAAACAATATTTTTGTTTAAAAAAAATTATTATATTTTAATATCTTCATTATTAACATCTTAATAACACTTCTCCATATAATTGCAATTTCAGTATTCTATAAAATGAACACAGCCTTATAATATAAATCACAAATATTTCAAATTATTCTCTTACTAATTTATCGACGATGTACCGTATGTACACTTTATAATAACCATATACATTAGTCATGGATAGAGCAATCCATTACTTAGAAACCCTTAAAATTAACGAAGCTTAATTCACAGAGTCGTAGACGCGTAAACGATTGCTTATCCGATGGTAAAAATATTCTACGCTTAAATGAAGACTGAGGATAAAGTTTTATATATAACTTAAAGTTAACATGAATTCGAAGTGAGGCTGATGAAGTAAATCTCATGATGCGAATGCATCTTTTCCGACTTGAAGAGTATTCGTGGAAAGAATTAACAATGCCATTTCAATGCTACAGGAATGAAATTCGTAAAGACTCTGAATTCAAGCAGCTCGCACTTGAAGATAAACTCTCATACTCGATCAAGTTCGAGTTTGACTTTGAACACGTAGAATTCGTCCGCTCCTCTGATGTATATATATATATATATATATAATTTACTTTTAATTCAGTTACACTGAACGTTATGTGCGAACGTAGCGCTGAATCATCCAACGACAGGCTCAATGATTCTCATTACTGTTAATGCTCGGCGCCGATTTGCTCAGCTCTTCGCAATTAATATCGCAGTAGGCCTCGAGATCGAAATTGTTCTCGCTATCTTTGCCGTCCTCCGTGAAGCTATCTTTGTACGTGATATTCTGTATGACCTCGACGTCGAGCCGAGCGTCCAGCGAGTACGGCTCGCTCCTCGCGCGGCTAAGCGCCGGGCCGAACTGCCTCGGCGGATTGTTCAGCTTGACGTCGAAGAGGAAGCAATTGCTCTCGGAGAGGCTGAGGGGATAGGAGGCAAAGAGGAGTCTACTGGCGGCGCGCAGGGCTTGTAAGTCGTCATCGCCGACGCCGCCACCGCCACAGCAGGAGCCGAGGGCTCCGTCATCGATGCGCTGGTGGCCCTGCCACCTTTGCAGCTGCTTCTCAGACAACGAGTCCTCTTCGCTGTTCCAGCTCAGCGCGCGATATATACATTGCGTCTCGGCCGAGCACGGAGACGAGGGCGTCTGTCGTTTGCCGAAGGAAATTGATTTTAGAGTCGGACTTACTTGGGCGTCTATAACCTCCCAGCAGCGCTTCATGAGATCAGGCTCTTCGAACAGTCGGGATTGGCTCAGTAGCAGACACGCGTTTTTCGCGTTCAGACTCGTTTCTAAAAAAGTCACACAGGCACGGGCTAAGTGTGGCACGATGTACTTCTTCGCGACGTACAACGTCGCCAGCACCGTGTCAGCTTCAAGTTTCACGTCGTCGCAGTACATATACCTGCAAAATCACCCATACATCTTAACAACATGTCTTATATCCACTCATATTTTATGAGAATAATGTTTACCTTAATAATGCTAAAAATGCAGCAGGCTCCACATCTGGCACTTCTATTTCATTCTTGTTTTCTGCCAAACCTCCATAGAACATGGCATAGAAAACAGAGCTACCAGTAGCTAACACATATTTGTGAGCAGGAATAGTTTGCGTGTGTCCTAAAATTATTCCCATCATTGATTATAAAAAGATTATCTTGATTGCAATATTATTAACTTGAAATATCAAAGAAGTTACCTGGACTTCCAACAACAAACTGTATATCCGCCATAAGGGGATTGTTGAACATTGCAGCATTTCGCTCTCTAATAGTAGACTTGGTAGCCTGCCAATTGGGGTCCTGGGTGCAGTCTTCCAGACATAAAAGATTAAATGTCTGAGTTATCGGTGAGGAGACATTTGACAGTGGTGATGCAGGTGTGCTCAGAGGTTGACTTATCACTCCTTCTCGTTGCAAGACAATCGAAGAGGAGATTGGACTGACAGATGGTGGTGACCCTGACACAGTGCTGGGTGATTCCGCTGGAATTATAAAGAAAGTATTTCCATCAGCCATTTTCAGTGGGAAGAAATGGTGCTCACTGAATGAGTCATCCAGTGCTTAAGCACTCATTGAGCACTGAACTCAATGCAGACACTGTTTCCAAAACAAAAGCATCATTATATTGCAAGACAGTCTACAAAACTTTACAAACCCACAGAGCAAAACCACTTTCTCCCGTTTGTGAAAAAACTCTTATCCCCCCTCTCCCACCACCTCCCCCTCCCCCTCTTATCAAGCGCACTTTACCGAACACGGAGCCCTTTTTGCTGCCTCCACTTCGCTGACAAGATCCCATCCTCTCGCTCCACGTTACATAATCTCGCCCTGCATCTCGTCCCTGCGGCGACGCTGCAGCAGCAGCAGCTATACACGACCTCGACCCGGGAATATCCACGCGCGAACTGAGCCAAATTATAAGCAGCCTCGGGAGTCAGCTGGGAAAAAAAGGTCGCGCGCGCATGACGTGTTCCAGCAGCGCAGCGCGGAGAGCTCTCCATATGAAAAGAGGTCCTTTGTATCGCTCTCTCTCTCGTTCCCGCGAGAAGGCGCAAACCGTTTGCTCCGCCGCGAGCGCACATACAAGTGGGGCCAATTACGGCAATGTAGGTTAATTCAAACGTTTACGTTGTCGGCGCGCGCTTATGTGCCTTGTATGCGCGCGCATGACTATGTATATACCTATAAAATGTATATAAACCCGCGCAGCGAGTTGTGTATTATGTATACACATATATACACACACTGTATGCTTGAAACGATAGATTTATGTATACCAGTTAGTAGATTCCCGCACGAACTGTTGTCGCGTTTCCTCGGTATCGGAGCCATAGCCTTCCTCGACGACACAGACGACGTCGAGGAGGACGACGAAGACAGGTCACTCGTCGACATCCTCCCCCTTCTGCTGGATCGCCTTGCCTTCTTCTCTTTGTCCTCCTGCCGTCACGTATGCATACAGAGAACCGCCGCGAAAGTATAAGATATCATACACAAGCCACTACATTTTCCCTCTCTATCGATGTAATACTCCTTTGCGTGTCGACGCGTTGCTGCTCGCTATACTGCTCCTGTCCTTTCTCCAGTCTCGCGCGCGACAGACTATAGTGTACGTGATGGTGGTAACGTGTAAACTCGACTGAGCCACATTATATACATCACACGTGCGCAGCGCGCTGCATGAGTTCCTGGTATCTGCGCGCGCCCCGCGAGAAAAGCTGCGTCTGCGCTCGACTCAGCATATTATACTCGCTGGCTCGCCGCTGCTGCTGCTGCTACAGGCAGCGCATCATATATAGCATATATATATAACAGTCTATAACTGTGTGCAGCAGCCTGCGGCGTTCTCTCGCCTGCGCACGCGCGTTGTGAACTGACACTAGTCGTATATTCCACTCCTTGCGCTCGACTTGCTTGTTACTCGCAGCCGTGCGCGTGTGTATATCTGTGTGCAGGCGCTTATATGTATGCATATAGACACACGGACGAAAATTCAGTGTTAAAGATTTTTTCTCGCTCGGCCGCGTCACACCGAGCGTCGCGATAAGAGGCGTGATATTCTGGGAGTTTAGGCTGTTTGTTTGGGATTGGGAACCTTGGAGATGTTTTCCTTGAACGAAAGCTTAAGGTGGGAGTTGCCGTGAAAGTCGTCTGCTCCAAAATGTTGTTTTTTTTCCCCCCCACTTGCTCCGAAATATCGTACCGGAGTTCTTGGGATTTAAATCATATATCAGTATAAATGTATAAGCATCGTTATCATATCTCCACGGTCCGAGATACTTGATCAATAAATTACGAAAATGCTACATTAACATATATAGAACGATGAATTGAGTTATTACAATAATTGTTATTCATTCGACCACATCCGCCTTATCAGTCCCAAAGAACCCGATACCACGGTCGTGCCAAACCAGTGGCGTTTATATCCGTCCGGTGTATCCAAGCACGCCAACGCGCGCGCGCGCGCGCGCGAATAGAGCATTTCTTTCCGCCCGCTCCTGTGCGTCGTCTGGAGT
>JAYJLV010000046.1:20399490-20422379 GCA_036873485.1 Torymus texanus
TATTTTTTGCTCTAAAACACGATCTTTCAATTTGGTACAAATCCGTGACCCAAAGGTTATGCACTCTCCTTGTTAGTGATAAAATGAAAATTTAAAAATTTGATATTGTTATATTTATTGAGAAGAATGGGGGACAACTCGTAATATGCTATGCTAGATTGCCTAATCTCTGAATAAATAAATAATATTGTGTTGCCTGTAAGGCAGGAATCGCGTCGGTATCCGACATCTTCTTGTTTTTTTTTTTAGTACCAGAATGCCAGATAGAAACGATTACCAATCGACTAAAATTTTTATAGGGGGTGCCATAGTCCTACCTATACCGACTGCTCTATTTCGTCCTGCAAACAAATAAATAAAATGAATTATCCAAAACGAAGAGTGCACTCCTCTAAGTTTTTTAATGCGCAATCGATATGCTAAACCGGAGGTCAAAATAATTAGTTGTTTTCTAGTAAAATTTGAACAAAATAATGACATCATTCTCAAAATTTGTTCAAACTTTACTAGAAAACTATTAATTATTTTGACCTCCGGTTTTGGCATATTGATTGCACATTAATAAACTTAGAGAAGTGCACTCTTCCTTTTAAATAATTCATTGTATTTATTTTTTTGTAGGATGAAATGGAGAAGTCGGTAATTATTTTCATTGTGCATTTATTTTCACTAGTCAAGTAAAGATTTTTAGTAGAGTAACCTGAGTAACTCCTAATGGACTTTTCCAGGAATCAAAGATGTTTATAAGGCATATCTTGCTTCAATGTTAAATCCTTGACGAATCATGATTGGGATATTTGGTGGTTGAATTGTTTGTCCAGGGTTTGTCCAACATTTCACATGGAAATAGCCTTTTGTTTGGGACGTTTGCTGTAAATACTTTTATAATTTTGACTTAATGCTCATAGTAAAGCAATAAAAGTATGCATCAAAAGTTAAAATAATAATTTTTAATTGCTTAATGTTGCATAAACAAACGTACTCATCAAAATTAGTATCAAAGTATAACAGTATCGCATGAACGATTTGTCCAACTCCAGGAACTTATTTAGATTTTAATGGGACAAGTCACTGATTTTTCCACTTCGTTCACATGAAAACAAATTATGTTCGGAAAATCGGGAAAGTTGCAGGAATCAAGTATCCGATTGGTTGTTACATTTTTGTGGACAAGTCTTCCCGGATCGACGATTTTCCCAATAATGTTATATAAACTAGATATGACTATACAAAAACATTTGAATATCGTAATTTAGAGATATTATTACGAGTAAAACATTTGAATCGAAAAATTAACAAAATTTAGCGATAAAAACGTAATTTTGTCGGTGTACATGATACATTACGGCATCTTCTCACTGAGACATTATACACCTCGGTGTAGAGGTGCACGCAGGACAGCGACGATTCAGCGGCCATATTGGAAAATCCCTTTTATTACCCCCGTGCTGATTTTGAACTAAATAGGGACGGTGAATGTGCGACGCTCATTCGCCCGCTGGTCGCGCGCTTCAGCAAAGAGGAATCGGAACGGACGTATTGACCTCGCCTAGACGGGAGCGAAAATACAAAACCGCGAGAAAAAAAAGACTGAGCGTTGAGACACGAATTACGTGGAGTCAACGTTTGTGATTTCTCAGCAAAATAACGTGCTTATTTTAGAGTTTGAAAAAAAGGGGAGAACAACATTGTCAAAGGGGAGTTATAGTCGCTCCCTTTAACAAACCTTTGCAGGGCGGCGTGCGAAGGGAGACCCGACAAGGACGGATATATAGTCCGCCTGTGCGCGGCGAACCAGTCCGAGCTGAGTTCCTCTCATTTGAAAAAGCAAGAAGACTGCTCACACGTGTGAGTGCGAGCGAGAAGGAGCTAGTCCTCGTGCAATATATGTACTTACATAGTATCTACTACAACAGTACGAAATACTGTATAAGAGACAACACCGGTCGAGTGAGATAAGTTGTTCGGCGGGAGAAACCGCCACCGAGTGGAGGTCTCGTAGCATTCATACTCGCGCCCGCATGCGCTCGCAGCCAGACTGAAGGGCAGCTGCGGGCCACAGCACGAGAGTAAGCCGGATCACCGTGGGCCAAGTTAAACAACGACGAAGACAAGGTCGAGGACGATAACAGCGACGGCGACGACGTCGTCCAGGACCGCCGTTGTTAAATATCCGCTGGAAAGATGTCGGAAACAGAGGAACTGGAGGTAAGTGTCTAAGGTGGGGTTATATTCCGAGCGTGCGGCGTCGGTTAACTTTCCATAACGTTGGGGATAAGCACTTCGTTAGCGCCGGCCAATTGCTGCTTTCTGCACACGGCCACCCGCCACACGAGCATTTCCGGATATACGTTTGCATGCAAGCAGGCCTGTATATATATACTTTGGTACAGGCAGCACGAGACACTGTATAACACATATTTCTGAGAGTGCAATTGTGTGTGTATATATATATACGTGTCTGGCTGGCTGGCAGAACGGAGGCGATGTGTCGCTTTCCCAGACGATGACGCTCGCGTTCCCCGTTGCGCGCCACGGATTTCCTCCCCCACTTATCAATGAGGCGATGTACCTCGCACAGTTGTAATGTGTTCGTGTAATGACGTGTGGGACGATCGTTACCGACTTTCCTCGCGCTCAGTCTTGAGGGAGAGAAAGTCGTGGGGCAGGAAAATTTAGTTCTACTCTGGCAGGCACACGTATCAGGTGTGCCGATCGCCGCGGCGGGAGCGCGGGCGTGCCGAATGGAGTCGCTCTTGGATTCAGAGTATATGGTATAACCTTCAAAAAATAAGCGCGCGCACGTATGGAAGACTGTGCAAGCGTTACGTTACGTCTCATTTGGTTACGGGGAAACGGCTTTTTTCGCTTATTAAAAGGCGCGCCTCAGCCGTTGCTTTTTCAAATTATCTTGTGCTGCCTCGCTCGCGGGTAAGACCTGCATACGTCGTCATTGTGTAATCTCTTACTTGCGCGCTCTCCTTTGTTGAATGACTGTTTCTGTGAATGGGAATATGGGTGATATGAATTCTCACTCAGGCAAATAGAATGAGAGTTGATGAATGTTTGGTTTTTAAATTCCATCAGTACTTTTCTAATTCCATTCATTATTTTGGCATGTTTATTATGTACTCATGTCGATTGATTTTTTTTCATTTGTTTCAGAATATGGTACTAAGTTTTCGAGTGTCTGAACTGCAGATGTTATTAGGCTTCGCTGGTCGAAACAAATCTGGTAGAAAGAACGAACTTCAAACACGTGCCTTGGAACTACTGCGCCTTAGGTCACATCCAGTTCAATTGAAGATTCGTGAATTATACAAAACTATACAGTAAGAAATATTATTTTTGATTATTGTGTTTAAATGTTGACCATGGTATTAATATTGTGCCATAATGTCATAGGGCAGATCAACTTGCTACTCATCAGATGTATGGTCAAACTGGTGGCACAACTGAGCAACAAATTGACCAAACCATGCATTCCAGAAATTATTTCACAAGGTTAGTTATGGAAAATTTTTGGGCAAGTATTTAATAACAAAGGTTTATTTTTGAAAATTATTCTGTACAAGTTACCTACACTATTGACAAATCCTTCAAGTTTGTTTAAATACTTTCCCTGTTGAAAATTATAAATTCCAGAGAGCTCTATCTATAATTGAACATAGAACATCATAAACCTATTTATTCACTATTTTATATGGACTATGTTATTATTCTTTTATTGTTTTATGTTTATTTGCAAAAATAACATGGCATGTTAGTAATTTATTTGTTTAATTAACTGGGGATAAAAATAATGTATTAATATTTAACTAGGCAAGGCCATGCCCAGGCACTGAGTCAGCAACAACAAGCTCAACAAGCAGTAACTCCTGCAAAGGATTTACCTCCTGCACATCAGGCTTCTATACCACAGTCTCAGGTGACTCAAAGAACAGCACCAGTTTTCCAAACTCCTGGGTACACAAGTGTGACACCTCAGGTAAATCAATTTGATCAATTTGATCAATTTATATCAAAATTATTAATTTATACATTTAAAAAATAGATATTATTAGAGATTATTAGAGTTTAAAAATTTATATTGATTTCTAGTCACGCACAAGTAGTGCTGTCTATCCTGCTTATGCTGCATATTCACAGCAAAAGGTTATGCCTATACCTACACCAATGATTACAACCAATCAATATCCAATTCATCCAGATGTTAAATTTAAGAAACTGCCATTTTACGATATGCTTGGCGAGTTACTAAAACCATCAAGTTTAATGCCTCAGGGAACAATGAGATTACAAGAAAATTCATTTGTTTTTCATTTAACTCCACAACAATCAACTGACATTGCCAGTTCAAGAGACTGTCGACAAGGGAGCAAGATGGATTATACAGTACAGGTAAATTTATTATTAATTTTAATTTACTTTTAAGTAATGATAAAAGTAAATAACAGTAATTTATTCCAAAGGTACAGATGCGATTTTGTCTACAAGAAACTTCATGCGAACAAGAAGATTACTTTCCTCCAAGTATAAATGTTAAAGTTAATGGAAAACTTTGTCCATTACCAGTAAGTTATTTACTTATCAACTTTAAAATAATTAATAAAACGATAAATTTTCTTATGAGAGTGTTTCTTTAATTTTTAGAATCCAATTCCTACAAATAAACCAGGAGTTGAACCAAAGAGGCCACCTAGGCCAGTGAATATCAGTCCCCTTGTCAAATTGTCACCTACAGTAGGAAATCAAATTACTGTTTCTTGGTCTGCTGACTATGGCAGAAGATATGCGATAGCTGTGTATCTTGTCAGAAAGCTGACTAGCCAAGAACTTTTGCAACGATTAAAAAATAGAGGAGTGAAGCACTCTGATTACACTCGCGGACTAAGTTAGTATTATTTTAAAGTCAAACAGAAAAGTAATGATTTTCAGCTTTACTCATTAAAATGTATAATTTTTAGTTAAAGAGAAATTAAACGAAGATGCTGACAGTGAAATTGCCACAACGTCTCTTAGAGTGTCGCTAGCGTGTCCTTTAGGAAAAATGCGTATGACCACACCATGTAGAGCATCAACGTGTTCACATTTGCAATGCTTTGATGCTTCTTTATTTTTACAAATGAATGAAAGAAAACCAACATGGAATTGTCCAGTTTGTGATAAACCTGCATTATATGACAATTTGACGATTGATGGTTATTTCCAAGAAGCTCTTAATTCGAACAAATTGCTGCCAGATGTAAATGAAATACAATTACTTCAAGATGGTTCTTGGGAAAATCTAGTGCTTAAGAAAGAGAAGGATAAAGACAAAAGTGATAAAGTTGAAGTTAGCCCGTCTCCTTCCAAAAATGACGTTGATGTCACTGTTGATCTTGGTAAGTAAAAGATTTTGTAATACTTTTTGTGTTATAAATTATAGTTTTTCTTTGATGCATTCTAAACTATTGAAACTACTTAAAAGTTTAAATAAAATTAAAAGGAATGAAATACATTGGTAAATAAATAAAAAAAATTTAATTTCAAATGATGCCTGAGAAAACATTTTCTACTACTGTACTATTTTGATTGGTTCTTTAATGAACTGAAATATCACAGAATTGGTTACAGTAAACTGAAACTATTAAAAGAAATTAAAATAGATTTATTGTATATTTGGTTAAATTTGTTACTTTTTTAATTTGCAGATGAAAGTAATTACACGCCTTCAACGCCTTCAGCACCGAAGGAGAAAAAACGAGCACTTGTTATCGATTTAATATCGGATAGTAGTGACGAAGATGATGATAGTAGTATTACGCAAAGTTCTAATAAAAAACAAGCTATTGCAGTGTCGAAACCACAAGCTAGTGCACACAGTGCTATAAGCAGTACAAGTGATTCTCCAGAACTAATGATTATCGATTTAGAATAAGATTTCCAATTTTTCGATTGATAAAACTAACTGACGTTTGTGGTGTTAAAGTGCTAATGGACACATTCGTACACCATACGAACAGTACAAAATGTCGTGCATCATATTGTACAGTTTATGTTAAATTCGAACACGATAAACTCCTACGGTAGTTAATTTGTGAACGAAACTTAGTTTTTTAAAGAATTTATAAAGTATTTAATTTTTTCGTTTAGCGATTAATTAATATTAATCACTAGTTAATTATTTGAATACAATTGTCGTACTAAGATAAAAATGACTAAATATAATACGTTTTTTAAATCATAAAAAATAAGTCACTAGTATTAATGTCATTGGTACATGGCAGAATGAAAAAATTCTACATTTACTTCAATTCAAATCGTTTATTATTCATCGATGATACTTTTCGTAATAAGAAGTTGTCGTACATGAAATTATACAATGAATTCGTTTTGTGCGTCATTGTTTATATTCTTGGTACTTTAAGTTCGTTTACTCGAAATCGAAGAAAGGCTGGGGTGGAGGCATGTAGTTACCCTTTCGAAGAGGGATTTCTGAGATCTTTCTATCCAATGGCTCGCGTGTGTCGTAGAGACTTGGTGCTTGACAAATTATTCCCGCTGTTCCAACAATACACGCCAGCGTGAAAACCCACAGGAAGAACCTGTCCAATACCATTGCCACGAATTTCCATTCCTCGATAACCTATACATAAAATAGGATTTTTAATAAACAATATATATTTCAGAAACAAAACTGTACTATGTACAATTGCTGTTTCTCATTGAGTGAATGAGTATTTTATTCTATTCACAAGTTCGATAATAGTTCCGCATGACAAGGTCAAAGAAGTTATAAATCAGTTGAAATGGTTAATAAAAATTACACTATGACTATATTTTGTGATTATTTTTTAGTTTTAATTTCTGTACAGTTTTCAAATAACTTTGACCGAATAAATAAATAAAAAAAGAATTCGTATTCGTTTTACTTCACGTATATTATCTATGTAAAACCGATTCTTTTATTTTATTGTATTTATAGTTTTGCTAAAATATCCTCTAATATATTTATAACTTTCTAAACGCTATGAGATACCCGATACTTGAACGTCAGAAGCAATTACTCTATTAATTACTTCATTAATACGTTAAAGAGTGGCGCGCGTCAATCAGGCGCACTTGAAAAACGTCGAAAAATAAAAGGGATTGATCTCATTATATATAATTACAATCGAAAAGGAGCACATTATTCAAGCAAGAATTATATCGCGCGTTCTTAACCAGTAAGTACGTGCGTGAGCTCGGTGAGTTCGTACCTCGTTG
This sequence comes from Torymus texanus, assembly GCA_036873485.1. Classification (NCBI taxonomy): domain Eukaryota; kingdom Metazoa; phylum Arthropoda; class Insecta; order Hymenoptera; family Torymidae; genus Torymus; species Torymus texanus. Next base: position 20,406,739 of record JAYJLV010000046.1, read on the forward strand.
TCCTTGTCCGCATCTTTAATGTGCTGCGCAATGAATCTGACGCCTTGTAGAGCCATCATGATGTCCGGCGACATGTGTCTCGGCATTGTGTTCTCGCTGTCGGTCACTGCAACGCACGCAATGAAGCTCGAATGAATCGGAGTAAAAAAGAAAAAAAAAACAACAAAAAACAACCAATCTGACATCCTCTCGCAGCCCTCAAAACAAACCAACTAGACTATTGCGTATCATAATAATATATAAGAAACGATAAAACGCCCAGAGGCGGCACGCGACAGGTAGAGGATCCGGTTCTGCGCGCGCGCGTGCCTTCGATATAAAACTAGCCACAGGATGTTTGATACGTGTTATATATATATGCGTTTACCTGAAGGGTGGGCTTGGCGTGACTCCTCGTCCCGCATGTTCTTGTACGCAGAGGTGACGCTCTCGAAGCCATCGGGACTGTCCTTGGACTCGGACGGGTAATCACTTATGCTGTCGCGGAAGCTACGGGATGAGGAAATAGTCCATTATTAGATATATATGGGTATAGGAGGTGCTAAAGGTACTGTGCGTGTGGGTATATATACACGCCGAGGGGATGCGATATTGTACGATTAAAAAAAACACTTATTCCTGCGGTAATTAAAAGAGGCAATTCATTAGGTTCATTATACTGCACCGAGCTGTTAGAATTTTTGTCAAGTGAAAAAAAAGTTGCCGCGGAACGCAAAGTTATTGAAGTGCGAAGTAATTGAGTGCGGTGCGTGTGTGTGTATATGCTTTAATTAACGCGTTAAGGAAAACCTCGGATTCCTAGAGAAACTATTAAGATCCTTCTCGCGTACGCGGCGCAAGTGTTTATAGAGTAATTTCGCGGAATAGCGCGGGCTTTTTTTCAGAAATATATCGCAAGATTTAACGGGACGATAAAGTAGAGGGTGTCGTTAATGAACGCGAAATAGAAAGAGTACTCGCGGCAATCTCGATGAAGAAGCTATTTAAGTTATCTTGATATGGGGAGATACTTTTTTTTTCTTCTTTCAACCATATCATTAGTTTTAATATATCGTTTTTCTTCATCCGCGATAAGTATTTCGATACGGCACGTATGGAGAACCTGAGATAAGCACACGAATCACCTGAAGTCCATTTCGTTGGTATATCCGCTGTCCAAGTATGTGTCGTCGTATTCAGGCGTCGCATAGGGTGTGCGACGCATCATGAGGACTCGAGGCATCCAGTGTAAAAACAACGAGCGCACCCAAGGCGACATGTTGTGCGTGGTCGGGGAACTGCAAGACAATTGAGTATTAACGCCACGACATGTTGAGTGATAGAGCGATTATGGTACAGTGTTTCAATGGCATATATGCAGTCGACATATGTGTTTGTGAGCGTCTAATATGTGAAACTTTCCTTTTCTCATCGTTAATTCAATGATCATATGTGGTGGTGTTGTCGCAAGATATAGTATATAATAGAATTTCGGTGCACAGTACATGATTATGTGTATTTAGATATAATATATATGTATATAAGTGTGGATCTATATATGTGAATTGGAGCATACCAGTAAAGTGCGTTATTCCGTAAATGGAAATGCATGTTATTTCGATTCAAATATATGAGTGCCAAATTGTTTTGCGTACGTATCTCAATACCAGATGTGGGTGTATTATATATATAAAACTCTCAAGTAATGTGTCTATGTCTATATGTATGTGAGCAATATTCGGTTAATTTGAAAAATCATCGGAAAAATGAATTGTCTTCTATATATATATAAAAAAACATGAGTGATTGAGAAATAATTACAATGATAGTTTCAATCTAAATTTCTAAACTTCAATATGACTAGTAAGAACTGACTTGATTTAAGTTTGCGTTACCTGTTAATTACTCTGTGGCAATTTAAAAATAAAAATATTGAATGTTTAATCAATTACTAGCAGCACGCTATAATAATATTATCTTATAGAACGTTTTATTTTAAAAGCTACGTGTAATTTTGCAATATATATGTTACATATATTGCAAGCTTGCCCGAGTGAATTAATGGGATACCCACCGGAAGTGAACGTTGAGCACGCAAACGGTCAGCCACATGGACAAAGTGACCAATATCATGGTGAACAGGAGGTATTTGCCGAGCAGCGGTACTGCTAGCGAAGTCGGCGGGATAATTTCTGCCATCAGTAGGAAAAACACAGTCAGCGACAGAAGAATCGAGGAACACAGTGAGACCTGTAGAAAGAAACGTTCAATTACGTCAAGATTTTATCAAGAATCGTGTGTCGTTTTTCTTCGATACCACGAGATGATTGATTTAATTAACGGAGATTTGCGATGATACGAGAACTCACCTTTTCACCGGAATCACTTGGCAAATAGAAAACAAGAACCGTTAGGAAGGTAATACCCACGCATGGTATTATCAGGTTGACGGTATAAAACAATGTTTTTCGCCTCATTTTAATATTAAATGTAATATCTGCAACAAGAGGTAAACGATTGTACAGGCGTTAATGATGAATGCGTATATAAATAAAGGAAGCATGAATGATTACGCTGTAAGACGATAAATTGTCTTCTATATACAGGAGCATTTATGCGTGTATATATAGATGTGCAAAGATTAAGCGTTAGATTATACGTACCGGAATAAGGTTCCTTGCAGCAAGGATAATACTCCTCATTTCTCGAGGCCGGTACCTCGAGTATGTCCCACTCGACGGACAAGTAAAAGTCCTTCAAATCAATTCCCCTGGAGACTACGTTACTTCCAGGCAGTTGCTCCATGTGCTTCAAATCCACCTGGTGCAGAGGAAAGAGAAATAAAGTGATAACCAATTTCACTAAATATATGTATATGTAATATTAGAAACTCCAGCGAAACTCTCTATACATTAACTCGTTCGCCGCGGGTATCTTATATACGCGGGGAAGCCATCCATCCTTCACATCTGTGTATATATACACTCGTCCCCGCGGGCCTTTAATATTATAGATATACGCACACTCTCGTATATGCGTAATGGGCAATTACGAGATGACGCGAAATATATTATATATACATACATACCTGCGCGCCGTTGTAGGTCCACGAGCCAAACTTCATGTTACATGATTGCTCGTCGAAGGGGAAGTACTCGACGTTGATCTCGCAGGAGGATTTGTAGATGGCCGGCGGCTTCCAGGTGACCTCGCCAGTGTACTTCAGTGTCGCCTTCGTCATGAGCGTCACCTCGTAGTTGCCATCCGCGCTGTTAGATAGGAACGCATGTATGTTAACGGGAAACATTTATAGGAGATAAAGGGATAAATAAAAATGAACCGAAAGGATATTAAAAATTAAAATTAATCGGCCTTGGGTATAATGTATAGATGATGTATGTAGGCATGCGAGAACTGCATTTCTCATCGCACCGTGCACGGATATCGTGCGGCGTTTATACCTCCGGGCGTAGAGTGGATGGAGATGCACGGGTGCTGCTTATATAGTTTACACAAAGAAGATAAAAAGGTACAACTGCGAAGGAGATTGTAATTACGGATGATTACGCGATGGGGAGCACGGGTGCTACCTTGTCGCTTCTAATTGCGTCGATATATAAATTTGGAATTTAGTGAGTTATATTTTATTACACGTGGCGTTTCAGCATTATTTTTAAGCGGTTCTATTATGGTTTACTTGACCAAATAAGAAGACATAAGTATGCGATTAAGAAGCAAATGTTTTATTAATGTTTAAGGTTTTGGTTTTTTTGGTTTGTTGCATGAATTGAAGTGCGGGTGATTCATCATCTGTGCAAACGCGAGAAATAAATCTTGCCTCTGTGAGTTGTTCCCGTCATGTTTTGCCATTGTATAAAAAAAAAAAAAACGTCATCAATCAGTGAAGAAAAATGTGTTACTAAACATTCAAGATAGTCCCTGTATTTCTAAAATAATCAATTACTCAGTTCAATTCGACCGGTCGCGTTTAAAGAAAATGCGCAAACATACACGACGAGCCACCCGTTGGGGAAATAAAAAGGAAATGAAGGGTAAATTCGAAAAGACGACACTCACTTATTATACATGACGATGTCAGGCAACCATATATTTTCCGAGGGCACGTACAGCATCTCCACGCCGCCGTAGTCGTCCGGCTCCCATCGCAGCTTGTAATCGAACCATTTCTGCGGCACACACGAGTATACACAGAGAGGAAGGGTTAATTATCTTACTATTTGCATTTCAGCATGGGATGGTAAGAAGAGGGAGGGAAGGAGGAAATCTCGTTTGCACGGCTGCCGAGGAATTTGCCCCGAATATATGTATCGCGAGAGCGCGCGTATGCGATGTGTGCTTTAGTTGAGGCGCCAAAAAGAAGAAATAGCTATATATGTATATATACGTATATATGAGCGAGGGGACGTGATGGTTAAACCAGTTCGCAGCATAATATTTCCAAACGAAAACTTTATGCGACGTTTATTCGACGCGCTCACGCGCTTATCGCTTCGGATTTGGCGGATTTATATATACGCTCATGCCGAGGAACGACGTACATGTGGTCTCTCTTTCTTTATTTATTTTTTTTATTTACGTGTATATATATATATATATCTTTATTCCTTTAGCGGCTTGATAATATTTAATGACCCGTATCAAAGATAAGTCGTGAATCTTCAAGGGGCAGCCGAAAATTGTTTTTTCTAAATTATGTATACCAGCGGGCAGTGGATAATGAAGATATATAAGAGTCGCCGTATAAATCGCGCTAATATTCAATTATATTTTATACTCATTATACGATATTATTATGCAAACGATAAACGATGCGGGCTGAGCGATTGAAGACCGAACCAAACGTGTCCTGCTTAATCGAGTTAAATTGGAATTTTACCTGTTCGACCCAAACATTCGTTGTCATTACTTGATTCTTCAAGTTCTGAAAAATAATTATACAAAGTATGTTAATCATATTATTTCACTCTGTCTGCGTGTAATTATAAACATGTATTTATTTTTTTTTTTTTTTTTTTAAGGAAAAGCTTGTGCAATCAATTACCATTTCAATTAGCTGGGATAGCTTCAACCCCAGCCATACTGTGAGTGTTTCGGTATTGTTAATAACGGGCCGAATGAGTCTGTTGTAATTGGATAATAAATCATCATATAGTCGTTTTGTGTCAGGATTCGCCTCGAAGCTTTTGATTTCCGGATGGAAACCTGTAAGTCATATATACGGTTTGTTATATTTTGCGCATTGAATTTATAATTATATATATAAAAACAATTTATAACGAATCATTAACAATAATATCAATGTATTGTACATCTGTATATAAATTTTTATAATGATATGCACTATAAATATATATTATGTTATACGATAATTACGTTTAATTATAGTCTGAGAAATTGACCATGAGCTTATACGCTAATAAAGTGTAATTCGATTTTGAAAAGTTAATTATATCTCTCGAAAATATAATTAATTATAAAAGATTCTTTTTTAATTACATGAATTTCTCTAACGAAATGAAGAAACCGCCCATATCCTCGACTCTCTTCGCCGAAAATCACGAGAAACTGCGCGTCCGCGAAAAACAATAGCCAATCCACTCCCACCCACCGCATAGATATAGACGGAAGCATAACAAAACCGCAAAAGGGGCGTAGTACTGCCGTACGGACCCGCACATCCCAACCTTCACTCTACAGCCGTAATGTATACCCGCAATCTTGAAAACTACACGACCGGCCTCGAAAAATCACGAAGTCCTTGAAAGAGACGTGCACAAGTGCACATATATATCAAAAGCAAAACAACCCCACAATGTTTACAGCCTACACATCTTACGATGCACGCGCGCGCGCGCACCCGCCCATCATAATCATCACAGCAACTAAGCATATATATGTGCATGTATGTACTCACCGTCGGCTACAGCGACGACGGAGAGGAGAAGCGAGGCAAGAACCTGGCGCATCTCTCTCTTTCCCCGGGCCGCGGGATGACACCCGGGCCCTATCGCACGCTATCCGGTCAGGGGGCGGCGGCTTGTATATATGTATAGATCTCGTACCCCGACGTCGACGAGTGATCACGACAAGACTGCAGCATCCACACGGCTCAGCATCCCTACGGCTGCTGCTGCTGCTCCCTTTTGCTCCTCTCGGTACGGGGGGTGGATGGAGACGGGGGTGCGATCGATTACCGACGCGAGCGCCGCCGCCATCTCGCGCACACACGCCCCATGGTTACGCGCTGTTTCAGCGGCTGAAACTGGACTATTTTGAATTCCGCACGCGGATGTGCGACTGAGGAGCGCGCTTTGAGCGAGATGCTGTGAGGATTTTGTTGTGGAATTCTGGGATATAAGAGGGTGAATAATTAGCGGTATAGCTTGGAAGATTTTGGTTGTTGACACGTTACTGGTGTTGTTCACTGTTTAATGTGTAATAGTGCGATATTGACCAGTAGCTAAAATTATATAGAGATATTTACCTTATTGATAAGAGTGTGTATATATATATATATATAACTTGATTTATTTTAGCTAGTCAAAAAGTTAATTACTGTGTTCAAAGAAAAATTCGTAGTCTTATCTAGATATTTAAAGAATTTTATGTTTTAGCAATAGCGCTTGCTAAATTTGTAAAATGCTACATCATGTTTTAAACATCTATAGTATATTATCAGTAGTTTATAATTTTTAAAGATCTGTCAGTGCAAGTAATTTATGTACTGGATTCCGATATTACCTACTTAAAGTAACCTAAGCAGACATTACTGACACTGATAATAAGACGTGTCTGCGAGTACATAGATTTCCGTAGTAAGTAAAATCTTTAAATGTTTTATACAGCAAACAGATAAAATGAAATTCAAAGTAATTAATTTGATAAATCTTTACGACACTTCTTCGTTACTTTCCTTTGAAATTTAATGACTGCATACATTTACTTGAACGAGCGATCCTTATCGGCAATGCGAATGAACCACATTAACAATACTCATAACTAAATACAACTTACACGATTCACCTACCCAATACAGCGTAACCAGATGTTCTCATTAATACTTCTTCCATTTACTTTGAGCCGCTAATGAGCCACATATCGAAAGATAAAATCGATAAAAAAGCTCAATCACTCGAGACAGGAGAAACCACCGAGCAAGGTTCCGACTGCCGCTTACTTTTATATGCATTCGTCCAACGAATAGTCAGAAAAATCCGTACAAGATAAGGCGCCACAGCTCGCACTCGCAAAAACCGATCACTACGACGACTTACCCGCTTGCGGAGCTGCAGAAAACTCGTTCCCTCGCGTGCGCTTATATAAACCTTTTTTACCAGCCGTCTATTCGAGTCTGCGCTGCCGGTATACATACATGCGGTTATACGCGCAGACTACGCGCGTGATAGCAGAGCGATGATGAGGCTTGCGGCGCGCGTGAACGAGCGAAGAGCAAAGTCGAATCGATTTTCACGCCCCGGGCGGCGCGTATACGACGTGGACCCGTCGGCAATGCAACGCGCCGAGTGTATAGTATAATGGGAAATTATGCATGCGCGAAACTTATTTTTGCGCAGAGCGGATTTTGCCGGCTTCGTAATTAAGAATTTCTGCTGGTTTTTTGCTTGCAGGGGTTTACTCGATGTAAGAAGGTCTTTTAAATGTCTTTAATGATAAGACCTTTTGCGGTGCGAGGTGGTATAATGATCTTACGGCGCCCGTACGTGGTCAGTGTGTTATTATCGATAACTGTAAAACTAGAGTGGATGTGATGTGGAACTAGATATTTCTTTAATGGTTATATAATAATTACTTGAAAATTCTGTATTTTTAATTGGATTATAACTAGGTGTAATTGTTCATAATTTTTTTTACACTGAATGCATTAATTGTACTGTATATATACTTCTGAGTAATAAGAAAATGATGATTAAGCGCAAACTTTTCCAAGAAGATAATTTTCTGACTTTAGAAAATATGAGAAGTGTAAATAAGTAGACATTTTATTGCTTTTTTCACGAACAAAGTTTTAATTTATTTTTTTTTCCAACGATTTCACGAACTGAGTAAACACTCGTAAAAAATCGAGTTTCTGCACAAACTGAGAAAACTGTGTGTGAAATTTAAATTTATTTTTCAAAATAAACTCAAATGAAATTTTCAGTAAAAGAAAAATATTAGTAGAACTGTATGAATTAAATAAGATTTATTTCTAAAATGAAAGCTTTTACGTTTCTAATATACCGGCTCTATAAAATCTTTACAATGCAGAAATGCAAAAACACTCGATTTGGTAGTCCCATAGAAAATTTATTTACATATTTTTACATTTAGATTTTCGTCAGCCTTAGCCACAAAAATGAAACTATCAAACAGCAGATTTGCTATTCTATTGAGCGGTGTATTGTATATTTTTTGCACAACACACCTTTGAACTTACTTAAAAACAGATACTTAATTGAACAGTATATCGGATATAAAAGCCCACCAATATTTTTTTCAAATTTATTCAGCATTATTTTCATATTTTATCATTATTATTATTATTATTGACACTCTTTCATTTTTCCTGTTTATGAAGTAGAGGAAAATTTGTGAGTCGTATAGTATATTGACAATGCACCGCTATTTTAATGCAAATTCAGGTCGGTACATAAAAACTACGTGGAATATGGTAAGGGTTATTTATATTCTTTATAGTTTTATGAAAGCGTTATATATCTGAACCCTCTGTTTTTTACTACCAAATGAAAATAAAAAGGCTTCCCCCACAAAGCGGACTTGATATTCTTTAGCCTTTAATATCACGTACATGTATACGTCACTATAATTTTCTACACCCACGACCTGTGTATATATACACTCGTCCCTTTCCCTGAATACCCCGAACTGTTGGGATGAGATAGCTTTAATTACTTCGATCCAACATCTCGTTAACAAATTTCGCGTTAACATTTAATCTACCCTTAGCATGTGCTGTCTCTCTCTTGTTTGACGATCAAAGGGCCGCGCCCTCACGCCCCGTTAACCCAGCGTCCTGCGTCGCCTCAATAAAAAACCACGCGCTCCAGCTCTTCTCTAGCAGCTTTATGCTAATATACACGATCTCGCCGGCCGTCCGCGAGCAATGTCGTCGTGGCCGCGTCGCCAATGACGTCTACCTACGTCGCATTAGCCTGCACTCGCGCCTGCAGCAGCAGCAGCAGTAGCCGTCGTCGTCAGCGCGTCGTAATTGAAACGTGTCGGAATTATTAAGCTCGGGGCGTCTTTCAAAAGAAATTCCTCCACTCGCGTCCGCTCGTGCTCGTCGTCGAGTGCCCCTACAGTAGTAGTGTCATCCGTATTCCCTTTGTCGAAGCAGACCCTCTCACTCTCTCTCTCTCGCTCTCTCTCTCTCTCCCTTGCTCTTCACAAGTGTAGCTCTCTTTCTCGCTCGCTCGCTCTTCCTCGTCGCGCTCCAATTTAGATGAGGCGAGAGAAACGGCACAAGAATTTTTTCATTTCTCGAAACACCGGTTCACCGGTATAGCATCGGATGCGCGCGCACGCGCTAAATACTTCTCTCTCTCCGTCTCTCTCTGGCTCTCACCCTCTTGCGCCTGGTTGATCCGAGTTTAGATGAGAATTTCTTTCGCGCCCCGTGCGCGCGAACGCGCGAGAGTTAAAGCTAGGGGTGTACGCGCGGGAGAGAGAGAGAGAGAGGGAGAGAGTCGGTTAACGACGCCGTAGCTCTGATGCTTATCATGCGGCTGACGTTTATTTCAGAAAGCCGCGAAGGCTTGATAGAATTCTCGCGTGTAAATTCGAGGGTGAGATTTTGCGCGCGCGGAGCGCCCGGCATGCGAATGTTTTTCAGTCGCGTGTGTATATATGTGCGCGCGCGTGCGCTGTGGACGCGGATTTGTTGATAAAGATTGTTTTATGACTCTATCGAGCTGCGGCCTGTGCTGAGAGGGTTAATAAAAAATTAGCCACTGCTGCTATTGCTGCTACTGGCGTTGCTTCGTGAACATTCGACGCGTATTGTACTATTATATCAAGCTTTTTAAGCGAGATGTGCTAAAGTCTGTTTTAAATTAAGTTAGTTTAATATAATTAACATTTTTAGTTCAGCTAAAGTATAAAAAGAATTTCACAAATTTTAAATAATCAAAGTTAGCATTTCAACGTTGTTAACGAGAATGCAGTAATTAAAAGTAAAAATATTTTTATCATTTAATATTCTCATGGTAGCATGAAAATAACAATTTTTTTTAAAATAATTTATTACTCATGTATGGATTATGCAGCATTGCAAGTGTTAAAGCATTTTCCTAACAATATAAGATATGATAAAATAGAAGAAATTATTAATATATGAATAATTTCTATATCAGATTGTATCTTGAGAGTTTTAAGCGTTTAAATAATCATCATTATATAGGGTGAAGCTCTTAATTATTTAATAAGAACAAATAAGAGTTTATTATGTTCCGTATATATTTTTTAATAGGGAAATTTTGCGAGACATGGGATAGACATAATGGGGTAAGCTACATAGAAGCGGGTTTCAAAAAAGGTTAACTACATACCGGCATTATCCCGTATATTTTCCACCCATTATTATTCTACAAAGTCCAGCTTTTAGCGTAAAATGACTAATTTGTCACGAAAGGTATAACGTGTTTAATTATGCCTTTAGAAGCCAACGGCGCTAAGTAGTTTTCAACGATTTTTATATCAAAAACTGCGTTGCGCTCACATAACGCTAGACGCCGCCGCCGCTGCTGCTACCGCCGCAGCATATACTACTTTCGAGCTACTTAAACGCCGCAGTACTTACTTCGCGCGCGTGCGCGCATCCCTTTATAATCGCATAAAAGCCAAAAGCGCGTCGACGACGGCGCACAAGCAGCGGCGAACGAAATTTTAAACGCACACCTACCTCTGGAAAAGTAGCTTCACTCTCCCTTACTCCCTCACGTGCGTTAATTAAAAACGCAGCTAACCCAATTGTGACGCTCGAAAGTTTAAAAACGTTAAAATTATACATGTGTCGAAAGGAGTGTAGAAAGCCCGTGAGAAAGAGTAGAGCAATTAGGGAAGAAGACTACGGGCGTGCGAAGGAAGAGTTCTCTGCGGTGTGGCACAAAGAGCCTTTTTTCTCCGCGAAATAATAAGCGGCGGCGCCGGGCGCGAAGAAAAGAGAGTACACGAGAATGAGAGAAAGCGGCGGGAAAAGCCGGACTTTAATCCACCTCCGCTTCTCTCTCTCTCTCTCTCTCTATCTCTGGCTCGCTCGCTTGCTACGTCGCTGTTGTGCAATGCAAATTCACACGCGCGGAATGTAGGTATATACGTACGCGCGTCCGGTGACGAATTGCCTTGGCAGTCGTAAGTAAATAGACCGTCGGCGTTGGTCGCCGCGGCCGTAGTCCGCGTGTTCGCGCGCGAAACAAACTATGCGTAGCCGGACGGTAGAATTTCAAGTGGAGGGAACAACGGCTACCGCGGCGCGCCCCGACGAGATTGATTGAATGATTGAGTAATTTATGCTCGAGGCCCGTACGCGCCTGCTTCTACGACCTGTATGTGTCTATATATATATATATATATATACACACACACACACACACACACACACACACACACACACACACATACACACAGCGGTCGCACTTGTTTTGATGGATGGAAAAAAGAAGGGTGGAGTACTGCCTGTAGAGGGTGAGGGTGTACAGAGGGTTGGTGTGTGTGTGTGTGTGTATATATATATATATACACACACACACTACGTTCGCTCCCTCTCTTTTTCGACTTTGGTTTGTTTAGCCTGCGGCGCGTGAAACGTGCCTTTTTCCCCGTCGGGGAATCTCCGCGCGCGCGCGTGATTTCACGCTGATTTCGTTTCGAGGTGCGCGGTTGCCAGAGCAGGTTTTTTCCGCGGAATGGATGACATTGAATTTTAAACTTCATTGCGTGGAAAGTTAGTTTGTTTTTATAAGGTTATGCATACGTTTTTATTAAGTGTTCTTAATTTAATAGTAAATGTACGTAAATAAATCGTTTGTGATAGAATTAAGGTTGCTTATATGATGTTATATGAAATGAGCCTATGAAGTTATTTGAAAAATGAAGTAGGATCGAATTGGTGACGTTTTCATACTGCTTATAAAAAACTTATCATAGTGAGAACATTCAAATTATTCATCCTCTGAAAACGACCAATTAGTAAACGAACTTTGTCAATTCTTTAAGCGCATCGATTGTATTGGAAAATGTAGAAATTGTAGAGTATATATATCAATTTTTAACGTTGCTTGATTTATCCTAAATCTCAAGAAGTACAATAATGTGAATAAGAAAAATTTGCAATAACTGATTTATTATGTATTGAATATATGTGCAGTCCAACAAAAAGTTTCTTCTATCGCCGTTGTGAAAAAGATGAATAAAAAAAGAGAAAAATTGAAGCACACCTCTGCAATATATTTTTGCTTGTTCTAAAGGTCGTTCAATATACGAAAAAGGAATTAAAAAGGTGTCGTGAAGTAGTTTTACACAGAGCAAGTTTATTTTGAGAAATTAACATGAGATAAATGTATGAAAAGTGGTCACTGAGGATTGGTAAATAAGTTTCCAAATGTGTCAACAAATTTACTTCGAGAAAAATTGTTATTAAATTGAAACGATCCTGTTTAATGATAAGTACATGTAAAGAAGTTCTATCCTTTGATACATTAGTAAAAATAGCCACTGCTTTGCTTCCACTGAGCAGTGCAGTTAATAATCGTATTCAAAAAATGTTAATTTGAAAATACAATTTCATTAGTCTGTAAAATTTATTAATATTATATACAAATAACGATAATTACGAATTGTTGTAAGATCTTGTTTTTCAATGGAGAAGGTTTATGAAAAATGCATTTCGTTTAAACTAATGAATTTATTGTCAGTACTTTGAGCTACGGATAAACTCTCTAAAGACTTGTGTTTGCTTACAACATTCATTTGTCAGGAAAAAAGATTTTATACCCATTTGATAAATGATTATCATGCACGGGGCTTGTAAAAACATAAAATGTCGAATTACCCTCCAGACGCTGTGCTAAACTTGTCAAAAGGAATCCTTTAATATCTTTTCTCATATGACATTTTATTTCAACATATTCTAGCAGGAATTTAAAAAAAATGTCATCTAACAATATATACCAAATTTTATGAAAGACTAATCAATTATTCACTTAGGGATAGAATTTCCTTAAATATTGCGATAATTGTTAAAAAATGGTCTCACAATCTGAACAAATGATGAAAATATTTTCAAAATTACGTATTTTTGTTACTTTTTGCGATTTTTAAATAAATGTAATATAGAATCTTTCAACTTTAACGATTCTTAGTTTGAATTAAAACTATACTTTTTTTTTTCAAGAAAATTTATTCGTATTTCTGGAAGCTGACTCGGTGATAATTATTATTGACTATTTTACGTTCATTTACCATGTTAATTTTCAATAAGAAAAATAGACAGGCGTATCACAAAACCATATTTTTGTGTTCATCAAAATGTTCTACGTGATTGTGTAGATATATTCTATAGAACAAGAAAAAATTTATTGTATTTCTTTTCTTTGTTTTTACAACTGAGTTAAGGGAAACTTTTTATCGCGTTGCCTACACTATTAAGTTCAAGATTCAGTTTTTGTCTCAAAAAAATATTTTGATAAAAAAGTTTTTTTTTTAATTGTATTGTAAAAGTGACAGAAATATTACATAAGAGAACAATTAAAAATAATAAAAATTTTCTTCAATGTTTCATACCTACTTACTGTTTTAGAAGTAGTAAACCGCCTTCACATTACTTTTTTTTTGTAAAATAACTAAAAAGAAGCAGATTTTAATATCCCTCGTATCCGTAAAGAGCAAGTCACTCTGCATCCTTGCAGGCGTACAATCGCGTCCACTATGCGATCTTTTTCGCGACGTTCCATTATCGACTCGACCCACGTGTCATACATATATTTATACGTTCAATGAATACGCTCAAACATGTATAAAAAAAAAATATATATATATATACACACACACACACACACACACATACACCGACCTTATACCCAGCAAGCTCAATTTATATCTTTAATCTACCGTAAGATCGCCCTCTCTAGAATTCGATTCACAAGCTCGCTTCTGTAATCAGCGTATATACGTGCACGCACACATATCCGGTACCACTGAGAGACCAGAACTAGTGCAATTCTATTATATACGCGCGAATCACTGTATACGCTTCATGCGGCGTCCGTCAAAAGCACCGCGCGGTCCGGCTTTAATTACGGCGAAATGGCCACTCGATATCATCCGAAATCTCGAAGCCCGCCGCCGGCATTACACAGACATACACACGCGCGCTTGCGAGCAGCGTATAGCCGGCTAATTATTTCTATAGGAAAATGCGATACCTACGGTGAGGGATCGTAGACAATGGATTTTGTGGGAGAATACATCGCGTATATATTCGAAAAGCGAATGCTGAACAGGTCTCGATGAGACAGACAATGGCCAGCGAGCTTGCAGGTGATGTAGAATTGAGAAGTCCTCTTTCCAGAGAGAGAGAGAGAGGGGGAGAGGAAGAGGGAGAAGAGACAGAGAGAGTGGGAGGACAGGACAGGAGTAGCAGCAACGAGGTACATTAATCTTTGTACTGGCTAGCTGATGAAGTAGCAATTTCCTTTTGATAGTGAGCGGAAATGGGATCGATATACCAGTTGACCGATCTCTGCTCTGTCGCGCGCCTTCTCTCCCTCACAATCCCCTTCTCCCCCATAGCCCCCTTCTCTCCTGTCTCCACCCACTCTGATCCATCTCGCTTCCGCGCGCTTCTGTCTTGCTCACTGCCGCGTGTATATATATATACAGTAAAAGGAGTTACATATATATCGACGGTGAAAGAAGAGAGGTCATCGATGGGAGTTAATTGAATTTCGCAGGTGTAAATTTAAAATGAGAAAAGTTGCGCACGAGCGCGAACGCGACAGAGTCGGAGTCGGAGGGTGGAAAAAAACTCGAAGTCATTTAGCGCGGGTTCCTGAAGTTTGCGCGAATCCTCTAAGATTCATGAGATTATCCGGAGGGGTGAGGAAGGGAATTTGCGCGCGCTCGCTTGCGTTGTCTTGCGACTGACGCGAAATAATCGCTTCGACGTTTGTTCGCTGTATGCCGTTCATCTGAGAAAATATAAGTTTATTTATTATTCGAGAAGTTTTGAATGGACTTTTAGTTTTGCTGGTAAACACTGGCTTTTAGTCAGAGAGAGACAGCTGCAATTTTTAGTTTTATACGGATTATCCCAATTGTTTTGTGTGAGTATATTTTTGTTTTGATTTTTAAAAAATTATTGATTCTCATCTAACTAGTAAATGTAGGAGAATATTTGCCAGGCTATATTTCGAATAGGCCTTGTTGAATTCGAACTATTTCGATTAAAAAAATTGCGTCAGCCAAATTCAAATAAAAAATTTAAATAAAAAAGAGTAGATAAGCTATGGGGGATCTGGGCCACCTGGCCCAGTACCCCCATAGGGTTCTGGGCCACCTCCCCTCCCCTCCAACCTCCCCCTCCCCCTCCCCCTCCCCTCCCCCACCCCTACTGGTCCAGGACC
>JAYJLV010000046.1:20425756-20443708 GCA_036873485.1 Torymus texanus
AGAGCCTTCGAATATATTAGAGATAATTAACTCTCGCGAATAATCAACACTGTTTATCTCTTTTGATGGTGTATATTCATCGGCATAAGATGATAATTTATAAATTACGTAATTTTTAAACTAGAAAAATTGAAGTTACTGTTTATTGCTGAAATGTGGTAACATCTATCAAATTAGCTGCAGTGCAGATCATACTATTTCACGGAAGAATACTATTCACCAATTTAGAGTAAAATAAAGCATTTTATAACTCAAAAAATCTTCCTTCCAATCTCGTAGCCGTCCTCATAAAACTTCAAACCTAATCAATTACCCAGATTCAGTGCTTTAAAAAAAAAAGAAAAAGAAACGCCCGTTTCCTTTTCTTGGGCAAAAAAACTTCTGCGCCGAAATCACCTTAGAATTCTCTCATCGCCCTCTTTCTTTCTCGCGCAAGCGCGTATCACCGTCTAATATATCTCTCGGCTCGCCGATCCTAAAGTCTCACTCACTCACTCTGTCTCTCTCACTCTCTCTTTCTCTCTTCTCGGCGCGAGTTACCCCTTATATACACTCTTTGTCTTATTCCCTGTTTACGGAGCTCGCTATCGCGCGCCGCAACGAGACCGGAGTAACGAAACAATTCCGCGCTTGATGCCTCTACGCTGCCGCCTACCCACTCGTCGGCGAACATTCAATTCCGCGAAATTTCGCGCGCTTGGGTGCGAGAAAAAGATAGAGGGAGGATGAAAAAGAGAGAGAGAGAGAGAGAGCGAGAGAGTGGAAGAGAGATCGTGTACAGGACGCCAGGGGAAAATATACAAGAACGTCGTACATTATGTATTCCGCGTCAACGTTGTTTGTATTTTGAAAGTTTTACGGTATTGATTTTCTATATTTTCAGCTGTAGACTTTTTTGTGTTTCTGAATAAATTATTGAAAGTCAGCTAAAAATTTCAATATTTTCCTGATTATTTTTTTACTTTTTTACAAATTTATTGAATTTTTTTAGTTCATTAGCGTTCTTACATACCGACATGTATTGGCATAGTTCTGATTTTAATTTGACATTTCTACAATCATATTTTTCTACCTGAAAATTTTTTTTATATATTGAATATAGTATTGATTACATATTACTTTTTAAAGAGAAAGCTGGGAAGCTGTAACCAAAATGTTTCATGTAAAAAACAGTTAAAAATATCTTTTTAATAAATTTTATTAAATTTTGTATTAAATTTGTTAAAAAATAATCCATAAATCTTGAGAAAATATGTTTATGCAGGCGTGTACGTTATATTTATTGAGAAAATTAGGCTCCAATGAACTTGTATATTTAAAAAAATATTTAAAATATCAAGATATTTGCATAAATCACAAAACACACACACACACACACCCTGATCTCTTTATATAAAGTATATATATATATACATTCTGCATCTACGAGCACGACGTATTTTTGAAATATCCGAATGACTTTGACAATGCACTCGAAAACCATTATCGTAACATTGAGGTAACACAGCTCCTCCCACCATCCCACACGAGCCACACACCTGGGAGCTTGCGTCGATTCGAAATTTCCGACCGCTAGAGAACCGACACGCGGAGAGCGTTTCGCGTAGGTGCACGCGGCACAGAGTCGAGGAAATACGGCACAAGCCTCGAGAGGTGATTTATACGAGCGAGCGCCAACAGACAGTAGTACGCTTTCGCAAAAGCAGGACTAGAGAAGAGAAGAGGAAAGGGAAAGGACGAGTCGAATTTCTTGTGCCGGCAGCTACGTTATAACCGCGATGAAACAAATGAATTTTCCTCGGCTATATGGGTATTTATATACACCTATATAATAAGTATACACAACGCGTGCTCGGCTATCATTATTACCTTTTTATGGAATAATGATGTGAGCAATATATTTCACGAGAAGTGCCAGCGCGAGGTGTTTACGGCTACTGGTCGAGTCGGTAACTGGAGCGTGGTTTTGCGGTTCGCGGTAGCGACGAGTGCGTGAAAAACCTGCGGAGCGATTCTCGCGATGATGTCCATTCAGACTTGCCCAGGCGATGATAGCTCGCGTATCTATCTGACCGAGTGGTTGTTTTAAAATTTCGCATTCTTTTCAAAGAATAATAATAATAATAATATACTTGTAAACAAGAACATGATATACGGGCGTACATTGTTAATAACATTGCAGTACCAGAATTTAAAAAGAAAAAGAAAAAATGTTTCACGTCGTCCCGTAAATTAAAGAAACAGAATGTCGCGCCACTATATCCATCGATCAAAAATCGCTCTTCAAACTCTCGTCCTCCACTCTTTCTATCGTAAAAAGCATAAATATCCTGCCACCTCTATCTCAGCGTTCGTCCCGCTCCCGGCGAATGCATTGAAACCCGCTCGCGAGGGATCGTGCGCGGCGCAACTTTGGCCGTTTAGACGTCGAGATTTTTCAAAAATTCAAGCAATCCCGCGCCCAATCTCGAGGCGCCGCTCGCCGCTATACGCTCTACACCCCACCGGCCCGAAAAACTTTCCTCGCAATCCCGGCGACGCTTGTTTACGCGCTCCGAACTGATCCTAAAGGTTAAAGAGGCGCGCGGGAGCGTGGAGAAAGACATCTCGTCGCATAACACAAGAGAGAGAGAGAGAAAGAGTGGGACGTCGTCGCAAAAAACGGCTTTACGATAGCTCGCGGGAGAGCGAGAGAGAAAGAGAGAGAGAGAGAGAGAGAGAGAGAGAGAGAGAGAAGAGCGTGTGCAAGTATGGAAGCAGATCGCGCAGCACAGCGCTGAGGATTCAAAGTATCACCAGGGAGCATTAAAGTTTGAAATGCAATGCTCGTATTCCCGCGATCCCTTTACCTCTCTCTCTCTCTCTGTCTCTCTCTCTCTCCGCATGTGCGAGAAGAAGACGAGGAAGAGAAGTCGCGCAGCGTATACTCTTTTGGTACGCCGCAGCACATAGCGACGTGCATACAACGTAGAGTAGAATGAACGCGTGGAGACAAAAGTTATATTTGCCTATCATAAATCTTTAATTTGTCGCTCGTATCGCTCGGAATAAGATACGAGCTGTCTTGCGTTAAATCTCTCCCTTTCGCGTTTTCGCCCTCTCTCTCTCTCTCTCTCTCTCTCTCTCTCTCTCTCTCTACCTCCCCTGCGTATACGCAGAGTATGAAGGAGAAACGTAGAGTGAGGGAGTAAGAGATATAGAAGAGTGCGAGAAAGAAAGAAAGAGAGGAAGAAAGGCGAGGAAGACCCGGGAGTTCGCCACCACTGCCACCGCCACGTCTTCGCAACGCATTGCGGTGGTCACGTTTTGTTCGGGTTTCGCGCCGCGCTCTTCTTCTTTCTCTTCACCCTCTCTTTCTCTCTCTCTCTCTCTTTTGCTTTCTCAGCGTACGTATACGTACACGGGGGGTGCCACTTCGCAGACATTGATATTATTCCCGACGCATTGCATACAAATGCACTCGCCACGGCAGCGCTTGCGCGCGCGAGAACGTGCGCTGGGGATATTCCGCGGCGAGATATTACGCTCTCCCGGCTTCTTCTTCTCCTTCTTCTTCTTCTCGCTCTCGTTCTCCTACTCCTTCCCTCGACCTGGTCTTACGAGGAGGGAAAATAAAACGTCATCGCGCGAGAGGGCAGACAAGCAGAGATCTCTTCCTTTCCCTCCTTTTCTCCTTCCTCCCTGAGGCTCATAGCGCTTGGATATATATTTTTTCGCGAGCTGTCCGCACGGGAACATTCTGTTATTTCGACTTTGCACGCCCGTCGTCCTCGTCATTGTCATAGTCAGATATCCTGTGGAATATCGAGCTCTCTATGTATATAGATTCAATTATCCACTGAGGATTTCGCGAAGGTGTGTTTATACATACTTATACAGGATACGTGCTAGTAGGGATGGGAGAAAAAAGAAGTAGAAGAAGAGGAAAGGGAGAGGGAGAGAATTACCGAGTTGCGGAAACGTACTGCCGAGAGGAGGGAGGTAGAGAGGGGCATTATTGATGTGACAAGATTATTAGTTTCCCTGCGTGGGATCGTAACATTTGTGAATTATGCTCTGGCCGCGGTTGGTGTACGTTTGTACGGGAGCGATATGAGCTCTAGCCGGCGGTGCGCGCACGCGGCGACTACGGACTTTTTTCCTTTCGCTTCGTTGGGGAGAAAGGGGAGTGTGACTTTTCGCACGGTAAGTGGCTGGAAGCACAGCGACTCTATCCAGATTAACTCTACGGATAATAAAACGATTTCAGGACTTTAGATTAATGTATACGTAGATTATGATATGCGAAAGGTTTTTCAATTTTATAACGGAAAAATATAACTGTATTTAAGTATTTTTTTACGCAGATAAAATGTTTTTTCTATAGGATTATCCTTTTATGCAAATTGTAAAATAATATTGCAGTTCTAATTTGATTGCCTAATGATATACGAACGATAAGCATCATACATATTAAAATAAATTAATACTTTATTTTAACAGTTCCGACTTTATTCAAAACCAAAAAAAAAAAAATAAAGATCCCCCACCTGCAAAGAAAGGTAGATATATACCAAGCCGCAATCTGTGCTCGCTCCCTCTATATAGACTTTCATATTAGCCGCGGCCTGTGCGCGCGTGCACTCACAAAAGGAGAAAACCCTTACAAGTTCAATAGGGATTATTCATCGGTCGCGCTGCTATACCTACTTCCCGCTCTAATTAACTTATGCAAATCGTTCGCCTTTTTTCTCTCCTCGCCTCCACTCTCCTGCGAGCGAAAACGCAAAAAGCGCCCACGCCGCCCTTATACGCGCGCGCGCGCACACACACGGCTGCAGTCACATATTATATATAAATCCCGCCTAGGGCGCCGCCGGAGAACGTCTGCAGCCGCTGATACATGAGAGAGAGAGAGAGGGAGACCACTCCGCTCCGGATATGTGACGGATACCGCGCAATATCCAATAAAGGGAGAGGGAGCGACGGCCTGGCCAATCTATATGTACATTAGCACGAGAGATGTCCGCTCAAGATGTATGGGCTAGCAGCAGGGCTCGTGCGAATATTAGCCGACAATAGCCGATTGCTATCACCTTGTGCCACCGCCGCTACCACCTCCCGCACGTCTTGATAAACACGAGAGGGAGAGAGAGTATCGGTCGCGCGCAGGCTACTGCATCTCATCCTATACTGAAATGCAGAGACTCGCGCGCTAATGCTGACAGAGAGTGAGAGGAAGAGAGACAGAGGTGCGGGAGGAGGTGGAGACGAATGCGAGAGTGGGCGAAAATGACAGGCACGAGGAAGGAGGGAGAGCTTAGCTCTCGATGGATCGCATCGCGAGTAGCGAGCTGCATCGCAGAGAGTGAGAGAGAGAGAGGAGTCGAGAGTTGAGGGAGAAAGATGAGAGATTGCGGGAACGACGAGAGAGAGAGAGAGAGAGAGAGAGAGAGGAGTAAGGAAGACGGGTATTAGATCAGATCTCACCTTGATAATGTTTATGGCGCGCGAGATCCGCGTTACGCGCGCACGGGTTGGCGGGTATACCTCGACGGCGAGTTGAGCGCACACCGAACGTGAAGACAGACGCGGATTAGATTAACTCGGCTTTCCGTACTCAGAACACAGAGAGCGGTGGCGGGGGGAAAAGGGAAGGGGAAAGTACGAGGATGTGTCTTCGTTTAGTTCGGAAGATAAACTGCTCTTTCGATAATATCGATCGCGTATCAGGGATTTCGAACAAAGTGTTATAGGGATAAAAAATAATGATGTGTCTATTTATCGTGAGGATGAAGATGAAGTGCGTCTTTCATTATAATGCATGTGTAATAATTTACTTAGAAGCTTAGTTAAATATTTTAGTAGGTATTCGGAATGTAATTTTAGCAATTTTTAGAACTTTAAGTTTTGAGAATTCTGGAAAAGTCTTTGATCATCTTTACGTGTAGGATTATGTAAAAAGGCTCAGCGAGGCTTTTGTGCATCGTATATATAATACTTTCTAAAACATCGTGCTTAAAAATAAATTTTTTCGTTGAAGCTGTGGTATGTAAAAGTGAATATCAGATTAATATAATCAAATAGTGTATAAAAAACTTACAAAGAATGATTCTGAATTTTGAACTCTTACCATTTTCATGGATTTTGAATTGACATTGTCAGTTCAGAGAGGGCTTGTGAATGATTGTCTAAGACTAAAAATGTATGTGGGTGCATTTTTCACGGTTACTTAATAACGTTTACGCTTTAATAAATTAGCTTATTTTATATCATATTTTTATCTATATTAATACGGACCACCGTGATATTTAGAAAATAAGTGGCTCTATTTTTTACAATATTTTTTTATATATACCTATATTGAATGTATTCCCCTATTAGAGGTGATGATTGTTTTGAATAGCTCAAACCTTGTTGACAACCACGATCGAATGATCGTATTTTATGAAATGTGAATATCAGCGCTGTATTACGTATATGTTAGTATTATCCTAGTATCAGTACAAAATATTTTGTTTTTCTTTGTTTTTATTTATCATAGAAAAATATTTGTATTTATGAACGTTTTTGAATGTGGTCCGCATTACGACCACATTTTTCAAAAACACATGTTCCTAGAGATTTATTAGTCAAATTAAATATTACTATCAGTAATATTTTGTTTAATTCTCATAGCCATTTAAAATACACTGTGCCATTTTGAAAGTCTTTACCTTATTCATGGCTATGAATACCTACAAGTACCTGCCCCCGATATTTATATCTCTAACCATTCTGACTCGTTCTACATATGTACATAAATGTTTAATAATTTAATTCTGTACTTTAAAAGTTCTTCTCAAAAATAATATATAGGAAATTAAGGGTGATAGTTTATTAAATGAATTTATATATACTTTAAAACTTTAGTCACAGAAAGAATAAAAATCTATATCAGAATAAAGAACTTTTTTTCTAAACCACATATACTGTATGATATATATTAAGAATAATCATCAGGCACCTCCCAGCTCCTAAAATATTTAAATCAAAAAGTATCTCACTGAAATGACAGCAACCCTGCAGTGGCCGAATTTCATCAAACTAGTCGAGCTCTTTGCTTCTGCTGATTTTCCCTCTCATTACACGCTCACATCGGGCGACCGCAATATTCCCTGTGCCCCTCTTAAACGCCGGTTACATCTCTGGGGAGATAGACACACACACGCGCAGTGAACTCCATCCGTCCATCCCCTCGCCAACCTCTATATCATCGGCCCGGGCCCGTATAGCTCGCTTCCCCCCCCTCTCTCTCTCTCTCTCTCTCTCTCCACAGGTGACACATGCCGTGTCGTCCTCGCTAATTAGCGTCGCGTCATGTCGGCCTGACGCGTGTTTGGCGGTTATATACAAGGCGCGGCGCGAAGTCGACGAGTCGAGGCGTGAGCACGTTCTCTCGGGCGCTCTCCGCAAGCCTGCATCTTTTTGCGCGCAAACTTCGTGACGCGCGAGGAGAGAAGGAGGGCCAGAGTTGATTAAGATAAGGGTGAGGGGGACCAGGAGAGTGGAAGGATTTTAGAGGGGGTGTTTTTGTTTATGGGCGGGGACGCTCGTGCGGGTGTGATAAGACGATTTCGAGCGCGGGACTATATATATATATATATACGTGGTGGGCGATGAGGGCGAGAGTGTGTATGTGTGTGGTTGGGATACTGTGAGTAGGGTTGCTTAGAAGATTGCGAACAATTTTTGCATTTTGGGAGAGTGGAAAAGTTAATTGGTGAGCGGTGAGAGACTGAGTCATGATAGCAGAGTAGATATGCAAGGGGAGGAAGATTAAAGGAGTTCTAAAACATGTTTCATTTGGTTATTTCTTTATAGTTGGAAATATCCTTTAGAAATATTTATAATATTGACGTTTTATAATGAAATTCGTAAGCCTTTGTGAATATTTTTCGTATCTAAAATTTATATTCAGCATCTGATATCCATCCTAATAAGTGTTCTTTCTTAAAATATGCTCAATAAGAATTGAATATGCGTTATTTCTATAAAAATAATGTCTTTTCGGATGGCCATAGCTTTGTCAATATATATCTCTCAGAATCATAAAAGCTTCACTGATACAAACTTCTGCTATACATTTAAACGAAAACTTTGCATACTTTTTATCAATATTTTTATTTTATCTTTTCACGTTATATATTATCTTATACCATATTACCTGTATTTTTGTAAGAAATTTTACTGTAAATACTCCATCAGATATTCGGAATATAAAACTATTCCATAAGAACCATCGAAAAGTTTAAACAGATATTTGTATAATAGCATGTTTATCATCAGATATTCAATTTAGAATATTTGTGAAATGAACTTTGATTTGCTATTTCAATCCAGAGACATACGCAAGTGATATTGATTGGCAATAAAATTTTGAACAATTAAAAAAAGTAATTTGTGACTTCGAAATATTATATTTTGTTTCTTTTTAGTGGAAGTTTTGTAATAGTATGAATGTTCTTAAACACATGATCCGTGTTTTGAGTATATTTAGATTTCAACCACACATTTTTTTAAATATCTGTATGTATGTGTGTCCACATTTATGTTTTAGAAACTACTTGTTTTGATAAATTATGAAATGAATGAAATTAAGGATTGAAATTCTAAACTTTAAAAATACTTTCATATTAGTGCCAATTTAAATCTAAGTAAAAAAAATTTACCACCCGCATGATAAAGCCTTTTTCAACTGATTTCACATACAAGAGCATTTTCAACCAGCGCTCAAGATATAGGGCCTTTTTATTCAGAACCAACGATATAACAATCAACAAATTAATGATAAGCGTATATTCGAGTTTTGTATACGCTTTCAGCGATTATCAGTATGAAAAATGCAGTTGGAAAAAAATTGAATGAATATTTTAATGATGGGTTTAAAATACCGAATATAATACTTTAAACAGGCCTGAAAAGCTGCACACACTACGCGTATTCGAAATTATGAAAATCGTGAATTCTCAATAAACGATATTCAAGTCAGAAGCCATAATTTTATGAAATGCATTTTTCGCTTATATTTATAATTCAGGCCTTTCAAGAGACTTCAATTTTGCAAATAATATTTATCTATTGTATTACGCATCATAATAAAATTATAAGGCTTATAATAAATTCGCAGATTGGAATTAAGGATTTTCACGAGGATTTTCAACAATAAATTTTAATGCTTGCAATTACGATTTAATGAGAAATCATGCTCAAATACAACAAAGCAAAAACGCAAAAAGGATTTATCAAGTAGATACCCCATATCATCTCGGTATTATTATGTACTTTGCTTTTTCGAAGCCGATGTCCAGAATAATCAATTCGCATGTAAAAAGTTCTAAGTTTTTTGTTATAGTTTTTCCACAGTATCTCCGTCCCACACGTACGGCCTTAGACATTGCAAATGCGATAGTCGATAACTAATTTAAGGAGGGTAACGGTACAGTAGGCAGAAACTTTGTAAAAGAACGAGAGAAGAGAACCACAGAAATATCTTTCATCCCTTCGTTAAATCATTTTGCACATCTCTTTCGCCTTTATCCAGTCCCTTTTGCTTACGCGCATTATCTCTTTCTCTCTCAACCATTTCCTCCTCGCCCGTTCCTGTTTCCGCGTATTCTTAATAAACTTATAATGCGATCAAAACTGGTATAAGAAGATTATCACCGCAATAATTGTATTTCCTCGCCGTGGAATAATTATAAATAATTCGTTGATTGTTTCTTATAAATTCGCAAGACTGGTACAAGAAGGAATGAGTCGTGTTAAACGATTAATAAATAATAATTAATATAATTTTAATAATGTGATATCAGTGTTGACATATATAGACAGAGAGAAAGTGAAAGAAAGAAAATGTGTGAGAGAGATGAACATATAAACAGCGAGTGAACAAGAAGGGGGGAGAGAAATAGTAAAAGACAGGGAGAAATAGAGAGAGAGAGAGAGAGAGAGAGAGAGAGACGGACATCTGATTACCGGCATTATAGGCACTCGAAAAGAATCTCCCTGAGAGCTTTTCGCACGATCGTCACGACTCTCCTTCCTCTTTCGCCACTTACAGACACAGCGAACTCATCGCTCTCGCAGGATGCGGCCACTGTAAGCCGCATACCGATGCGATTTTAATTTTTCCTCGCTAAGAGCCCGCCCTTTGTCAGCGTCGTCACTTCCGCCTTTTCCTTCGTATAGCCAGCAGCCCCGGGCGAAAATCTTCGCGCGAGAAGAGAGAGAGAGAGAGAGAGAGAGCGGGAGAGAGACGGCGAGGTATACATAGTGCCGGGTACGGCGAGATTTCGCGATAAATTCGCGCACCCGCGCTCGCGCTCGCTAGCTGTAGATTTAACGATTCTGTCTCGGCAGCGACGTGTTCAGCATCCCAAGGTTAATTTTGTAGAAGAGGTAAGAGGGGCTGAAGGAGAGAGTGAGAGAGAGAGAGGGTACCGTCGGTAAATCTCGGCAATCTGGACGGGCCCCGGCGTCGTGCGTCACCGCAGCAAAGGTGCGCGCGCATATATGAGCGCATCAGGATGAATTTTAGTGCATTGAACGCCAAAAGCCACGTGAGTGCCTCCGCGTGGAAGATCCACTTTCATGCATCTATTTGCGGTTTTTTTTTGTAAAGTTATTTAATTCAAACCTATCGCTTTGCAAACGTTTTATATTTGCATTATATTATTATTTTTATAATTTTAAGTTGATGTATTTATAAAAATTTTGTGTGTTTTTATTAAAGAATCTGATTTAAAGAAAGTCGATATCACTTAAAGGGGTTAGCTGCCTTTAAAATCTGTAACGTACGTAGTATTTTGGTCACCCGAATCCCTCTTGCCACAAGTTACTTATTTACCAAAAGTTCGGAGAACCAAAGTTTTCGATCCTTAGAGCACATCTTACTAGACGTTGTTCTATATCAGAAATATGGTCACTTTTGTGCTCTGAGACTTAACGTATTTACTTTATATATCAAAATATTTTTAGGCCTTTTACCTCCACATAAGTAATATGGAATCTAACCAAAAGCTTCATAAAAAATCTTTATCCTGTTTCTCAAAGATTAGTAATGCATCTGCTAATAAACTTGTATTCAAATGAATCGTTACATTTACACGCGATGAAAGCAATCAATTTCGAAGAAGATTCTTAGAATTTCTAGGATTTAAGATTTCTTACTATATTTGAATAGACCCATCTGAAAAATATAATGAAAATCTTAGTGATTTAATTGATTTTCTAATGCTTCGAAATAGTAATAGGTTTCTTTAATTTAAAGTGGCATACCTATATTGTAGGTTAAGGTGAATACTTGATCTACAAATTTGCTAAAAAGAAACAAAAAATGTTAAATTTTCAAGAGTTTATGTAACTTGAAAGATTTTTGAAAAGCGTTTAGACCAATAAAAATAAACGTTTCGTACTCTTCTTTTCTCCTATACAAACTCTACTATGGTCAAGGAAAGTGTGCCAAAATCTTGTTTTGGCATCTCTGCCTTGTATTTAAGCAACATCAACACTTTAATAATTTCTTGCATGATGCACTGAATGCTTACCGGCATGATGTACTATCCGCGTATAACATGAGATAATAAACAAAAGACGACTACTATGTTGACAAACTAAGAAATTAAGATATATAAATAAAATAACGTTTTACAGCAAATAAATACGAAAGTTTTATTGATATCTTTTTAAATATTTATGAAACAAATGCATTAAATTAAATTAAATTCTATTTAAAGTCATATAGTTTTCACAGTTGTAAAAATAATAAGTTCTTTCTTATCCCAAAAGACTTATAGGAAATTATAATGTTATAATCTTATGACACTGTCATGTGCGAATATCAACAAACTTATGACAATAATATATATATAGATTATTAAAATGCAACGAAAAAATGTTACTCATTAAATTAAAGTCACTCATGTCGAACAAAGCAGTTCATTGTTACCTTTTTTTATATATCTTCGCTTTAAAAATCCTTTCAAAGTTCGATAAAAATTGATGTCAAGAGTATTCCGGAAAAATGTTGATAGAAAATGTGAGATGGAGCTTTAAAGAAGAAAATTCTCTCAACTCCGCCGAAAAATCGATATCCGAAACTTCCAAAGTCACTCGGCAGCTCTCTCTCTCTCTCCCTATCTCTTCGACTTTCTAAAAAAAATATTTTTCGCACAAAGACATCATTATTACTTCCTCAAACTAGTTAACGCGAAGCGAACCAGGAGCCGCATCTCGCGGTTGGCGTATAAAATTTTTTACGTCTCTTGCTCTCTCTCTCTCCCTCTCTCTCCCTTCCCTTCCCGCGCTCACCAAATTGAAGAGATTACGAGGGCGAGGCGAATCTCGCGCTCTCGATCTTCCTCGCTCTGGCGGCTGTCGTCTCTCGTTGCGGTTCCTGCGGCCTTATCAGCCCGAGGGGAGAGAGAGAGAGACAGAGACAGCGCACGGATAATCCGAAGCCGTAACGCGATCCGTCGATATCTTGGCACCGACGAACAATATACCCCGCTCTCTCTCTCTCTCTCTCTCTCTCTGTCTCTCTCTTCTCTCTTCCGTCTTTTTCAGCCCAGGCGACCTATTATACGAGGATGCGCTGCGCTCTCTCTCTCTCTCTCCCTCTCTCTCTATCCTACACTCGTGCCTGACTCCGAACCTGGTCAGCGGGAGATAGAGAGATGGGAAAGGAGGGAGGAGGGAGACAAACGAGGAGGAGTGAGAGAAGCCAGCAAGTTAAAAGACATATAAGGCTGGGGCAGAGAGACCGAGGCGGTAAATGAGCGCGATATGGGGAGATAAAAATAATTAAAATGGGAACTAATTAGCGTTGCACGGGGCATTTGGCGAGACGAATGGGGCCGATTTTCGGAAT
The DNA here is from genome assembly GCA_036873485.1 of Torymus texanus. Lineage (NCBI taxonomy): Eukaryota > Metazoa > Arthropoda > Insecta > Hymenoptera > Torymidae > Torymus > Torymus texanus. Next base: position 20,438,646 of record JAYJLV010000046.1, read on the forward strand.
GGTACAGCGGCGACTGTCGAAAATGTCGCAGTGTGTGTGCGTGTGCGTGTGGGAGGGGAATTGAATCGTGATTCTTAAAATGCAAAAGACAAATTCTGCAATCAAATAAATACTTATCTCGTGTGATAGCAATCTTGTAGTTTACTGCGAAGTGGAGCAGATTAAATTTAAAAAATAACATAAAAACATTATTTAAGAAACTCAATACAAGAAAAGAATATGATCATGCAATGCGATCAAGGAATATTGCATTGTCTATAATTCCTATTATAGTCTAGAAAAATAGTTAGTCAAATGATAACCCTTATCTAAGTACACCCCCACCCGTATCCACACCTTTACGCGCATACATACTTTAAGGTATATCTGTATACATATATGCACATGGAGAGAGAAACGGAGTCTCTTTCCAGTTCGACTTCGGGGCAAACGGGAACTTCGGGGTGAGCGAGCGAGTGCGAAAGCTGCAGCAGGGGCAGCAGCAGCAGCAGCAGCAGCAGTGGTGGCAGATGGGAATAACTTCTCTCCGCCGCTAAAGGGTTAAACTTCAATCCAATTATTCCGAATAACATCCCCTTCCGCGGCCACCACCGCATCAGTCCCGCCACGGGAAATTTCGGCTGCTCTTGCCAGGTGTGTGTGTGTGTATATATATATATATATATATATATAGCCACACGAGCACATACACACGTACACATACTGACCTACAGCCAACTGATTGCCCCCACAGAGTCAAACTGTACAAAAAAACCGCCGACGGTTGCTCAAGCCACGTGTGTATACACACAAGTATGTAGGTATAGGTATATACATACACGCATACAGACACACGTGCACACACTTAAGCACAAATTCTCGGCGCTTTTCTATCTGACCTAAGTCACTACTCCAGAATACTTCCGCAATCCTATACACTCCGAGATTTCCCGGTCGCGCGTCCTGGCTTTTCGTTTCGTTTCGTCCTCTCTCCATGCGTCGACCTATACTCTTCCCACGCGTGTACGACCATGCAAGTACAGCTGCGTATACGTTGGTATAGTCAAGTCCCAATAGCGGATTGCCAAATCCAAGACAATAATTTAGGATAATAACGAGCGTTGGGGTACGGATACCGAACGGCAGTTCGTTTACTGATTGCAAAACCTCGTGGATATCGCACAGTGTACCACTGTAAATGTGTGTGTGTGTATATATATGTGCGCACACACACACGTAGTACACCCCGTTTTTCTGACTCTCTCTCTGGTTCCCTCGTTGTTCGCTACCGCAGAGCCACAACCCCTGCGTGGCTGCGGCGGCGACTCGAGCCGCGGCTGATATTCATCCCTCCTCCGGCTGCTCCGGACGGCTTTTTTCGTTATCGAGGTCATTAGGCCGCCAGCGGAGAGAGCTTGATTAATTTTTGCACGAGCTTAATTAATTGCGCGTGAATTCGGGAGCGAGGTTTTGTTGAAGGGAGACGGGATTGTGATTTGTCGGATTTGAATGGCTAAGTGGATTGCTAGTTTTTTTCTCCCCTACCTTATACCCGTGAGTTCTAAAGATTTTCTTACTTGTAAAGTAAGTTGGTATAGGTATGGCGTTACAGTTGCGAATGAAAATTCAAATAAAAAGTATAAATGTTATCTTGACTCAATTTATTTTATTCATATCATAATAGTATACTTTTAATCCTTCACAGAATGAATAATAAAAAATATCTTTAGATATTCACCATGAAATATTTTTCAAGTAGTCTAAAGTAGAACAAATAGTTTTTGTACCTACATCAAGTCTAAGTGCAATAATAAATGTATTTAATATTGCAAAAGTATAGCTAATTAAAATGTTTTACTTAAATCAGGCGTTTACACCGTTTTTTTATTTTCTTATTAAGATTTCTGTATCCTGCCTTTTTCCCAGTTCGATCAATTCATCGAGGCGAGAATTCCCTTTAATTTATAATCTTTATTTTGAATCACGCTGGAGCTAGTTTTTTAATTAATCTCGAGGATGAAATTTTCCAACTTACTTTATCTTGCCCGTTTTTTCCCTTTAATACCCAGGTGATTTGATATACAGCATAGCCATGTATACAATACTGCTTGTTTGATAAAGTAATTAATGAGAAGTTCATTCTTAGCAATCTTCTCGTTCCTCCTCTCTTCCTCTTATCTTTATTTCTCACAAGTTTTTATCATACGGATTCTCAACGATCGTGTTATCCGAATTTATATTACCTCAAGAACCACAGCCGTTATTGTATATATAATCAATTCACACGTTATACACAACAGTACATACCCTTAAAAAGTAAAGTCATGTAGCGCATTGCCGCTATCGAAATAGTATGCACAGTTCGGCGCACCGTAGCATTTTTCTCCCGAGGTGCGACCAGTCGATACCATAAATCACACTTAATTACTCCCGTGTAAATATCCGACGGTCACTTCTAACACACACCGAGCCGCACGGCGTTAAGATACTCGACGGTTGCCTTCCTCTCCCTTTGACATACACAACCAATTACAAAACTATAAAGGCACTCACGTTGCGCGCATACACGATGAGTATGCTCCTCCTCCTCCTCTCTCCTCTCGTCACGCGAGAACAGTTTTAGAACTACATCACTTAACGCCGCCGCCGTCGTTATCGCTGCTGTATAACCCGTATATACATATATTTGCGAGGTCGCTGTTCATTATACTCGTTACGAAACTGCGAATTCATCCTTTTACCGTGCCGTGCGCGATCGCCAAAGTGGTCATATTACGGTACCTTGTTGTAATCGCTATCTTATTATCACGTACGAACCCCGCCCATATATATATATATATATATATACACACACACACACACTTCCCTCCACCCCTCGCCGCTATATAGTGTATATATATATATATAGGAAAACCGTCGACGCCGCAGTAGCAGCGGCCGAGGGGTAAAGTTTGAGTGGCGAACTATTCGGGTTATTCTGCATGATAATAAAACTGACAATCATAATAATCGTAATGGTAGATATACATACGTACATGTCTCGCGGGAAGGAATCTCGAAAATGCGACGCGCGTGCTTCGGCCACTCGATGCCGTGGACCGAAACGAGTATGTCGAGTATAATGCAGGCAAATATTATTCATGCGTGTATTGCGCGAAGGGACGCGCGAGAAGAACGCGAGATAGCCGCGAGAGTTAATTCCATTATGAGATCGGGAAAAATGTATTGTGAGCGTAAAAGTGGTAGAGGTTGCAGTTTCTGGTTTTGATATTGAAAAAAAGTACGGTACTTACTATGTATAACTGGAGCAATAATAGGTCCAGAAAAATTGTTTCGCTGAATTTTTATATTGCAGATGTTGTATTATTAAATTTTTTTAATTTATAAGTATTACATTTTGAGCACAATGCGATGAGAATGTACATTCAAGCAGGGAGATTAAATGTGCTATTTCACTTTATTAAACGTTGCTTTTATCAATCTTGTTAAGAGTCAAATGAATTAAGTATGAAAAAGCTCTTCTAATTAAAAATTTTAAATCTCGTAAGGATAAATTTTGATTGAATTAAAAATAAGGAAAAGTGAATCATTATCCAAAAGCATATAATATCCTACTTCTATGGCAGAAAATTAGCGATGTTTTATACTGTTAATACATCAATGAAAATGTACCTAAAAATATTACTAATATATAAGTGCTTATAAAATCCAAATGAATAAACGAAACGTAAAATACATGATTTATAGTCAATATTTATACACAACAATCCAGTATCTCTTATAATATTATAGCTTATTAGTTTTTCCTGAAACAAAGATTTACCGAGTCTTCTAGTCATTTTCTTTCATATATTTCAGGTCCATTTAACGATATCATATGAAAAAAGCTTTGTTTCCAATTAGACCACGCGCACCTCTTTTTTCTCTTTCTCTTTCTCTCCTTCGCGTAAAAGGAGCTTAAAACATAACGATATTAAATTTCGTCGTATTCTCCGCTCGACTCTCTCTCTCTCTCTCTCTCTCTCTTTCTCATACTTCCGGTAAAGAGCGCAAAACAGCCGTGCAACGAGCGCTCACGTTATATTCTTAGAGAGAATAACATAAGAAATGTTCACATAAATACCTCCCGACGGAGAAAGGCGAAAACAACGGGCCACCGCGGATAGAAAGAAAGAAAGAGAAAGAAAGAGGGAGAAAGAAACAAGTGTGTGTGTGTCTGTATGTATATATAAGACAACCACAGTGGCTTACGCGACGACGTACGCGCAAGGCTTCCCTCTCCTCGCCGTTTTCCACGTTTCTTTTCCACCCGTGTTTCCTCTCTCTCTCTCTCTCTCTCTCTTGGTATTTCTTTTTTTTCCAGCTATGAGTGGCTTACGCGCCGCCGTGGCAGCAGTTACTTTCATTTCCATTTCAAATGCGCGACTGCCGGTAGCTGCGTGCACTGCACGAGATGCGCGCATCGTAGCCACAACGTTTGAAGCTTTAAAATTCAATATTGCGCGTGGCCGCGAGGTTTATTCCATTAGAAAGCGTGTCCTGCATTCGCTTAAAAACAATGTTCCATGCAAATGCTCTTGCATCTCTGGTCTTTGACGTTATACTATATATATACACGCGTGCAGTATATATACACCACGCGGCTCTTTTTCACGCGCACTTACGCACGCATTATAATATACGCGCGTCGGCTGGTCAGCGGGCGCGCAAACTGATGCTTTATGGGGTTTCCAAGCGCCTTGCAGAGTATTAATTTACAGACGACGCGCGTTGGGCTTATACATAATATATATTCGTGTACATGCGCGTGTACGACTCTTTATGCGGGTGGCCGAGCACGCACGCGCCTCGTACGGATGAACGATGTTTTTCTTGTGCGTTTTTTCGGCGTTTTATTTTTCTCAATCGTCCAGTGTGATATTGTATATAGGCTTGAAGGGTGTTGACCATGGGATTGTTTTGCTAGATAAGCGAAGTAATTTATCGCGATATCGCTATACGATTGACGCGTTATATATATATATATATATATATATATATATATATATATATATATATTCTTTCTTTTAATTTTACTTATGGTA
>JAYJLV010000046.1:20445633-20461996 GCA_036873485.1 Torymus texanus
TGTGTGTGTGTGTGTGTGTGTGTGTGTGTGTGTGTGTGTGTATATATATATAGGTCTGTTGCCCTGTGCTGGATGCGGCGCTATAAATCCTTTACAACGCGCGCACTGCACCGGGAATTATAGCGTTTACGCCCGGTAAAATGGATTATAATATTGCGGATCGCAGCGATTGCCGTGAACAAGCGCGCGAACGATTGATGCGAGCTTTAAATGTGAACTCTCGTATTTATGCTCAGCTTACGTGGTGTAATATATAATACGAGCGAATACTAATTTACACCTGACGGAGGCTACGACGACTCTCACGCTGAATATATCGCTTATTCGTATCTTTATGTTTTGGACGATGCTAAAACTGAATCTAGGGTGGCTTGATTTGAACCGTTTGAATAGGCGAACATAAAAATTTCAAATTTTGGAGATAAAGGAAATAAAACCGTACGATGTACAATATTTTCAATTAAAAAGTTATATGCTGTAAAGGTTTCCGTTGAAATTCGAAACTGGAAATTCTCGTTGTTCTGTAGATCGCCCTTTGGCCCCATGTATTTCATTTTAACTAACAATAAATAGATTGAAATAAAAATGAATTTACATTCAAAAATGCTTCTGGAAAAGGGCTTCTTCGATGATTGATTATTTTTTTACGTCAGGAGAACATTTTTTTGTACAGTTCTTATTATATAATGCAGTTCTAACAATATCAAATATGAAATAGGGTATCTCGCGATCACATAATGTTTCAGAGCTCAGTTGTACGGAAAAAAATTCATAAAATGAGACTATGGATAATTTCTAACGTCGGTGTTAGAGCTATACTATTTATATAACTGCATATTTACCGACATTTTACTATTTTTTTCATATTGCTTGTATTTCGAAACTTTTATCAATAGTATCCGTGGCATCCACTGCTCTTTAACTTATTCCAAATAAATCGCATCTAAAATCACTGAGAAAAACTAAAAAATTATGAACACATAACGAATAATGATATAGATTTTTCTATCAACTTTAATATCTCTTTATCTGACACTATATCGCTATTGACCGGATTACGCTTGTATATAGAAAATTGAAAATGAAACGTTTCAATCGTTGTCGGCCATGTTTAAAAGCCAATGATTGTATAGGTATTGTATTTGTTATTAATCTGATTTAAAGCTATTTATATATGAATTAAATATCCGTAATTTTAAGCGGTTGCTGTTGTTATTCAACGAAAAATTTCGCAAATTGTGGTTATTACATTAATTTATGGTATGCATTGTTTGTAGAATTTATGGAATCAATCTAGTTATGTTAATTGAAATTTATAACGCTAAATACAGTTCATATTTGAAATTGCTGTAAAAACAAATCGAACAGGATATTAATCAATGATTGAAAATGAAAATCGTCATAATCTGCGTGTGCGCGAGTATGTGCATATGTCCACGAGTGTGCATGTGCGAATAATAAAATAACTCCATAATTCATCAATTTTTCATAAAACATAAATATTCATAACACCAAGAGTCACGAGGAAATAATTTTTGTTCACTGCAAATGACGTAAAGTCGTTTTTTCAAATATATGGGACCTTAAAATTTTAATTTCACTAGAGAAAAACTTATACCTTTTGTAAATCGAGTTACTTCGCTTCTGCTTAACTTTATAACAGCATTTGACTTTGATATTTAAATAAGATTTATTATCATATGAATTAGGATACAGTTTGTTCGTAACAAAGTTTCGAGAGACGTTTCTACGAATCTACAAAGTTTCACTCAATCATTCTGCATTTAGAAATCGCATCGCTTCTATAAAGACCAAACCTTCATTTGAAAGGAACTTAAGGTTCAAATAGATTGCGGAAATTTTCGTGGTGATCAAGGGAACTTTTAAAAATCTTAAATCTCGACGACAGTTATAAGATAACTCCGTTATCGCGGATTGGAGAATAAAAGGGAACGTCAAAGGAATGAGATATTTTCAGTGTAATGAGGACAATTTATTCTGTGATAACACTCTCTCCTCCTGTCTCTCTCTCTCTCTCTCTCTTCTCTCTATATATATACGCATCATAGTCGCATACACCGAGGTTTACTGACCGCTAGGTATTAGCTGCCACAGTGAGTCTCATCGTTCAGCGCGCATGCCATCGATAACATCAGCCGAGGCGCGCGTGCAACAATCCATATTCTAAAAAAAAAAGAAGTTCAGTTCCCGCTGAATTATTCTTGCGCTTCGCTCGATGAATCCCATTCAGGTCGTTGTTGTTCAGCCCTTGCTCTCGCAACACACATCACACGCCACGTATACGCGCGCGTACGCTCAATCGATATACAGCCCACTGATCTTTTCCATCACGAGGTACACACACACACACACACATCGCGTACTCTCGCGCTCCATCAAAAACGAATCAACCGGCTTCCATCCACCCTCCTTCTATTCTTGTATGTGTATTACACATACACAGCAGCACACTTGCCCGATCGCGCACGTTCGTCCGTTAGAACTCGTCAAAGGAACAGTCGCTTGGTTAACGCGAGCCAGACACGCGTGCCGCGAATTCCGTAGTGTACGCGCGCCCGCGCGCAATCAAAAGAATCGCCGCTTGCGAACACAATCCTTTATACCATCGTATGTATGTATGTATGTAAGTCACTGTCTATCTATCTATGTGTGTGTGTATATATGGGTTGTGTTGTCGCGTGCCTCGCTCGCGTTTAACTCGAGCGACGCGCGCGCTTTGATTAACGACGCGCCCTACACTCTCGCGCGGCGCAGCTTCCTTTTCGCTGTGGCTATCCATCTCTTTGCCACCGGCGCGTATACTATACATACAAACACAAAGAGAGAGAGAGAGAGAGGGAGAGAGAGAGAGAGAGAGAAGGACTTGCCACACGCGCGCGTGCGCGAGCAATGAATATATATACATGCGCGCGCTCCGCGCGTTTATTGCCCGACAAGGCTCCTCGAGCGGGATGTGATGCACATCTCTATATACATACATACATACATACATACGCGCGGAAAGTCATTCGACCGATCTCTAACTGCACTATATACATACATGCTTTGGCCCATAACTGTATATATACAGTGTACGAGATTAAATACGTGTATGTATGTGTGTGTGTGTGTGTATATATATATATATATACACGCACGTATGCGCGCGTGTTCGCTTGGGCTACGGGTCGCTCTGATTGATTGATTGATCGAGTGATTCATTATTATATAGGAAGGAGGAGGACAAGAAGGAGAGTAACGTCGTTTGTATTAAGTTGCGCGAGAGTTAACATAAGAGAGAGGCCAGGGAGTCAGAGGCGAGAGAACGTCCCGAGAATTTCGGTGGTTACACGCAGAGACAGCGTGAAATTTCGTATAGTATAGGATTTATAGAGGCTACGATACTGGTATACAGTACTGATATGCTACCGACGGAAAAGTAATATGCGCGGCGGTTGAAAGGGACCGACAGACTAGCAAAGCTAACACGCCCGCGCACGATACTACAGCTTTAATATATATTATTAACACTTTGAGGAGCAACTTGGGAGTTTAGTTGAATTTTGATGACATTATATCGTTGCGAAAAAGTGGAATATATATGTGTATATATATGTTGGAAGTTTTATTTACAGACGAAAGTCGTTTGATATGGGTAGAAGGCGCGACGGCGGCGGCGCGAAACTCGAGTTAAATGATTAGCTTTATCCCCGCGAGAATCTGTGCTTTAAACTTTGAAAAACATGTTCATTTTATCGCTCGCTCCATATGCTGACACTTTAAGTACTTTAACTTTGAACAGCGTTAATACGATTAAAATTAGAGCACTTCATAAAGTTGAAATAAGTCAAGCGTGCTATTTGTCATTGCTCTTATAGGAGCATGCTTGAGAGACAGAGAGGATTTACTATGTTTTGTCGTCTATCATTTATTCACGTGATGAATGTCGCTGTAAAAGATTTGGTGTTATTTTTTTTTTTTATATAAAATATATATATTTGCTTACTGTATTATTACTACTGGTAAACATTTGTTTTCGTACGTTGTTTAATGATAAATGGATTAAGATGTGACAACTCGCGTTAAGTACTTGATGAAAGGGCACATCTCTCATGGTAAAACGTATTGTTATAAATTCCATTTTTTCGAAATTTAAGATTTATGGGTGTTCGGAATGAAAGGATTTATGACTGCGTTGATATTTATTGTTGAAAGTCCTGTTCCTACTGATACGGAATTAAATAGAGTTCACATTGGCATGCATTGACGGTTTTATGACTGTAGGATTAAAAACGTATTTATACAAGATAAAATTTTGCGCGAAAATTAGACCGAAAGCTTTCTTCTGCTATATATTTTTTTTTATGATTGAAAGAACCATTTTATCATCGCACATGTAGTTAAAAAAAATTATATTTTCAGCGTTTTACGAACCGAATACCATTCTTTACTTGCCGTTGCACTAATAACTACAAATACCACAGTATATAAATTTTGCAAAGCCTTTTTTCCCTATAAAAATATAATCGACAAGTCAATTACCTTTTATCAATATTTCATGGTTCTGAAGTTTGCATCGTTGGAGTCCAACGATATTTTAGAAAGTTACTTTTATTTTTATTTTTATATAGATGTTAGATTATTAAATTTTTAGATATATTCAACGTTTTACAGTACAGCACAACATGAAAATGAAGATTTCACTGTAATTTGTAGATTTTTAGCTGTTCTATTTATTTGTGAAAAATTTATTCGTTGCGCTCCAACGTTGCAAATTTCAGACCATAATATTTGACGTATAAATACATGATTGATGATTACAAATTCTTTCGAATTTCGGTAAATTAAATTGTTATACTTATAGTATAAACATTTCATTGTTTCTTCCCTTAAAGCACCTCTCTTCACTCAAATAGAAAAGCCTCATTCTCGTTAAAACACTAGCAACCTATATACGCCCGTCTACGGCAGCTGACTTGCCTTAAGCGCAGAAAAACCTCGGCATGCAGTGCAAGCGCTCGTGCAGCAGCCCCTCAGCCTCCTATCGTTCGCTTGCCAGGAAAACTCTCTTCCTCTCCCTCTCTCTCTCTCTCTCTCCTTCCTCTCTGCGAAATCAATGAATCTGCACGCTACGCGGCGGCCGGGCAGCGTAGTGTTGCGCGAAATCCCTCTATTGCTTGTCGAATTACACCGTCGCCGGCTTCTGCACTATATGGCCATCCGCCGAGCTGGGCTAACTCGAGCGTTATGTAACACGCCACGCGCTCGCCTGCTAGAATACATCCTCCTCCTCCTCCTCCTCCTCCTCCGCTATACATTCTATCTCTATCCAGCTCGAATAGGCAACTCTCTCTCTCTCTGTCTCTCTCTCTCTCTCTCTCTAGCTAGGTAGCAACGGTAGCGTTGGAGCTATGAGAAGAGGAGGCGTCCGCGTGCAGGAAGATGGTCGATAATGCTGAGGTCGACAGGTGGTTATAAATTCATAAAGGTACATCCCAGATACTGAGATACCACAACCGCGAGGCGACGAGAGCGGATAGCCAAAGAGAGAGCGAGAGAGAGAGGGGGGGGGATGGAATCCTTCGTTGCCCCGTCGATGAGATGACCTGTGACATGGAGAAGAGGAGGTGAGTGTATGAGAGAGAGAGGGAGAGTTTAGGTCGTCGGGGTACATAACCGCGCAAAGAGCGTATTTATACATACACGACGATCCGGCTAAGGTGGATGTATATAGAGGGTATGCTTAAGGCGATGGTTAGGAGCGATGACGCGTTTAGCCTGAGAGAGCGCAATGTACTGCACCGTGGCAGTAGATGAGGTGAGGGGGATAATTTTTATGCGTACGCGAGGGTTATATTAATGCGGCTGGCAGCTATATATGTGCGCGTGGGAATTTGCATTTTACGGTCAGACGTGTAGGATTTCTGATGGATATGACGCGGGTTTCATTGAAAACTTTCGATTCCTATATGTATTATACGTATGTTTGCACGTTATTTAAGTTGGAAAGATTTATGAAACGAGCGTTGGTCAGTTTAATTATGTATTCGCAAAAGGATTGAATAAAATGTAAATGATTATTAAGATGAAACATGTATTGAGAAGCGTTAAAAAGTTTCATTTATATAATCACAAAAGTGAAACGCGTTCAAAACATCTTTTCTATAATAAACTATATATATGAAATTAATAATGCTTTCCTGTTAAAACTTTAATTTCGCCCGTGGCTAACGAAGTTGAAAATTGTTTTTGCATAAATTTCAACATTTTCTCAACTTTTTCGCCATTGATTCAAATTTTATGCAAATTCTGCGAAAAAAACGAAGTATAATCTGAAAGACCGCCGCTGAAGAATAAAGAAAAAAGAAGGACTAAAGTTTGTCTTTAAAATAAGCCCCGGCACAGCGTTGATTCGCCATATAATAAAGCGTTTTGCTCAATTTCACGAAGATTGGGCAATTAGCCTCGACGCCCAAAGTGTCACTCAAGATGCCTCTTTCTCTCTCATCCAGCCTCCCTAAGAAAAACACACTCGAGTAACAACGATTAATTCGAAACTGGTTTCTGGCACTTTTAAAATTACGCGACATTTCGTTCCCTCGCCATTAATCAGTACCCGCGCGTTCTAGAAATCCGCGAAAATCACACAAGCCTATGTACCCGTTTGGGATGGGGAAGAAGGAAAAAATATGAAAAATCACGACCTCGAGAGCTGATAATCTTTATGACGTTGACGTTGAGCGTTTGGGAAAAAGAAAGGGGACCATAGTGGCTCACAGCACGCGCGGCGAGGAATGTAAAGCGCCTCTTTTCAGAGGCTCGCTCTTCGCCCTCCCGATCGTCCCTCTTTCGAGGAGAGGACTTCCTTATCTGAACCCCTGTGCTCGCTCTTGAGAGTCGTCGCTCGCAGCCGCCGCAACCACCCCTATCCCGACAAAAGTTTTTTAATTCAATTCACGCCAAGTAAGGTGTGGCTGTCGCGCGATTTTATTTTGTTTACCCTCGACGACGTAAGCGAGCGTAATTTAAAGTTATAAACGATGTATTTTTAATTGGATTTTTTCTTGGCTGCGCGACTCATTTCTATCTTTCGGTTGCCCTGAATTTCAATTAGTTGTTCAAATTGACGATGTATAAGTTTTTATTACTATTTTAACGTTTATTTGTGTCGCATGGTAGAGTAGCGTGCGTATTAAACATTTATGTCAATTCATAAATTCAAAATCTGGGGGGAAATAGTTCTTAGCTTGAATAACTCATAAGTGACAGATATCGTTATGTTTGCATATTTCATTTGAAAATTCGATTTATACGCAATTATTTATTTATATTATTTTACAATTAACTTATACAGTTAAAATAATTAAAAACCACTTTCTATCTATTTCATTTTTTAGTTTATTTAATTAAAAGTATCAAATTTTCTAAAGTTTTAACAATAAATAATTACATCGTAGTGAATAAGTTACTATAACACTGAAAATCGATAAATTTCATTTTCATGACAAGTAGTTTTCTTCTGAAAGGAATGCACTTTCAATAGCTATATTGGGAGTAACATGGCAGTTTATTTAGTGAAAGAAACTTCAAAGTGAACTTGATAAAAATATTGAAAGGTTCGCAATGCACTTTCACTTGTCATTGAGTCTGTTTCATTACTTAGAAAAACGATGTTTTTTCGTTTTTAGTTATAGAGATATAACACTGACTAAATTTAGTTTAGCTAAAATTTTTTCATTTCTTCGTGTGTATGTCAATCTAGATTGCTATTTATCAATTATTTAGTTATACTATTACGTAGATAGATTAGGTAAAATTGTAACAACATATCTTCTTATCAATTCTTAAAAATTTCACAATTAAAATGATAAAAACACCATCATGAATCCCTAATTCGGATCATAATGTAAAAATAAGAAAGTATAAAAAGGTGTTTCGGTGCAAAAACACGAATTCGGTATCTCCAATACAAAAAAAAGAAGCCCGAAAAAAAATCCGCTTCCACCGACGGCTCTTTACCATTTTATCGAACTCTCATCAACTCATCGCGGCTTCCGTTCGAGGCAAAAGAAAATCATAAATATGCCCTCTCGGAGCCTCTATCGTTCGAAAAAGAGGCTGATCTTCTCATCGGGCAGCCTCCTCACTCGCCACCTCGGATAAAGATCTCTCTTCTCCCCGTCCCTGCGCGTTAATTTTCCCCATAAGCAGCGAACAATCGCGCGCTCAGCTCGCCCCATCATCCGGCTCTCTCTCTCTTTCTCTTGCCTTTTATATATATATATATATATACACACACACACACACACATATATTCACTTGTCCACACTGCGGCAAAGATATAGAATTTCCGAGAGTATTCGCATGGCAAACGAGCGTGAAGCTAACACGACCACGTACATTTATACACGCGCGCCCCGTCGCATATAATATCGAGATCGTCGAGGCGCGTATACGGGGGCCACTTATACCATTATGCAGTAGTATATAGTCGCGCACGCGCGTCTCGCTATAAGATATATCTAAAGAGCCGCCGGCTACCTGCACACGCGTGCCTGTGGGAACGAGACGCAGCGAGATCAACACGATTATACGATTATTTTTATACGATTGGAAGTTTGAAGGTTGCGATCGTGTTTTCGGCGGAGAAATTCCACGCGGCTCGTTTTTCTTTGCCCCCCCCTCCCCCCTCCTTTGTACCCTCGCTATCTTCAGAGTTGAGGTGGCCTCGTCGATAATTGATTTCTCGCCGAGGCCCGTTCTTTCGTCTTATTTTTTTTTACCCTCCTTACGGAGCGCGTGGATATATATATATATATATATATATATATATACCGTAGACGTGCGTGCGGAATGCCTCAAGGAATTTAAGCAGGGGGCGAGAGATTTTCGGCGATGTTCGCGCTGATTGCCGGGGATCAAAGCGCACCCTCGTCTTATACAAGAGGGGGAGAAATATTTTTTTCATTCTCTTTATGTACTGTGTCTGTGTGCTTGTAGATGTGCGAATGAATATATTTTTCTGGAACGTAGAGATTTGGGAGTTTGTTTTTGAGATTTCTTCGCTGAGAGTTCAATGCATTTCATTTTACTAAAGCTTTTTACTTTGCTTTTTTTGTGATCTATTCGAATTGGTTGAATTATTTTCTTTACTGGAAGTTAAAGAAAAGGCGTTTGAAAAAGTTTATTTTATTTTACTCCAACAGCAATTAGTGAAAACTGTTCTTTGCTGTTAATTTATTGTTATGTTGACTTCGAATTTAATGTAAAAAGTAACGCTGTTGTTGCAAAAAAAAAACTCTCTTGTACAAACATTCGTTTTCATTTGACTGAACCGTTTGTCATTCGAACTTGCTTCATTTTAAATTAGGACCCCGAGCAAAATTTTAATTAACCTTTTGGGGTTTATTCGCTGTCTTTAAAGGCACTTCTGCGGTTCCATTCGCTTTTAGTGCGCGGTGTCACGCGTCAGCTACGCGGCGCGGTAATGGCGTCGAAGAAAACGATAAAGTTGATTCACACAGATGTAACGCGCCACTCAAACTGTACTGATTGAATTACGTTTGTAACTGCTCTTTTGTTTCTAAGGTAAATAATGATAAAAGCACTATACGACTTAATACGATCATTTTTCTCGCACTTTCGCTATCATGAGCGCTTATTCCATTTGTAAAAGCAGTCATTTTTCTAAACAGTGCGCGATTCCCATTGAAGTTCGTTCGCTTGAATTATTCACAAAAAAAAGTCATCATGATTAATTTTCCGCACTACCGGGGGAAAATCAAATAAACGACATCCGAATGAAAAAAGCGCACTGAGCAGAACATGTGCGGAATAACCGGGCGCATATAGCCGGAGGGCCGCATGTATATATAACTGTAGAGAATGAAAATTGCTGCCTCGCACCCGCGTACATCGCCTAGTTTGTAATTACCGAAGCAACGATGGACCTTCTGTTAACACTGCCACTCTGTGCCTCACGACTCTCTGCGTGATTTTTGTATCGCGAGCAGCAGCGGCTCTGCCATACGTATTTTTCTTGTTTTCCTGGGCACGGCTTGCATTCGGTCCACCCTCTCGTTTCTCACCTTTTCTCGTATGATCTCTCTTTCACCTGCATTTTTTTCATCGAACATTTCTATTAGTATATCGAGGTACAGAGGGACTAAGCTACCATGCGCTTATGACACTGATGTTCAATTCTCAGCATAGTTGAGTTATTATAAGCGTTAGATAAGAATGATCTTTTATGCATAATAAAGTTAAAAACCAATTCAGTGCTAGGGTTGAGTTTGTAGAGTATAGCCCCGTGACTGCATTGGACAGATCAACGCGTCGCCTATCGGGATTACTAGCGCTTAAAGTTACCGACAACCCGCACGCGAATTTTGGATCGATACCTTTTGCCCAGAAGAGTACAGTTGTACACGCACCAGTTTTCCTCGAAAGTTATAGGATTTGATGCGCACTGTCTTGCTCTCTCTCTCTCTCTCTCTCGCTCTCTCCTTCTCCATCTCTCTAAGCCAAGTTATATGGTGAATAAAACTATTAGAATAAATAACTTGATTATTTTTTTCCATTTATATGTCGAAAGGAAATAGCTACTTCAATCCTTCAAAGCGAGTAACAGTGCTTTTATTTAGCTTTCACACTCTCTCTCTCTCTTTATCTCTCTGAGTCAAGTTGTGTGATGAATAAAACTATTAGACTAAATAACTTTATTATTTTTTTTTCAATTCATATTTCGAAATGAAAAAACTACTTCAGCCCTTGAAAGCGAGTAACAGCACTTTTATTTAATAATAAAATGGAGCTCTCTAGAATAAAAGCTAGATTTGCAAACAATGGCAAACCCTCAGTTTTTTTTATATATATATATATACACACACACACACACACACACACACATACTGCACTTATAAAAACGTTCCTCCTGGCTCAAAATAATATTTCACCTGAAAAAAATAATCCTACCAAAAAGAGGAGTTCCTCCTATGCTACGGAAGAATAGTTTTAATACAGAAGCGCTATCTTTTCCAATATAGAACTCAAATTCTTTTATAATAGAAGAATTTTACGTTTTGATATAGGAATATCATACGTCAGTAGCAGATTTTTACGTCAAGAATGATATTTTGGGCCTTAGGACCTTAAATATCTATATTTTACAGATATCACTAATTGTAGTGTTAGACGAGTTGGAATAACTTTAAACATTAGGACAAATACAAATATTTAAAATAACTAAAGTCTTTTTATTTCTTCCAAACATACAACAGTTATATAATAATTGAATTTTCTCATTATTTATTCGTCAATTATTTTGTATACAGAAGAAATTTATCTTATCGCGATGTCATATAGTATCAAGCAAGTATAGTTCTCTTACAGGAAGAAATTATCCTGGTCTTATTTTCAACAAAATATCCTCTTACAGGCAGATTCATGTTTGTATAGAATGTTTTTTCCGAGTGTGTCATTTCTACTTCTTTTACTACATAATTCACCAGTTCTGCGTAATTGATATTGTCCTTTCAGTCGTATATTTTTCTGCGTGAAGCGTATTGTCATAATACCTTTTATTCATTTAAATATTATACCGTCGAAAAAATTGTATAGGATGTATATATTACTTCTCCAACCAACCAGTCCGCCTTTTCTCTAAGCACATCAGTTAAAATAAGCTGCTGAACGAAAAAGTCCATTACGCGTCGTGAAAAATACAGATTATTAACCAGTTGCATTAGGCGTAATTGGCGTTACTTCATACTGATTGTATGCATTATTCACGGTACGAGTGCATTAAAATTTCCACGCTTTATACGCACTCTCTTACTTTATTATTACCGTCCATTATCGTGCGCGCAAAAGTACACGCGGCGTTGGCTTCTCACACGTAATTATTCACGAGAGTGAAAATTTCGGTATCGTATCTACTCCACCTCGAGTTGGCTTGCAGTTTTCCTAACCACCGTTCGCGCATTATACGCAATCAGGGAAAATGCACGGGAAAATCCAGGCGCGGCGCGATTTGAAATCCAGGAAAATTCTCGTCGCAAGACGATTTCCATTGGCACGTTAAGCTGATCACCCGAGAAAAAAGAGATAAAGAGAGCGAGAGCAAGAGATTGAGAGAAAAAGGAAGGAGGGAAGGAGTGAGAGAGAGAGAGAGAGAAAGAGAAAGAGAAATGCAATGACAACGTAGGCAAATGTGGGTCGCGCGCGTAAGAGTTGGAAGGACTCAATTTTTCGCGCAGAAACGAGCGTAGCACCGCGAAATGAGCGGGTAGCGCGCGAGAGATAGGGGGAGAAAGAGAGAGAAAGAGAGCCAAAGAAAGAGAGAAGGAGAGAAAATATTCGCGTCGAGCTCTGCACCGGCCAAATTTAATTTTATGGCGATGCCGGCGGAGGCAGAGGAGGGGAAGAAGGAGGAGGAGGAGGAGGAGACGGAGGAGGAGAGATAGTAAGGAGAGGCTTGCCGCCAAAGGGGGAATGGGGGCTAGGACTACGGGAACGAAACGAGGGAGAGAAAGGGAGCGAGGGAGAAAGCGCATCGACTTTAATGCGCGCCTGTAAATAAAGGAGCGGATAGAGAGACGCTGCTGCTCTGGAGCGCCGGTAAATTTAATACATTCGTACTTTCTGCGCCTCTCCTTCCCGTCTCTTCTTTCTCTGGCAATTTTCGGATTTCCCGGCCTCGTTAATTCGCGAGTGTGAAAGTTGCGTGACAATGAGAAAGGGCGAGGCGGGGAAAAGTAGCTGCTGATGAACTAAGGAGACAACCTTTCTCCCCCGTCTCCCTCTTCCCGCGGCATAAAGTTGCAGAGATGCGCGCAGGACTCGTTTAGTTTGTGTTTATTTAAATTATGTTGCGCGTGGCCCGGCTTCTTTTTCGCCTTCCACTCCCTCTAAACTTTTATTATTCCGCGCGAGTCTAGGTTTTCCTACGCGACGATGCTATTATTTTAGCACAATGCAGTCCCCCTCCCATGTATATATACCTTCGTGCGCTTGCTAGCCTGCTTCCTTCTCTCTTTCTGTCTTGCTTTGTCGTGGCCGCATGCAACGACGTCTTTTTTCCCTCGTCGGCTTTGGCTCTGTTTTCCTTTCCTCTGCCTCTCTCTCTTACGCCCTCCTTTTTTTTTTGGCTCGCTGAAATTTTTTTTTTCTTTGTCGGATATACGTGTTCGTAAGTAAGTGTGTGCGTGTGCGTGTGTCTGTGTGTGAGCACAAGCACAGAGCCTATACGTATAAAAGAGCGAACGATCACACGCCACAACGACGACGTCGCCGACTCTTACGGGAGTTTTGCCTTTTTGAAAGTGAAAATCCCAGGGGGGAGGCATTCGTTTTTATTTTTACGTTCGCGCGAGTAAGAGGAGAAAGAAAAAGAGAGAGAGAGAGTGAGAAAGCGAGAGAACTTTTATGACTGCGCATGTGTATGCGGGCAGGAGGGAAGGATCTACTCGGCCATTTTTAGCGATTTGCACGTGGCTGATTTATTAAATGCCAGGCACCTTTTGTGATTTCCGGCGATAGAGAGAGAGATTTGAAATTGTTATGTTCTAGAATGGGCGAGCGTGAAAATACGGTATATTTAATGAATACAAATACGAGCGTTGCGTAGTGCCACACACGGGGTCTGTAGGGACATTTGCTCGAGTGCTTACAAGGAAAGCTCTCACCTTCGGATAATGGATTTGGCTGAAACATCAGGATGAATTTTCTTTGTGCCAAAAAAAAACCAACCCCTCTAGCTGTTTTAGGATTTTGTCCATTCTGGGAAGTTTTTTGAAATATTTCGGGAAAATAGGGGTCCGTGGAAACAAAAAAAAGGTCGATGGTTGATATTATCAGAATAATCGTATAAAAATAAACACAAAATAATTAAAAAACGATTTAATTTCAGTTTTTAAGAAATCAAACGCAATGCAAAAAAATTATCAAAAATTTTGAATGGTATTGGGGATGATATTTTTAACCATTCCCTTGTCGTTTTTGACTGCTTGTACTTTTTAAAGAATAAATATTTTTAAATAAATTAGAACTTAAATTAAATCTTTTTCTGGCTACTTTGTGATTACTTTTGGATAATTATTTTAACACTGTTAGCTACCGACTTATTTAGGTCTACGTAGACAACTTTTATATTCTATACAGCCTAATTGTCGAAATCATAAGAAAAGGTTTATTACTATTCTAATACTAATGTGTATTACATTCTTCTTTTTTTCGCCAAATTCTTGTATCAATCGCCAAAGGATTGTACAGGTGTGACGGTCAAGATAAAAGTGGATCAATGGTTTCCTTTGACTTATAAAAGATATTGAAGTTTAAAAAAAATTGAATAAGTGCATCAGTAAAACTTTGTTACTAGCTTTTAATAAAAAAAGATTTAAATCTCTTTTCAGCAGCGAAAATATAAATTTTTTTAATTCCATTTGTTGTGAAATAAAATTTCATTTCTTTTAAGCTGAAACCATTAGTGGTATATTCGTTTTATATAAAATTAAAAAATACGTTCATGGATTATCTGTTACTTTCGTAGTTTTTATGTTTAATTTAAATTTATGTGACAATTTAGTTATGCCAGTATTTCGAATTCAACAGGACTCTATAATTATTTTGGAAAATCCTTTGATCAAATACACGTAGAAGTAACTAATTCAATTTTACATACTCGTTATTTGTCATTCCACTTGCAAAGTTACAGGGAAATTTATAAAAAATGCAAATACCACGTAATGGAACTACGTATATCATTCTCGAACCGTTAATAATTATGTCAACCTTTCCCTTTAAAGTTAAATTTAAGCAAATAAATGAAAATAAAAATTTTTGCTTTGATTTCTACCCAATACGATGTATTTATTTTAAATTCAATTTTGTTTTCAAAGTTGAAATTTCAAATCGGCGCGATCTTTTATTTCAAGGAATATCAATAAAAGTCTCGATTTCAAATAAACGCTGTGGATCGCAGCACTTAGAAAAAGAATTTTCCTTTTGCAAAAGATTTTCGTTGCTTGCTAAAAAGCGCTCATGCAAAACAACATTACTTTTTCATAATAATATAAAAGAGTAAAACACAACGATGCTTGAAATTTCTTCAAACGAAAAAATCCCATTTTTATTTCACCGCGTCACTCCAGCTACGGCCTTACGCATACACACGTGCACGTACAGAGACATACATATCCGTGAAAAAGAACGCATTCAAAACAAGCGCTAACACCGCGCGTCGCCTCAACTCTTCAGCAGGGCAATTTGCAGCTCGTTCTCTCCTCGCTCCTTATCCGTCCTTCTCCCGAACGACGACCGCGACGTGCATATACATATATATACACATATATATATATATATATGTACCGCGAAGAAAAACGACGGAGCTCGCGCAATATAAAAAGCCTCACATGTATATACAACACGCGGCAGCAGCAGCAGCACGTCAAGTTCTCCGCTCTGCATGCAGACACATTTCGCGCTCGCGTGACTTTAATTTGCGCGCTCAGTGATTGGCGCGTATACTATAATGCACGTGCGGAGGCGCTTATACCGCCTCGAGGGAGTCTATTATGTACCGGCAACATCCGCGCAAGCACTCCTTATCGACCGTTCTATCCACGATTTGAAACGAGGCACAAAAGGCCGTCTCGTTGAGTAGAGAGAGAGAGAGAGAGAGAGAGAGAGTCGGTAGAAGGGGGGAAAGGGGAAGGAGAGGCCTCTTATCGGCCATTTCCGAGATGCATGCGCGCGCGCGCGTCGAGTGCAGTGGTGCAGTGCACTGCAGTAGCAGCAACGGCGTTGGTATATAGCGGAGACTGTACATGCGCGCACGCGAGTGGCTCGTTGACCAAGTGCCCTCGGCGCACAGTAGCGTTCTCTCACTTACTCGCCCGCGAGAAAATGTAGATGTTTTAAGGAATTCAGCAGCCCCAGGGAAAGAGAGAGAGAGGCCCCACCGCCCCGAGCGTCTCGAGACTCTTGCGACTGCGCTTAGGTGGAGGAAAAAAATAGAAGAGGGGTACTTGTGAGCTCCTTGCGCGTTCAATGGCTTATATTAGTTGTAATAGGTGGGAGATGATTGGTTATTATAGACTTGAAAAGATATTGAACCGGGAAGATGTTTTTGTGTAATAGTGATTGTCGTTCAAAGGGATTCAGGATTTCCAGTTTGGTCTAGGTTAGCAAATAGCAAGATAAAAATAGTTGTTTTAATAAGTAGTTGCCCGCGTAAAAATCATTTACATTGCACATATGGGGCCAATATAGCGCATATGTACAGGTGCATATAGTAGAAATATATTGCACAAACTTTTGGCAATATATTGCGCAACGTTCGGCAAATCCGCATCTGCCGTTATTC
>JAYJLV010000046.1:20462096-20478219 GCA_036873485.1 Torymus texanus
AAAAAAAAAACTCGACAGGGTTACCTGGCAAATTGTCCACAGAAACACTGTACAAAATTTCAGAACGATCGGTTCATTAGTTTTTGAGATACGATGTCCACCGACTTTTAAAAAGTGGTTCCGAGAAAAACGCGTTTAAAGTTTTGGACACGAAAAAAACGTAAAATAAACATCGATAAACGAGTGTTATATTTTTTTACTCACACAGAATCATCAATGCCTGGTCCATAAAGATCCATACTGTCATCACAGATGTCTAAAGCATCTTTTCGAAAAAAAAAGACTCAAAACCCTACCCCCCCCCTTAACTTGAAAGATTAATTTCACTATTCATTAGTTAAATATTTTTTCCCTATTTTTTACGTGAAACGTAAGTGTAAATAATGAGGGCGAAATATTAATAATTCCCCTTTTACAAAAGATTAAATAATGCAAACAAATCCTACAGAATAAAATAATCCTTTTGCGATGCTATTGTTTCTGCCTTTTCCATTTTTGAAAACAATAATAATAATAATAAATAATCAAAAATCATGATATAATTCTATTGAGAAAACCACTAATCACTAAATTGTTCAGTAATGGAAAAAGCCATTTATGCTGGAGATAAGGTAATGGAAAGTATCTTAAGAAGACAATTTAAAATATCTTAAGAACGTTACACATCATATTTACTTATGGTCATATAGCAAGCATTTAATAATTTTTTAGAGTTGCATAAAACTAACTTTTCTACATTGTCAAATAAATAATCATTGTTAATTTGATTTTGAAAATTTAATATTGCTCTTTATAATGGCTTCTTCTCGTTTTCCCTTTTTTCGAACGTTAATTTTCATCTAGAGTTGTAAAAGTTATGACTGGAGAACTTACGGGCGGTACCGGGCAACTCTCCCCTACATCTGCAATGCGTTTAATGAATGACGAAAGCCGTCCGATGGGTCTCTCTCTTCCTGGCATTGCTACTGCTGTTGGCTATAATCAATTTGAATGTACAATTTTCTGTGTTTGTTCGGCGTAAATAGGAAACGACGCGCGCTTCTGCTCGCTCGCGCCAACGTGGAAGGGTATAGTGCAACTTTCGAGTATCCATTAAAGCTTTGTACTTCACAAAATTACTTCCAGCGCGCGTGGTGCGGCAAAGGGTAGGCAAGGGGTGCAAGGAGGGGGGGTTTATGCAACTTGTAATCGTTATTGCTTCATGAGTGTAAATTCGCCATGGGAGAACTTGAAAATTTTCTCTATCGCACACGTCCAGGCTATCGTCGGAGCATTTGGCTGCTTTCGCTGTGCAAGCTCTCTTTCTCTCACCCTCTCTCTTGCTTTCCCACTTTTCTTTTTTTCGGAACGAGTGTTTGGAACGAGTGTAGAATGAACGTGCATGGCACTTTCGGGGTAACTATGGTCGCTTCATCAGTTTCGTGTAGCTCGGAATGGGTTTGGCGTTTTATCGAGGGAATTTCTTTGTCGAAAACCGTTCTGGACGAGTACAGAAATACGTGTTTCTTTCAAAGGAAACGGTAAATGCTGCTTAATTGTTATTTATTTTTGTCCCGTATTTCTGAAGTTTAAAAGAACGCAGGAATACAATTTACATTTTATTTTGTTTTAACGGTAGAACTTTCTGTCGAAAAAATGAAAAGATAGAGAATTATTCCTACAAAACACGCGCCTCACTATAATTGTAATGTTTATATTGCGTAGGTGATCAATACTGTAAATCTGTTTCCATTTCGTAGGTATTTAATTCTTTTTAAATTACTACGTATTGAATTACATCAAAATCTCTGAGATTATAGTTACACGCGAGTAGTCAAAGGGACATACCGTGAATAAAATCTAGCGCTCTTTTAAATGAATTTCTCCAAAAAAAGAAAAAAAAAACAGAACCTTTTACTAGACTAATTTATGTAAATTCCACTTACTTTTGTGCGGGTTTAATTTAATAACGCATTAATTTGTTTGAAAATTTTCCGAGAATAAGTTGTAAAATTAGCAATCGTAGAATCGTTTGATGCAATTTGCAAAGAGATCTTTTTATAGCTGAGGTTTGAATTTGGATAAAATTGTAAGATGTCATTTTTTAAAAAAAGGAACCTCTATCTTAGAATTAATCCCATTGGTTTCTAAAGGCAAAGAAGAAGAAGAAGATAAAAAATATGTAAACGAAGTAGCTAGAAGTTCTAGAATAATCATATAAATTTAAACATAATATAGACAGAAAGAGCATTAATGCAAGCTTTGATTAGCTTGGAAATATTGATTTCTCAGAAAGTTATAAGCAAATCGGAAAATCATTAGAAAAAAAAGGATATTTTTAATGTTTTTTTCGCGCTGTCTTTAATGGCTTACAACTATTCTCTAAATATTATCACGCAATACATAAAATTAAAATAAGAATTATTAAGAAAGTCAACAGAGATATGTGAGTTTTGTAAGCTGAATATTTTATTGATGATACAACGAGTTAGTCCTGATCCTCGAAGTAGACTTTATCTGGTCCTGACATTTTCTTCCGCCCTTCTTTTCTGTTTATCTGTCAGTCTTTCTCATCTCCACTTTCTCGTTCTCACTCAATCTTCAAACTTTATCTAAGCATTTTTTGATCGTGTACTTCGGGGAGGTTCCTAATCCAATAGATACTTCCTTAAAACATAATAAACGTCTATAGATTTTAATGAAGTTTATATTGTATAAAAAATGATGTGAAATGAAAACATACATGGATTTGTCGGTGATTGTGTGAATGGGAATGTCTATATGTGTGAGAAAAAGAGAGAGGGAGAAAGAGAGAGAGAGAAAACGAGAGAGAACGGTATGTGTCGCTGAATGACGCACTAAAACATTTTTTATACCTATGTTGAAAAGAATTTAATTAAATTCGTAAAAATGACAAAGGATAATCCTTCTTTCGTACGATTTTTCAATCAGCTATGCACACACAAAAAACTCATCAAAATTAAATACGACACGACTCTCGATGTATTTCGTTTAAGTTGCGAGTCATTATTGCGCATCGCTGCTGCTCTTTTGAAAAAAAAACTCTTGCGTCGATCGATAATTCACAATTCATTTGTCTGACTATCGATGAAGAGTATACTCTGCAACTGCGCTGGTTATTTTTCTTTTCTAGCATGGTACGTCAGAAAAGGTTCGCAGAGCTACTTTGCTCCCTCTCTTTCCTCTCTTTCCTCTCCTCTCTTTCATTCCCTCTTTTAAAAGAGCGAATTCTGGACGGAAAGGCCCAAGCAAGCAAGTGAGAGAGTATAGCGCGGAGCAGTGCGAAAGTAAAGCTTTATAAAAGTGCTATCGAGCGACAAAACGGCGTGGCTCCGAAGGCATTTCCCTGTGTCTGCGTCTCTCTCTCTCTTTCTCTTTCAATCTCTCTTTATTCCTCTTTCTCCCTCTCCCTCTCTCTCTTTCTATCTTTCCGTTCTCAAAAGTCGTCGTCAACAACGACGTCTAGTCGCGTGGGTGCGCTCGAGTCTAAGGAGCTTGCGCGCTCGCACACCGGGAGGGTGAGGGAGAGATAAAGGAGGAGAGAAACGATGCCTGGCGCGATACGCTGCATAAATTGTATCAGTGGCTCAAAGAGCATTGTTTGTTCTTCGGGCTTATCGCCTCTGCGCAACACTCGGCATTCTGTATGCGCGCTCTCTCTCTCTCTCTCTCTATATTTCTCCCCCTACCACCTTCGTACACTCACTTTCTCCCTCTACTGTCTTTCTCTATCTAGGTATACGCGAGGCGCAAGGGTATTGAAAATTTTCGAGCTTGCACGCACGCGCTCGTCGCTCTTCTGAATCTCGTTGCCTTAATTCCGTAGTGTACGTGCTGGGATATATTCTGCTGCGAAGTGGGATAGCGACTATGCGGATATTTCCCCGACCCGTGAGTTGATAAAAATTTCGGTCTCCTGTGAATAATCGTGGTCGGAATGCCCTAATCCGATGCTTTTAGAGAGTGCACCCATGCTACTCTTAGTTGGATTTTCGGCTTTCAGCTTTACCGATGCGTTTTTGGAGCTAGATCTGTATGCGCCTATCAGCGATGAATCGTCGCTTCGTATAGAGCAAGAAGTTATATATATAGATATATATATATATATCGTTAAAAAATAAAGAGAGAAAATTATGATGGAAGGTGATTAATTTGGGCTTTTTTAGTGTATTAGAGGAGATTAAAAGAGTGAAAAGTACAAATGGAGTGGATCAAGTATAGATTACAATCTGAAAATTTCTTGTTTCTTACGTGCTTAGAGTAATGCCAGGGCATTAAGCAGTGGAAAAGCCGAAGTAATCGAGAAAGAGTAAGATAATGATCAGAGGCAATCGCGTAGCAGCGTAGACAACATTTTTGATTCTGAGATAACGATGCCTTAGATTAAACCCTGTCCTAGATCGTTATTTTATTGTTTTTCTTGGCCTAAACCTTATTTACCTATTTATTTATTTATTCACCAGCGTAAAGTACAAAATTATATAATTTAGAATTACAATTACATATGTAATCCAGCAGAGGAAATAATTCCTGTTCGCTGGTTCGGCAAATTTATTATTTTTAACATTTATAAATATCGTGAAACGGCTAAACTAGTTTTCTTTTCTAAAATTTACGATGGTAACATAATACGTCATAAAACAAAGTTTTCTTTCTATTCTTTTAATAATGTATAAATATAACTAAAAAACGACGTTCACATATTAATTAAAAACAAAGAAGTTCCCAATTGCCTTGAAAGAATCAAATACATCCCAGCTATACACACGAACTGTTGTACTTCAAAGTGCGAACACGCATGTTCTATATGCATATCATTTACCTATACACATCACGAGCAAACAGGCGCGCGAAATTATAAACATAAGTTGCGCATTTAAGTTGGCGAAACGCGCGCGATCCATAATTCAGGCATCGCCCCGGGGTGAGTGAGCGCGTTGCGCCGTTGCCGGCACGGTTCTATATACATTTATATACATACATATATACGAGTATATACACACACGAACGATATAACGTCAAAAGCGCGAGTGGGGAGTAGCAGCGTCACTGCTGCTATATACACGCGTGCATTCCTGAGGGCTATTATTGGCTCCGGCGAAGGGATAATTGATACCCCGGCATCAACAGGACAGACTAAGGATGAAAGAAGGGGAAGAGATATGAACCTCATGGTGTGTGTTTTACGGCGCGTAAATTATCTCGTTCGCTTTATGATTGAAAATAATGCCTTTCATTAGATTGCAGGTTTCGAAGGCGAGCGCGCGTTGATCCGGGGTTTGGCTTCCTTCTCGCGCGCGCGTGTCTACACATGTGGATATAATATTGGGGAACGATTTTGACACTCAATTTTTGCGGGACGAATATTGGCAGAAACGCGCCACGATGGCAGGACGCGCGCGTTTTCTCATGCATAATTTATTCCGCATCCGATCCAATTGCCGTTCTTGTTGTTGTTGTTGTTGTTGTTGCTTCTGCTGCTGTTGTTGCATCCGCGAAATCCAATTACGCGAGCGCATTCGCTCGATTTGATACCTTGTTACAGGGGGAAAATTTTCACGCCAGACCTTACGAGCGCAAACATTTCATTGGCCGGGAGGCAGGGGAAGAAAGAGCCGGAGGCGTTGAAAAAAACAGCGAGACACTCGTGGACGGCTCAGTGCGCGCTCGCCAAAGAATTCGTTCATTTAACAAGTTGCAAAAATTCCACTGGCTGCCGCGCCGCGTTGAATTACGAACGCGAGCGTGCACCCAGTGGAAATCCCCTTTTCCGTGTTTACGCCTTTTCCCAAATAAATAAACAGTCTCGCTCTGTAGCAAAAAAAAGAGAGAGAGAGAGAGAGAGAGAGAGAGAGAGAGAGAGAGAGAGAGAGAGAGAGAGAGAGAGCATTTGAACCTTTCGCACACTCAACCGGAAACGTGCGTCCAATAACGCTGCTATTCATTACACGTTGTAATTTCGCGCGAGCCAAAATTGTTTCGCGGTACACGCGGCTGCGCGAGAGCGAGCTTCGCAAAAACAAGTGGACGAAGCGGAGGCAGCTCTGGGGGAAGAGAGAAAAAAACAGAACAAGGAGGCGGGAAGTGTTACACTAGTGAGAGCCAGCCAAGTTGGAAAGGATTATTATTACCGAACGCGTTGGGGCATCGGGTGAGATCTTCCGTGTCGACCGCGAGCACGAAACGACGACGACGACGACGACGCCCGCGGGCTGATCAAAGTTTCCGCTCATCGACCTTTGCGCGCCTCTACCGCACTGCTGCTGCTTCTATTTCGCGTAACCCCTCCACCACTCCACCTCTCTATGTCCCAGCCGAACCCAAGCGTGTTTCACTTTATACTCTCTCGGCGAGGATTTTGAGCTCCATTAGCGCGACGGCTTCATCGGAATATGAACTTTCTGATTCCTCGGAATTATAGAGGGAGCACTGCGGTATATCGGTGAAATGAATTTTTCAAACAAAAGCTTAGCATTTATAGTGAATTTTATAGAAATATTTTAACAGGGTTTCGCTTGTACCTCTTTTGTATAAAATAACTGCCTTGTCTTTTGTATGAACATCGGATACTTATTATGAAAATATTTAACAAATACATTTGTTGTTCCCGAGTCCAATCACGAGAATTAATAATTACGATATTCTTGATAAATGTCGAAATAATGTTAAAAACTAGTAAAAAAATATTGAAATTGGGAATGTTTATAACATTTATTTACAAACTTCAACAGTTATTTGCAGTATTTAATTTTCACCTGAAATAACTCGCACTTTATAATAATAAATAAATATATTAAAAAAAATAAAGTAACATAAATAAATATAATAAAACCGAGGATTTTATATGAAAATCGAAAAAAAAAAGTGTTATTTACATTTATTAACAGTTTGTAATAGTTATAAACGTTTATTTTCAGTTATTTACGCAAAAAATGATATCAATATAAATCAAAGATACTGTGAAAAATTATAAACAACAATGCAAAAAACTGTCGAAAATTTAAAACTTCTAACATTTATTTATATATTTGATATTTCAAAAATATTCTTCTTCTTTGGTTATTGAAAGCCTTATGAAAATCCACGCCAATCTAACTTACATTTAAGAGTAAACCAATATTTAGATTTTTACGCGCCATTAAAATGAATTCCTCTCGTTCGTAAATGGTTTTTCGGGCGTAAATTTTTTTGCACCTCTAAAAGTCCATCCATATAACGAAATTTTCTATAGGACGCACGTATAACGCGCGCGTGCAGCCGTGGGCACACATTCTCTACTATACGTAACCGCATGACGCGCGAACGAAAGATAGAAAATCCCATCCTACACGCACACACACATATACATTCGAACCCACACACACTCTTGCGCACGTATACAAATACACGTCGGGCAGCGATGCGCTCTCGCGCGCGGACTCCAGAAAAAAGAGCGATCGCTGTGGATTAGTAGGTGCCCGAATTCGTTCCCTCTAGCTCTCCTCTTTTCTCTCTCTTTCTCTCTCTCTCTCTCTCTCTCTCTCTCTTCTCTCCCTCTTCTTCTCTCTTGGCTTTCTTCTCCCGACAGAGTGACCGCACTGCTCGCTCCAGCCAAAAGAAACGAGAACGGAGAAAGGGAGCAAATGGGGAGAAAAGAGGGCGAGCGAGCGAGAGAGCGTGGAAAAAAGTCCCTATTGGAATATTGGCCGCAATCAGGAGAACGAACGGAGCGCAGTTGGAAAAAAAAGAACCGAGAGAATGAGAAAGAGAGAAACACGTACGCTCGGTAAGCGCACACGCTAGGAAGAAAGAGAGAATGGAGAGCTGAGAGGGGCTTGAGAGCAAGCGAGAAAAAAAGCGTAGAATCGCGTGGATGAATCGGAGAGATAGAGGAGGCCCCGACGAAAGTAGTAAATCGTGAACGATAGTAAGTTGGCGAGAGCGATGGACTGGTAGAACGGCGTGCTATAGGCGCGACAGCTTCTAGTTAAAGGGAGGGAGAAAGAGAACTCGCTCTTTCTCTCACACTCTTCAGACTGTCAGGCTCACGCGTAACCTATGATTAAAGCTCCAACGATTATGTGTTCTAGGTCGAGCTGACGAGCTGCAGAGGCGCCAACCCAAGAGACAGAGAAGGAGGAGAAGGAAGAAACGCAATAGTCCAGTGAGACGAGCCGACACGAGCCTGCCCCGTCAAACGATCTCCAAATATCCCGCAGCGGTGATAGGTGCGGACGACAGTAAAGCGCGCTCGACTGTTGGATTTTCGAGTGTGCGCTTGTGTGTGCAGTGCGAATGAATCGCCGAGGCGGAAAAATCGACGAGTGAAGCCGGCCGAGGACCGGCGAGAGGAAGGAAGGAAGGAAGGATATAGAAGTGTCCTCTGCCCCCGTCCCCGTCTCCCTCTCTTTTACACTCACGCGCGCGCGTCCGCGCTGTAAATAAGAATCTCTACGAGTCTCACCCTTTCGCCACTCTCGAGATCTCCGGGCGCATTGAAATCGTCAGGAATTCAATTCGAGATGTGATCTATTGCTCCTCGGCGCGAAAAGTTGGCGAAGCGAAGCGTTCGCGGAATAAGAGCTCGAGTGCGAGAAGTGCAAGAAGAGAGCGAGCGAGTGAGAGGAGATGAAAGGGACGAGGGGCAACAGCAGAAGCAGCAGCAGCAGCAGCAACGGTGGCGGCAACAGCAGCAGCAGCAGCAACGGCGACGGAAGGCGAAACAAATAAAGAGAGCAGGGTGGTGGCGGCGACGCCTCGTCTGGGGGGCCTCGACTGCTGCAACAGCAGCAGAGCAGTGTGATGTCGAGTGATAGGGAGCCGCTGTTTTCGTCGCGCTGCTGAGGGGCTGCGCTGAGGATTCCTCGAGACGGTGCCACCTACACAGACACCAGAAAAAAAGTGCGCGATTTAACGGTGCGCCGAATGCACGGGGGAAGTAGAAAACAACAAGCGGGCGGACGACGACGACTGTGAGTGAGAGACAACAGGCGAAAGTGTGTGACGTCGAGTGACACGCCAAGACAGACACGTATATATATATATATAGTTGCAGTGTTGCACATACACACACACACATACAAGGGTAGTGCAAGGGAGAAGAGAGAGGAACGATGGCGACGAGGTTGTCGCTTTTTCCCGGCGGCCACTCGAGGCGGCTGCCGGTGACGCCACCGCTTCTACTGCTGATTCCCCTGACCCTCGGGCTGAGCACGCTCGCCGGGGCAAGGATTACCAATCAGGAGATAGGTAAGTGCTACTATAAATCCTCTCGTGGCCGCGCAGATGTAGTAGGAGAACGAGAGAGAGAGAGAGAGCTCGAGTGCATCGGACCGAGGCGTTCGCGCGACCCTTCGTGGGAGATACCTACTCGTGTACGGACGTAGTAGGTTCGCTGAATCTAATACCGAGAGCGTCGGGTAGAAAGTAAATTCACCGTAATATCGCTCTCTGCAGGGTCGACTGTGTCTCTGCCCCCCCCCCACTCTCTCTCTCTCTCTCTCTCTCTCGGGGAGAATGCCGCTGGTCTAGTCCGAGAAGTTTATCGGTGCGTTAATTTCGCCGCCGCACGATTGTAGAGCAGAATGTGTTCGTTTAATTTGGGGATTATCGTGTCGCGTCGCGTTTGCCGGACGGCCGGTGGATGCTCCTGGCTGCTGCTGCTGCTGCTCATGCCGCGCTGTAGTTGTTGTTCGTTTGCGATGCGCGCGGGGAGGAGGAGGAGCAGGAGAGCTGAAGTGATTAGGCCGGACGTCGTGTTCGATAAAGGCCTAATGTTTATCGCTGCTGCCTGCATATACGTATATATATGTATATGTATATGTATATATGCATTCGCGTTCGTAAATCTGTTGATTTTCGATTTTCATGCAGAACAGGGATGTAATATGTTTGTTTTGCCTATGGGGGTGTCAAAGGGAATTGAGCGACTGATAACGATATAGTTTTTAATTGATATTTTGGTATGTTTGTTTGTTACTGTTGAGGTCTATAAAAATTTACGTGGATTGGCCCAAAAGTTTTTGGTTATTTTTTATTAATGGCTCATGTTGTACAATGACTTTATATATAACGGAGCAATGTCGCCTGAAAGGACAAGCATCTGTAATCAGGAACTTTCAGCGCGGTTAAAGAAGATTCATGTAGGTTTTGATAGCTCCGGGGTCTTGCATAAATCTTACATTAATCTGTTCCCGCGGTTCAACGATTTATGCCGCAATTCTTCATAGGAGAGCGCGCGAGAGCCCCTGAAGAGACGAGTAATAGATGTCTACTTACGGGATGCTCGTGTAGGATTAGGTTTACGTTGTAAAAGATGATTGTTAAAATCCCCGAATTATTTTTTATATATATATATGTGTGTGTGTAATATTTTGTCCCGACTTTATTAAATTAAAAATATCCGACGAGCGCAATCGGATATTCCTGATATTTATATTTTCTGCTGGGAAAAAAACAAATCAGCGTGATGCTATCTTGTATTGAATTTCATCTGCAATTTTATTTCAAGTTTATATATAGGTTTTTTGTCTTGCATTAAATTTAATTAAATTGTGAATTCACCAATTTTCTCGAAATATACGTATATATTTGTGAGGAATACCATAAAAAATCTACATAATTTTCGTATACCGAAACCTGTCAAAAAACGAATTTTCATACTTTTTCTCGTACTCAATAAATTGATTTTATTTGTTCAAACCGAAGAATAAAATAAACGAAATATATCATGGAATTTAGGGAAATAGGTATTTTTGCAATTTGGTAATGCTATTCACGTATTTTATACGAAACTTTAAACCTACGGAACTTTCAAAGGATTTTATATTTTTAATCCCAAAAAGCAAAAGCTCCTTTACTTCACTTCGTTTCTTTTTGAAAGTCTATATATAATACTACCAGATCGAATGAAGATCGCGTTTGAAGTAAGAGCTTTTCGAAACTTTTTTCAACAATAGCGTGTGCATTGAGAAAAAAGAAAGCATTTTTCAGGAAGCGCTAGGGAAACGGTTGATTCCCAGTACATTTCATTAAGAATGCCTTAAAAAATTTCAATAAACAACTTTTCAAGCAACACTTATTCGATTCGAGCCAAATGCTCTCTAAAACATTCTTACTGAACTCTCCGCCTTCTTTCATCCAAACAACAGAGGCACGAACAGAGACCGCGAACGTCGAAGCAGCTTCTCTATAAAAATTTTACCCGAAGAATTTCCGACGCCACTACGGCATTTTTGTGAAAAAACTTTGTCAATCTCCCGCTAGGGAACTCGTTAAATCACAATCGCAGCTTTACAGTCTCTCGAGCTGCGCGTCGTACGTCGCTCTCTCTCTCTCTCTATCTCTCTCTCGGCAGGGGCAACTCCACCGGCAGATTCCACGCGCTCGCGCGCAAGTCTCGAGATAACTAAGCCGCTCCGCGCGAACGCGCGTGCTACGGAATTTTCATCGTGTGTGTATACGTGTGTGCGCGTATGTGTGTGTGTGTTAGGACGAGCGCGCGCGCGCGCATCTGTTCGCCTCGCAGAGGCACTTTACTGCCTCGCTCTCTCCGGTCCGGCTGGCTTACGAGCAAAGTGGCCCCGAGACATTAATTGAAATTTACTTACTTCGACCCGATGCCGACGCGTCCTACTACTCCTACGCTAGCTGCCGGATACTTTTTTTTTTATAGCGCGCGGTTGTCCGCGCGTGTGCCTTCGAATTTAATTAGCCGTGTGATTAAGGGGCGAGGGAAAAGGAAAGAGAGAGAGAGTGTGTGTGTATAGGAGACGCCTGTGCGGTGTCTGTGCGTTGGCGTGTATTCAGGCGGCAGAAAAAGTTCGGAAGCCACGCGCCACGATGTACGTAAACCATATGCCTCATTTCTATGTAAACGAAGCTTCTGTCGATTGTTGATACTTCTTATTTTTTTCTTTTTTTCTACGTTATATGCATATGGGATCGCACGTAATTATGCTACATTGAAAATTGTAATGTGATTATAAAAATTAAATTATTTCTTTAATTTGTATCAATGAAGAAGTACGAAAATTTTGGAAATTGTGAAATATATTATATTGGATATTCATTAATTAGGCCATGAAACAATTGTATTAAGGATACAGGAACGGGTATTTATTATAGCGTGACAAACTAATTTATGTGTCTATTTGAATAAAATTAAATTTTAAATATTATTCATGCCCTATTGTTTAAATGTATTCACTTTTTTATGGTAGACATAAATAATAACTCAATTTCTTGTTATAATATAATTTTTACAGCATCCATGATTTTAAAATATAAAAAAACTGCGTCATCAATAGAATCTTGGATAACAATGAAGTACTTCTTATTATAGTTATTCTAAGTATAAAAAATATGTTGTCTAAGTTAAATTACATTAGTACATAATTTACTACGCTTACTATAAAAAATAATCTAGTAAACCTTTAAAAAACTTGCTTTAGCAGATTTTCAAGAATACATTAACTAAATACGTAGAAGATAATATGTTTATGATTATTTATCCCCATATTTGGTATAAAAATATATCTAATTTTCCTTTTGTCGGATTAATGCTTCATAATTTCGCATTCGAATAAATTCATAATTAAATTCTGATTAAAAATACTACGCTTAATTTCGCAGAAATTCTGCGTGTAATAACCTAAAATTAATTTCATTATAACACGGATGATATGTGGATTTAATAAATTTCTTTTCTTTGTACTTTTAATTTATTATGTTTTTTTCAATGTTTAAAAAGTAGACATTAATATATTATCTACTTTTACAGCAAGTGAGTGAAGACAATACATTGTCTGTTCTGAGTTGATACATATGACTTTTACATATCATAGTCGCGTTTCAAAGTTGACCACAATTAGTATAATGTAACAGCAACAAATTTAAAAGCTCTTGACAATGGAATTGAGGCCAATTTATAAAAAAAAAACAAAATGTTAAAGTATATTCTATATTACTTTTAATATTAAGTACTAACTAATTCTACGCGCGCTGCGCGCCCTCTTTAAATTCTTTTTTTTTATTCAACAGGCTTAGAATAATTTAATCATTATAAGCTAGATATCTATAATAATTAATATAATACTGTGATATATGTATCCTTGTAATTAATACAGATTCTCGTAACCTATTTTATTGTTAAGGTTAAAAATTTGCTTATTGTTTTAAATTTTATTGCCTAATTGAAAAACCAATCATATTGCATTTTACAATATTTTACTACTTGAAAAGTTGAAATCATTACTTCTTAAAGAGAGGATTAAAAAAACATGCTACGTTTCGCATTGTAGTAATCTTTCTCAAGATCTACGTAATGATACTTATAAAAAGGCACATTTAAAAAAAATTTAATCAAAAAAATCATTACGAAAGCATACAAAAAAATTTCGCAAGCATAATAATAATTTATATAATTGTATGTATCTCGATCGAGTTGATAATGTTCTTTTTCATTAATCCAAAACCTTCCACTTTGTATATTCTAAACATATATTCTAATTCTAACATAGTCATGAATTATTTGGGTCGTCAATTAACGTCCTATATCCGTCGACGCTTCGTTTTCAATTAATCTGCGCTCACATTTGCTAATCGGATGCCGGTGTTTCACTAAATTCATCCAGATCGGGTGTACGCATTTGCGTGATTCCGCGCGTCAAACACAGGCTCCCTCTCTCTCCCTTTCACACACTCTCACGCAACTGCGACCTTGTACCGACGGAATAAACTCACGCCGATAATGGATTCTGATGGTGATGTGGATGCGGCTACAGCAGCACCTGATTAAATTTTCCCCTTTGAAATATCATTGTGGGCGGGAGTGTTGCTATATCGGGATCCTATTAACGGGAACTGTTTATGCAGTTAGTATATGGCACATAAGATCAACTCAAGGGAGTTCTATCCCTAAGTAAGTGGATAATTGATTGGAATTTTATGAAATTTCGTATATTGTTAAATAATATTGTGAAAACATTTCTGCTAAAGCATATTTAAGCACAACGTCTTATGGATAATTGGATATTTTATGTTTTTGGCTGCACCAGATTGATTTAAAACTTTTTTAACTGATAAGTAAATGCTGCACGCAAACATATGTACATTTAAAAATTTATTTATGGCTCGTTATTGTGTATCATATTAATAGTAAGAAATAGAATCTTCTTGTTAATTACAGTATTTAAGTGTAAGCTAAGTAGTCGCAGTTTTGATTAATGAGAACATTTGAAAATCTGATGGAATTATATAATGTAAGATAACCTGGATTATGCTTATACCATAATATTTCACGAGCTATCGCATATGAATAAATAATATCAGAGTATAGGTTATTTTCTTTTCTCTGAAATTCAGAAAAGAGCCCATCTACCTTTCGTTGAAACAAAGAGACTACCAGTGAGCCGTTCTTAAAACTGCGAATCCTAAAAATCCCAGTGACCTCCTCACTCATCCTCACAAAAAAAAACGCAACGAAGGAAAGTTCAGAAACTCTAAGAAGTCCAACAGTAGCGGCAGCAGCCGACACAGCCGCAGCAGGTCGCGGGCAAAGCCGCCGCATAAAAATCGAATAATTCCACAAAGGACGTAGCTGCACGCGCCCGTGAACACGTATATGGGCAATTCCAACAAAGTTTAAGCTTTTCTTGAAAAAAATTTCTTTTTAATTCGCGAGTCCGCACTACAGTTTTTTCGTATATTCCCTAATCGTACTTACGAAACAAAATTATTCTTGTTAATTAGGTTGAAAAACTAGTTCAAATGAAGAAAAATAATAAATTGACGTGTTATAATTATAAAACAACAAATTAATAAAGTGTTATGTAAATAGATTTTAACCACGATCTCGTTTTTCATATAAACAATTTAAATTTTATAAAATATTTGTTTTCTGTATGATTTTATAGATTAATATTTGAAAATGCGATTTTTTAAAAAGTCGATATTTTAATAAATCTCTATGATGAGTAAAAATTTAAGATTTTCATGTTTTGTTATAATACAAGTAAATTAGAAAAACTCCAGTTAATATCATGATTATTCAGTTACAGTAAATGTCTAAAACCTTTAACTTCCGTATTAAACCCTGCATCCTGCCAGAGTTTAAATTGTTTATTAAGGTCTACGGTTTTTAATTTATGCATTTTGAGTATTTTATTTATATTTTCATGTTTTCACTTCAATGAAAAACTTTACCTCATCAAAGTTTAAGAGTTTAATAGTATTTTTTTTAAATACTACCTAAAAATGAATACCTTAGTGAATATTGACCTATTGAAGCACTGTTGTAAAATTTATTAAGTGAAAAGTGAATATTTATTAACAATTTTCGATTTAGTTCACTTGTTTCCACTAGTCAACGACTTTTTATTTATTCATTTTTAAAGAGTATGAATTAAAGATCAGAAACTCTAACGAACAGTTTAGCTCTGGCAATTAATTTTGATTCATCAAATGATCAATTTATAGACTTTTGAATACAGTGTCAATGTAAAAGTTTAAAATTTCAGGCAATTAATCAAATACTCAGATCGAGCAAACTAGAACATATATTTTTAACTCGGTCAGAATCATGAAATATAGTTTTCTGAATTTTTTTGATCGCAATAATTATTTAAAAAATACTAATTAATAATACTTTCCAAGAATATATTTGTCTGTTATCAACTATATTGCAACTACATTGTTATATAAGATGATTACTAATTTTCATGAAATTCTTTTACCTAACAAGCATCAAAGTCCGAACCCAAGGGTTTGGAATCTCGTGCTCTATTCAGTCACGACACTCTACTAGCAAAATCGTTTCTGCTTCATACTCTAATGATACACTTTTCCTCTTATTCATTATATTTTTACTTCATACAGTTACCACGAAAGACGACATCTTTAGATTTGTTAAATTATATTTGTCCAGTGCTTCTTATAATATTTTCAAGTATAAAATTTTCTGATAATGAATCTGATAAACAACTTTAAATAAATTCACGTTTTCATTGATATTTTGGTTTTTGTATTAGAATGTGTTACATAGAAAG
Organism: Torymus texanus; assembly: GCA_036873485.1. Lineage (NCBI taxonomy): Eukaryota > Metazoa > Arthropoda > Insecta > Hymenoptera > Torymidae > Torymus > Torymus texanus. Next base: position 20,478,122 of record JAYJLV010000046.1, read on the forward strand.
AGATATTATTTGGTGCTCGAATCATTGGAAAGGTTAAATATAAAGTAAAATAAACGGTTGTAATTAAGTTTAAACGATAATTTATTGGTTAGTGAACA
>JAYJLV010000046.1:20478319-20491320 GCA_036873485.1 Torymus texanus
TCATTGGAAAGGTTAAATATAAAGTAAAATAAACGGTTGTAATTAAGTTTAAACGATAATTTATTGGTTAGTGAACATTTAAGGGCATATTGCCCTCGTTCCCTCAAATTCTTTTCTTCCAGCTGTTTTGTAATCCCGATCATTTGCTGTAACTCCCGGAACGTGAACTACGTCACTTTTTATTCTTTAATTGCTCGAATGTCTTTATCGACTCTGATGAGAGTTGAGTGAAGATTGTCGGCACTTAGAACTTTGTAACTCTCCAGATACCAATTAAGTATTTTTGATCGAGTTTGTTCAATGTGACCAAGACAAACTATATTTTGGTGTAACTTTATCGTATATACTTCGAACGCTGAACGTGCCATTTCAAATCTTCCATACGTAATAAAAACATATTCCGAAATAACTGTTCAAGAAAATTTTTACTTCACTCATAATCGTACATGCAAGATACGAAATACTACGATAACTTCCCAAAGGCTGAATATTCTACGGATCCGGCCACATACGTAGGTCCTTCATGCGTATATCCTCCCCTGTCGGCGCGAAATTCACGAGTACGCGTGCAATATTCCGCGCTAGACAGGAGCCAACCAACCAACCAGCCTGCCTGCCAGCCAGCCTGCCTACCCTCACTCCGCACGCGCGCGAAAGAGCACGCGTCGAACAAATTAAGCTCCTTCGTCGACGGCGCCGTTGCCGACGACGACTCACTCGGTCGTGCGCCCTTCGTTATACCGCACATGCGGGGTGACGGGAAAGAGCTTTCCCCGCGTCTCGCTTGTTATACGAGGTCCGACGTAGTAGTGCTAGTGGTGGCAGTGGCGGTGGCGGCGGCAGTTCCTCTTCATTGTTACATATATATGCGCGCCGGCGAAAATGCAGCAGGGTAGGAACAGAGGGAAGACAGAGACAAGTGCCTCGCGCTCTCAAAAGTCGTAATGCCGCGTGCGCGCGCGCGGGGCGAGGAAAGAAAGCGGAAGGGAGCGAGAAAGGGGAGAGGAAGAGTGAGAGAGTTGGAGAGCGAAGCCTTGCCAAACCGTCGAGCGAGCGCGCGCGCGAAACCGTGATATATCGATGCGCATTATGTAAGTGGAGCGAGGGGGCATAAATAATACGGCGAGAGGAACCGGCCGATGCTCTTTGGCGCGCACGGCCCAGAGGAGACAATGTGAAATTCTTCCGTGGTAGACGGCGCGCACATACGTATAACGACATTTTTCCGTTCCTCGCTCTCGCATTATATTCGCGCTCGACGTTGCGACGGCGACGACGACGATGACGACGAGCTTTGGATTTCATTATGGCCAATGCGATTCACGTGCGGGAGCACGCAGTAACGTTAATTCAATTACAGTCGCACGCTCGCCTGCGTCCGTCTATTTTCGGGAAAATCGAGTTATTGGCCAATTGGTTTGATGGGAATGTCAGTTTTTTGGCTGCGAACGGCTGCGTGTACGCTAACGTCGGGAATTGGAATGTTCGTTCCTTCAATCATTTCGATTATTACTTTTGTTAATTTTTCAATTGTTATTCGGTAAAAATCACGTTAAATGGTTGTTGAATTTCTGAACTAATGTTCGTTAAGTAAAAATGTTGGAATGTTATTTCTATCAATTATTATTTGTTAGAATTGTTCGGTATGTCATCAGTTGCAATTGATTTTAGAGGGAATTCCAATTTTATTATAGAGTAGTAAAATGTATTCATTAGACTATTTGTTTTACTATTTGATTGACTCATCCTAATTGAATTAGTTGAATGTAATAGATGGTGAAATAATGTATTAAATATAAATGCAAACAATGTGAATGCATTCTTATTATTCAAAATCTATGACGATAAATGAAAATCGATTTTTTATTCTATTCAAATTATACTGCACGTGCATGTAATTAAACTTGCTCGAACAACATAAGAAATGTGTACATATTCATTAAGTAGAATGAGCTGTGTTTAATACGACAAACTGTGTACATAGTTACGTAGTTTACCTTGTTAACTTTGCATGCGTATACTATAGTTTGAGAATAGCAAATACTAATAACATTTGATAGTTGTTACTATCACTACGATTAAGTAGAAGATAAATACGCATATACATCATGTATAAATTAAACGCGCAGTATCTCACTTCTTTCGACGCCTGTAATGGATTTAAATTTAATTATTGAGAATTCTTTCTTCCATTATAATTTACTTTCAAAGAGCTCGGGAGTTGTTTAAAACTTTCTACGCCGCACACCCGTATTTAATTAATCTCAATGACAAAGAGTGAAACTTACGTTTATTACGATTGCTTAAGAGAGGAGCAAATACCTGACTTTTGTATATTGCTTCTAACAAATTCACGATTCACCTGTCGCTTAATTGGAAGGCTTTCAAAAATAATTTTGCAAACAAGCAATTGATCGATGAACTTTTTTCGTACCATTTAACCCAGTGTATCGTATCCGATTTATTATATACCGAGAAGAAGTAAAAGAAGAAGGAGATAGAACCCACTACTGGCTTGAGAGGCAGCGACACTCGTGCTGTGAATACCAAGATGCTTTGTATCAAGTTTTATGCCGTAAATCAACAACGTCGTTAGCGCTGTATCATCATAGTCGTAATGAGCCCCGGGGTTTGGCTTTCGTAGCAATTTATAACACAGTGAATGATTATATTTGTTAATTTAGCAATGCTTGCTGTGCGTGTATAACGTACATAGTTTATAATAATATTTTAATTTATAATGGTTAATAATTTATTTTTATCAGTAGTAATGAAATTCTGTTTGGCTATTACTTGATCGTTAATGGATTAAGAATGGAATTATGGAAAGCTTATAACTGCGAAATATTTGCATTTATTTTACTTGGTAATTTGGTTTTACATGGAGAAGGACTTAAATTCATTAGGTATATGTTATCGAAGTATGAATAGAAAACATAAACTAAAAAGTATAAAAGTGATCGTTTCTACCAGTTTATATTTTTATAAGTGTAAAAAAATTGATTTCATGTTGTTTTTTATATTCTTCTAAGTCTAACTATTTTAAATGTAGCAAAATAGGTTTACGTGTTACTTATTACGCTCTTTTTTATTCTAAAAAATCCGGAAATATGTAATGGACAGGGAATTTCTTTAATAAAATCATTTATTCATTAGTTTCACCAGAGTACAATTAAAATTATTGTAATACAATAAAATGTACGTTACAAAAATAACGGTTGATTATATATTATAAAAACTAATCTTAATTATACAATGACTCATCATTATTTTAAAAGAACCTTCATCAAAGAAGCTTCAAGAATCATTTAAAAAATTTTATCTTTTTAATGCAATCTCACTACACAAGTATCGCACAATCAGCAAATAGAAATATTTTTGCACGCCTATATCAGTGGCGAGCTACATAATTAATACTTGAAATTGCTGATTAAGCCGCCGCGCGTTTGCAATTCAGATGCAACCAAACCCCGCACTAAATCTCATTTGAAAATAAGTAAAAGTCCGCTTTCGATCAAAGTAATTAAAACTACAATTCCGAACAAGCCCGTACAGTAGCAAGTCTTGCGCTTATAAATAAAAATACTTAATCCGTCGGAGCGGGCTACGCTCCTCTCATCCTTACCGCAATTTCAATTATACGGAAACGAGCAAAAAAGAAACTCCCCTCCCCGAGCTCCGTTCCCTCGAAAAAAAAGACAGATAAAAATCAGCGAGTATCTCATTAACTCCGGAGCCGATCCTCAAACGAAGACAAACGCGACGCGCGCGCGCACCTTCGTCATTCATTCCAATTCCGGTGGTCGCGCTCACGCCCGCTGACATCAGCGCGTCCGCAATTTTGTACGGCACACAACAGGCAGAAAAAAATGAGTCCAAGTGGCGGTGGCGCGAGCGCGCAATTAGAAAAGACGGCCGCGAAAAAAACGGGGTCGAAAAAAAGCCAATAGCGACCCGTGGGTACGCGTGCGACCGAAACTGCTTTAGCCTTTCTCTCTCTCTCTCTCTCTCTCTCTCTCTCTCTCTCTCTCTCCCTCTCTCTCTCGTCTATATAACTTTTCGGTGGCTCGCTGCAGTGGGCACCAAGTGCGCGAGCCGCGATTGATTTCTAACGCGCGAATCAAACGTCGGTTTTTGAGCACAACGCACGAGTACCAGAGCGAGGGAGGAAAAAATTCCCGTCGACACTGCGCTTGGCACTTAAAAGCCGTCGTCGTCGTCGTCGTCGTTTGCATTGATTAAAGCGAGCGACCGGATTTTCACCGATACTCGGTACACCACGGATAAAACTTGACGGATGATGTTGAGAGGATGAGTTGCATGAACGTGTGTGAACTATGCAATGGCGAAGGAATTTTTAATATTGTTCGTTCGATTATGTAAGTTGGCAGGACGTAATCAACAACGCGTCTGAGTGCATTTTGAAATTTCTCCAAATCGATATATATTTTCGAGCTGTGTGTTGTTCTACATGTTGCATATGTATATTTCTGGCGCGTTAATTAATTGTCCGTGATCGAGGATATCAATCGCGCGAGATTATTTTTGACGCTTTACGTCAGGCGAGCGAATATTGCTCAGCGCTGTAGCGTCGGTTTGAATTTTCAATCATTCCCGAGTCCTCAATATGTCGTTCATATATATAGATTTCGACGCTCGCACGCACAGACGTCGTACGCAATATTATAGCAATATATTGAGAAAAAAATCTCGGACAACAGAGAGCGATTCAAACTCTCTTGATAAAAACATTCACCCCCCAAGCTTTTATATACTCGGCTATTCGTCTAAGACCCCCTATGCTTTATTATAGACCACGTCAGGGGTCCTGACAACGTTTAACAACTCGGTCGTTCTCCTCCGCGTATATATAAACGTTATCAGCGTTCGCGCGTGTATATATATATATATATATATATACATGTATATATATATAAAAATCTCGGAATTTCCGAAATCGTTCTCTCTGATAAGGGGATTTAGCTATGCTCGCGCGGTATCGATTGGCGCTTCATTACCCGGCCATTCGTGAATTCGCCCTGCAGTCAACGAAGTATAGGGTCACAAAGTCGCGCTGCCACATATCCATAATGGACGCAATCGCAAACACTTAGGTCGCCCCGTGTAATCCACAGCTGTAGTAGGGTCTCTAACGTCGGGCTTTTTCTCTTTCCTTCCCACTTATACGACAGCAATTCGAGCTAATTTTACGGAGGCGGGCGGTCCTCGCTCGATTGGGCGCGACCAACGAAAATTCCCCGTGGATGAGGCTATAGAGAAATGCGGAGAACAGAGAAAACGAATTCGAGACGAGAGAATGACGTGGATCGAAAATGAAGTGGACTATGACTGTTATATAGGTGGATCAACGTAAAAGCGTACACGTGTAATCGCACGCATTGGTCCAATTTTTAATGGGAAAGCGTGAGTTTTTTTCTCGCGTCATAGCGAGAGTCACGCAAATTGTTATATCTGACAATAAGCGCTTGTTTTTGGGATCACTGTATGTCATCGGGTTCGCTGGGATAGAAATAATAATACTGCGTGGAACTATTTTCAGGATGAAGAGTGAGAGTGAGAGTGAGAGAGAGAGAGCCCCATTACTGCACGCCAGAACGATCACTATTGATTCTTGAACGGGCGCGCGCGTATATACTCCCGCGAGTGCGGGATACTGGCGGGTTCTAATTAATTTTGTTTAATCAACGGAAATTGCGCGGTCGCGCACGAGTGGAAAATTGTCAGACGCAGAAGTTTTGATATAAGTGTTTGTGCCCACGTGCTGCAATACTTCGTTTGTTCGTATAGATTAAATTAATTTCTTAAATTTCGTTCTATATCGAGTGGAAAGAGATTCTTCTTTACAGGGAAAATGATACCAAGTGCGGACGTGTGTAATTTTCTTGGTAAAATTGTTCGTAGATGATCAGTGCATCGTTATTATAAATAAAATATCGATCTAAATATAATCATTGTAAGTAGCTAATATGAAATACAAATAAAAACCAGCCGCACTTTATATACAATTTAATTACTTTTTTTATATTAATCTGAAACTTATTACTTTTTCTTCTATTCAATTTCACCGTGCTATTATATTTACATTCATATTTCTTTTTAATAAAGTATGTTGAACAAGCTCCGATTCAATTATAAAACTGTAATGGAAGCTCGCGATAAGTAAATAACAGAAATAATATTTTTTCGTCGATTCTTTTCATCAATTAAATCCCACCTCTGAATAAATTGAAATATATATACTACTCATGCATATAACTTGAATTGAAATTTGCCGAAATTTCTCAGCACGTTGTATGCGACTAATCGATACTTAATTACCGGCATCATCGACGATAAAGCAATAAGTACCAGCCTCCCCTCAAGTCTCTCGCTCGTTCTCCTTCCCCTTCCCACACGTCCAACTCTCGCAACACGTTATACATTGCAGCGAGTCGCGCACGGCGGTCCGCGCGACTGATCAATGAGAGCTAATCGTAAATCACAATCCAATTTCCTCCACCCACGGCCACCTCTACTCATTTGACTCAAAATGCAATTTTGCCCGTACGTCGATCGACCCGATGAGCGATCGCTCACGAGCGATACACGCGCACGCATCACTTCTCTCAATCTCCCGCTCTCGCTCTCCCCCTTCGTACAAGAGAGTCACCAAAGAAGCAAAAGCCAGAGCTAGCCGTATAATTTTTCATGCCCTTACTGCATCGATTGCCTGCGACCATTGTATGTATAAATATGTGGCTTCCCGGAATAACCGAATAAGTCCACTTTTTCTGAAAATCAAGATAACCCCGGATTTTGTATCTTCAAATAAGCCTTTTTCATTTACCACTTTCAGTAGTAACAAAAATATTGTCGTAAACCTACAATTCAGCCGAAACGTAACCAGATAAGTCCATTTTTCCATTTTCGTGCCCGGAATAACCGGATAGGTCCATCCGGTTGATATAATGGCTTAATATACACTTTCAAATTATAAACATTTTAAAATTTTACAATATTAGTACAATACAAATGGTCGTAAATTTAATAGAAATGTCACAAAAATAGAAATTTCTCGAATAAGTTAGAAAAATTCGTTGAACAATTGCTAATTTTGTAAGTTGACCTGTTAATTAAATTAAAGAATACTATCAGATAAGTCCATAGTTCCTAGAATAACCAGATAAGTCCATACTTTTTTGAGTTCTTACTCGTTTTTAACGCAACAGAAAATGTATAAACACATTGAAACCAACGTGTAAATATGTGTTTTTAATGTGCCAATTGACTAGTCAAGTATCGCGACTCATCTCGTTTCTCCCGATCTTATACATATAAGTTTGACCATTAAAACCCGTTTTTCTCGGAAACCCGAAAAGTCGACTTATTCGGTTATTCCGGGAAGCCACAGATATGTGTGTGTGTGTGTGTGTGTGTGTGTGTGTGTGTGTGTGTATGTGTGTGACTCTGTGCACTCACACACACATATAACTCGTGCGCGCTACTTCGCGCCTTTTATTCGGCATCTGCCTCTGAGTCTGCTCGCTTTTTTTTTCAAAAATAAGCGAGATGAATATACGCGGCTGGACGATTTATCTTCGCGAGCAGGGACTAAAGACGCGAGGTGTCGGCTTTTGTGTATATATTTGCGCGGATGAATATATATACACACACGTGGGGCGAAAGAAAAGAAGAAACGAGGCGTTGCAAAAGTATATTGTGAATCGTCCTGCGATGACTCCCGACAGTGCTGCTGCAGCGCGATTTCGGCGCGAGTGTGTAGGTGTTTCGATAGGGATATATTCTTAGTCGCTACCCAAGCCGATTTCAGGGTGTGCGAGTATATGCGCGTTCCTTTTATATGCGGGAGACTCTAGCCGTGGCTGACTCGGCACTTATTTACCGTCCGATGTTACGCTTTGACTAATTTCTCGTTGTGCACGCGCGCGCAACGCACGTAGACTGGCTACGAAGGGGGAGAAAAGGTGCGGGGTAGAGGGGAAACTTACAGGGCAGATTCGCCTCGATCAGATTGTGCTTACGCGTGTCCCAAGGGCTCTGATGACCAGTAATTTTTTTTATGGCCTGCGGGAGATTTCCGATGTGGCTCTTATTTCTCTCCCTCTTTTCGTAGGAATGTGTTTATTAAAAGACTACGAGGTGGAGGTTTTTTCGAGGTTTTTGGTTAATGAGAAAATGAAGTATTTATTTGGAGTTTATTGAAATTCGGAATTCGAAACTGACGTAATAGCATGAAAAGTCTGATAAAAGATAGTGTGATAGAAGAATTTCATATATGCTTGATTTCGTTTGAAATTTAGTTCTAGTTATTGTTGATATAGAATTGATGTTTAAAAGATTGCAATTTTCTTTCAATTTTAAATGATTGGCTTGATATCAGTTAAATTTTCAATTAATATTATATTTTACAGTATTATTATTGAGTTGTTTTCCACTTCAGAACTCTTGATTTTATATAAATATTTATGTATTTTTTTAAAAATATTTTACATGTATTGTTTGCAATGGGAAAAACATTGTCAATATCATCCAGGTCATAAAATTTCACCGATCAATCTTCAGGACATTTGTTAAAACGTGTTTATTCATATATATGAGTTTGCCAGCAGTAGCACGCACGATATTGCTTGGCGCTCCATGTGTGGAGCACGGGATAATCATCCGATTCAAGTGCAAATCACACGGGACTAACATTTCCCACACTATGCATAGCAACTACCCGCGCCGTCGCGCACGGCTTAAGTCGTTATAATTGCCAAAAGTAGCATTCAAAACAGCCGGCGAAACACAAAAAGACGAATAAAACTCGATCGTCGCTCGAATTGCTTCCAGTTTATTTTTTTTCTGCCGTCTGCGCTGTTTCACATTACTTTTCGCTATAACGGCAAGATTTTATATTCATAGTTAGCGAAATTATAAGGCTGTATGTTATTTACATGAGAATTAGATGAGCATTTTTACGTTTCAAGAGAGCAATTTTAAACAAACTGGACACACGTGAATAAGGAATTTTCTTTTTATATAAGTGCATTAAACATTGATGAAGAAAGTTTTACATTTTTTTAATTTTTATCTGAAACATCTCGTCACATTATGACATATATAATTATTGTTCATTATTTATTTCTGTCGGATACCACACATCGTGGTAAAATATTAACGATCGCCACAGAAAAACCTAGTTGACTTCATAAATTATTGAAAGCCGCCGTCGGCAATCCTGTTCGTGTCTCGTCCTATACACCCCAAAACGCAGCAGAGCAAATATTTAAATTAAACATCCCAGCACTCTTGCTTCTAGACTCGTTATATTGGGTCAACAGACTTTATGTACGGCCCCGTTCGCCTTTTCACAGTCAGCCGCGCGCGCGCCTCTTTTTCCCCGACTAAATGTAATTTGCTCCCGCACATTCACATCGCGCCCAGACCAGGTCGCGATTTCTTAGAATTCGTCATTGACACGAGCGATGGCCGACCGGCAGAAGCTGAATATTCCCGGGATTAAATACATAAGAAGTGGTAAAGGAGGCTCGAACTGAAAGGGAAGACGCGGGACGCGAGAGCCAGTGAGCATATCCGTTCCGCACGCGGGCCTTTCACGACTGGCGTCAGATAAATAAAGAAATACCGCGTATAATGAATATAAAAGCGGCAATTGCAGTGACTGCGAGTGTCGTTTGGGGTTTCTCGTGCGGGATTTACAAATTTGCCTCTCTCTCTCTCGCCTTGCTCCTCTATTTCTCTCTCCTTCTGTGTTCCTCCTCACATACGCTCGCAAGAGCGGAAATGTAATTCCTGGAGTTACCAAGAGAAAAAAAAGAAGGCGAAGAAGTCGAAGGAATAGAGGGAAAAAGCTGAGCCTGGAGAGGAGAAAGGGCAGGTCTCTTGTTCTCTGTTTCCCTCTCACTCACTCACTCTCTCTCTCTCTCACCGTCGCGCTGAAGGCCTCGAAAGTTAATCCCGTCTTCATTTCATTATGAAAAGTTAGCGTCGTCGCTCTCCTTCTATCCGTGCGCGCGCTAGCGCTAAGAGAAAAAGGCGAATCTTTTTCACAGGTCGCAAATTCTTTTCGCCTTAGTTTAGTCTCTTGACTCTCGCGAACAAGCTTCTCCCGTGCCTTCTCCGTCGTGCTCTCTCGCTCCCGTGATATCTCCTCAACTTCATTTCACCCTCCTCCTTCCCTCTACCTCTCTCTCTCTTTTTCTCTCTTCGTTGCCTGTTTGCCCTCCCCCAGCTACCGCTGCTGCTGCCGCACTATCTTATTTTCGTCCCTCGCTCTATCTTTCGCCCCTCAGCCGCTACTTCTCGCTCTCCGTCTCTCAATGCTCTACCGCGCCTCCTTCGCCTTCTTCTGTCTTTTCTTTTCGTTGCCCGCCCGCGATAATGACTGCGCTTCGTGAAAACTTGCAAAGCAGCTTCTACTCACGTACTAAACTGGAAAGACTTTCTTCCTTCTCTCTCTCTCTTCCTCACTTTTTCTCTCTTATACGGGAGGTGTAACGGGAGTATTAACGCGCGCGTGCGCACGCTCTCCTTTTCCCGGTTGGCAAAACTTTTATCTGTACGAAGAATCGGGAAAAATTAATTTGGGATAAGGCGCTACGCGCCCGCGGAGAAATACACTTCATTCCGTTTCCTTGGTGAGGGCGTATACATACATATATATATATAAGCAAGAAGTGAACTTGCTCTTGCAGTGGCTATTTCTCCGAATAACTCTACGATAAATAATATTGCCATAGAATCCCGCACATTTTCATGACCATGATAAATACGTCAATGTTAAGGACATACAGAATTTAATATACCATTGAGTTTTTACCACGAAACACAGAATAATTATGCATCGCTTACATATTATTGTATTCGTGTATTATATATGGTTTAGGTTCACCATGTTAATAGTGGATTTAACCTATTTCTCGGCAGACAGAAAGGGAGAAGGAGATGTGAAGAGAGATATTGTATGTTGGTGTATACCTGCATGAAAAGAACGTATGTGAAGATCGTATGAAGTTCAGACCCCGTAAAACTTTATCTGAAGTTTTCCTGAGAGAACTTTCTCAACTTTGATATTTATGAGCAATTTGTTTCGTCAAACTTTTTTTGCGAAACTTTTCAAAAATCCGTTAAATAATCTTATATACAGTACATAATTAATTCAAAATATTTAAAAAATGTGTTTTAAGGAGATCTTTACAAGGGCTTGATAATGTGACTTTACTAAAGTTTTCCGTCTGTCACAGACCTTTTTGGATATAAAGATGGATAACACTCTTTCGTCGAGTCTACTGTCCGGATAAACATATGCTTTAAAAGAGAGTGATTGGGCAAATGCGTTAATCGAGTTTTATGAAAATATTTGTACTTATTTTTACGAAATTCTATATTTTTAAAATTTCGTTAAATGAATGTGAAACTTTTTCCTCATAAATGTCAAAGTTTGAAAAAGTCTCGACGCATAAGATAAGCCAGATAAATTTCCGTTAGACGTATAGACCTTATGAGTTTTAAGCTGAAAATTTTTATAAGCAGGATGATTTATATAATAATGCTGATGAAGACATGTCTAACAGAGACAGGGATAAGTGTTTTAAATGATAACAAAATTAAAGTATTTATATAGTATGTTTTCAAAATATTGTGCTGCTTTACGAATTGTAATGATTTTACTAATATAAAGTTAGCCAAAAACTAATAGAGTAATATGAATTCATGTACTAGTAAGAATCTTGAAAGATGAGTAAGCCACTTGAAAATCATGCGATATTAACTTCATTCAAACAAATGTTTAAGTAGAAACAATAAAGGTGTAGTCAGACAACTAGTAATGATAGCTTGAAAACTTGCAGATAATTAGAACAATAGCGCCGCTATCGCTATTTATAAAGAGTGATGCTCTACCCACTCTTACCTCAAACACGGATTTTAAGCTCTACTAAACCTAAACATCTCCGACGGTTATTCTCATTGTGCGCTGACCCAAAGTTGCGGCCTTTTTTTAATCGCTGATTGCAAGCTGGAGCTAATATCTCACACAGGTCGAACAACTGCAACAATAATAACTATAGTGGTACAAAAATAATTGCTCTAATTATACAGATAGCTATATCTGTTGGCTAACAATAAGTGAGCCATTGCAATTTGAGTTTACACACAATCAAAATCCATTGTTAATATACTGATTAATTGCCGCTGTAATGTAAAATCATAATTATCATGACAAAGATTTTATATATCCACCAGCAAATTCAACAATTGAAAAATATTCCCGAAATACTGTTATCAAACACTTGACAACGGCTGAAATTAAAACTGCTAAAAGCTTCATTAATTAACCCACATCCGCGAGTAGTCCCGACAAATTTCGTCCTGCCTCGATGTACAGCAACTCAATAATGCATGCACTCCACGAGGCCGACTAAAAATTATAAAACACGCGCTTGCAAGTTAACTGCAAACTATCCTCTTTCTCTCTTTCTCTCTCTATAAGAATGTTTATATGAATCGATGCTGATGCTGCCGCTGCTGGTGTTCTAGACTACCTCGCTGATAACTCCCCCGGGGCATCATTTTCTCACAATGGAGAAACGAGCGCGTAAAAGGCGAGGGAAAATAATGCGCTGTACCCAAGCAGACACAAATACACAAAACTGGCAACTACTAGGCGAAAATGAATGAAAAAGAAAAAAAAAAGAAACACGCAACGAGCAACGATACGAGGAATACTTTCATCAAAGGCAAGAGAGATGGAGATAAGCCCTCAACGGCAATTGGTTTTTGATGGATTCGATTAAAGCACTAGTAGTCGTCCTTTAGTCAATTCCAAAAGTATTCGACGTAGTGGCGCAGAAGAGCACCTGTACGAGCCTCTTTTGTTTTTCCGAGAGTGAGAGAGGGAAAGAGAAGGGGGAGTGAGAGAAAGTTTTAACGTAGACGATGAGCCTCCACTACGTTTGGCTGCTTTCGGTTACTGTCTC
>JAYJLV010000046.1:20491420-20505708 GCA_036873485.1 Torymus texanus
CTCTCTCTCTCTCTCTCTCTCTCTCTCTCTCTCTCTCTCTCTCTCTCTCTCTCTCTCTCTCTCTCTCTCTCGCCTTATCGCCGGTTAACTTATGTTACGTACGACCGGGTCGACAGCTGCGCGAGCGCGCAGAAAAATAGCGGGATGAACGCCGGGCTTTATCGACGCGTTTTTCAATTGTCGAGGAGGGAAAGAGCGAGGCGAAAAGCGTGCGCTCACGCGACTTGAAAGTTCGGAAAAAGTATTTACGTATTATGAACTTTTCTTGTATATATGTTCGAGAAATTTTGGAAAAAATCCACGTTTAGATGATTGAAAAGGCGAAAAAAATCTATCGAGGCAGATGACGTGAGAGACGAAAAAAAAGTTGAACCTACGAAAAAGGTTTTGTGAAATTCCCTCTTTTCGACGTCGTCGATGATTTTAAGCGTTATTTTTTAAAGCAACTTTTTACTTTAATCTGCATAATTTAGTTGCAAATAGTCTGGCATGAAATTTAAGGATAAAAAATAAAATTTGAGAAATTGAACTTTTATTAGTCTTTTGTAAAATTAAAATATGCTGTCTGCCCAAAGCTGTATTCTAAAATGTTTTCGTCTATCACATGGTCTGTGGCATAAGAATGAAATTGTACAGATGTATACTTCAATATTTTTACAACATTTTTTTAATGTCATCTAAACGTTAAATTATCCACTATCGTACATTCTCTAATATTTGTTTAATCTGGTAAGTGCTGTTTATTTGATTAATGAACTTTTAATTTTTATGATCGAGCCGAAATATCGGGTACCCTTTGTTAGAATAATTGCATATGAAAAACGTTTTTGCCGAAAGGTATATGTGATTTGGAAGCGATATTCTAGGAGTAATTGTATTGATGGACGATTCAATTACATTTTAGTCAATTTACAAAAAATGCAATATTTTACTTCCTAAAAATTTTATGGTTTCTTTTTTTTCTAATAACTATTCACTTTAGAATGTGTACATAGTTCACAATGTTATGGTAAAAAACGATTGTCCAAAATATCGAAAACGAGATAGAAAACAAAAATGTTGCTAAAAACAATGTTTTTCTTAATACGGTTTAGTGAGTCCTGTGAGTTTTAAAAACATGATAAATGAAAACAATGCGGCTCGAGCATGAAAACTAGACAAAAAAAAACAGCACTGTAAAAATACGGACGATGTTGTTTTGTGGTGGTCAGACGAAAACTCGCTCGCTAGGCTACAATTGCGGTTACTGGAGTTGCAAACGTTTTCAAAAGTTATAATTATACCTGTAGCCGACATGAGATCAAACGCAATAGTTAAACCAACAATCTTCCTAGCTTTTCAGGATATACTTTACCAAGTTTTATCCGAGTTAATTAAAGTTTACGCAAAAATTTCATAACACACTATACTCGGTATTTTTTTAATAAATCCTGTCGGCTCATAGTTAGTAAATATTAAAAAAATTGTTCATGTTACCGAATTACACGTATACAAATCTGTAATCACAACGTTATAATTGTTGAGCACATATATCAGTCTATTAACGTATAAAACTCATACGACCATACGGCACACTTCACATTACGTAATCATACCGTGTCACTGGAAATATCGCATAAGACTTTCATAAATACCACATCGATATGCCATCATAATTCACATACATACGGTTCACGCACGTTATACTCATTGCACTTCACTACTCCTATATACACATACTCTCACACAGAGCCACGAGTACCCGCGATTTATCGCCTGGCGTAAGATCCCCGGCACCATTAATTTGCCGAATATAAACACCGCTCTGAAGAGGCGAAATTGAAAAAAGTTGGCGAGTATATACGCGCGCGAGCGCAGGCCGAGTAAGAGCGAAGGAGCTCGCGCGAGAGGCGAGACTTTGAAAAACTCGCCCCCAACGGCGGCGTCGGCTGCCCGCGGTAATTAGTCCCATCCGTTTCTCTTGCCTCGCGCGCCCTCTCGCGCCCAACCCCTTCTTTTTCTCTCTTTTTTTTCGACCCCGCAGATTCCGTATCTCCCCGCGCTCGCGCGCGTCGTATATCTGTCCGGCTGATTAGTTGATTACTACATTCTCGCCAGGGATCGCGCCCTTAATAACGGCCCTGTTTGCGCGCCCGAATGCTGCTGATATGCTGCTCTCTTTTCGGCTTGGGATCTGTTCAGAAGACAACGACCGAGAGTTTTCGAATTTTTCGGAGGCATCGTTTATAGCTTTTGTACGATTTTTTTTTCTCTTTCTGGTTTTTTTGGGGAGGTTCTCGTGCGTATGGTTTTAATCGTTCGTAAATTTTGCACCGTTTCCGAGAGAAACGCGAGCTGGGGCGTGGCCATTAGCGAGTGCTGCAGGCTGGATCGTGTTATTAAGATGTCGCGCGTGGAGCATCTGCAAGCGTTAATTGGGTAAAGTTTCGCACGTTAATAACAAGTTTAACATATTTACTATGCAGTTCGCTTTGTTTTATTAACGTGGCATTAACTGTTGCGTGCCGCGGACGTAATTTTGAATATTTATAATCATTATAATTTATTATTTAAATCGCTGTAATTTACCGTTATACACATGTCAGTCGCATTGTTACCATTATATATAATAATTATATTGATAACAATTATTTGATTAATTGATAAATTGATAATGTAAATTTAATTATAAAACATATGAATAAACAATATACCTATATAAGCTCATTTATGTTCGTAGGAAAATGGTTTTAACTACTTTCATATACTGATAATTAGTGGTTATACATTCCGCAAAGGAATATACTATTTTCGATGTATTTCAAATAGTTAAAAAAAACATTTTCTCAATCCTTTGGTTTGACAAGCTTTCTTAAAAAAAAGGTACCGTTGTCTATTAAACAGCATTGCTCGTTGCCCGGAACTTTGAAAACTTTTTAAAACTGATATAAATTCACTTTTTATGGGCCTATAAATTTCATTCTCGAATAAAAAAAATTCTCTTTTGCGCATCCCTATGCAGTGACAGGTAGCGGTAGATATGCATTCGACATTTATCCAAACACAAGACCTCTCGTCACAAAAATTAATATTTGGTGAAAAAATGTAAAAAAAAAAGTAATTCCTATGTTATGAGAATTCGTTTGTCTGACCGTTGGTTAAAGTTTGTAATATTTCTCGCTTCAATGCTGATATTACTTGTCTCTTTCATTAAAAACGAACAAATTATTAAAATTCTGTAGCCAGATAAAACAACATTCCAAATAACATCGTAATAAAGCATTTATTAATGTACATTATGCTGGTGTATTCGTAATAAATAAAAAGTTAATGTCCCTTTGTTCTTCGCTATTGTATATTATTATTTTTTTGACATTTCCCATATCACAATTACCCAACAACCTTTTTTACACAAATGTTTAAAATTCCCGAGCTGCCGTTATATATAAGGTAATTCGCGAGAATCATTTGGACTGGGGTTATACATTTCTGAGCTCGCGAATCCACCTTAAACCTCATAATCCGTCTCGTTTTTCCTGCAACCCCGTCGTATCTCTCTTTCCTACTGGCAGCCCCGATACTCGCGTGGCCAGAAGCGCGCGTTTCCCATCCGATTTATAAGCGATAGCTCTCTAAACGCCGGCCCATAAAAATTTCATATCCCCGCGCTATTACCCACATATCCAACCACCCACACATACCCGTATATGAACATACTTCTACACACACACAACCATATATACACCACAGACATTGAACTGAGAAGCCGTGTATCTCGTGGCAGCTCGAGAGACGATGTACGGCCCACCCGTTGGGGGAGGAAGGGGACGGCAAAAAGGACGGGGCGAATCGCACAGCGGGAAGCGCGGGCCGCGAATTAATTATACGAGCGATCGATTCGGCCGGCGCTCTGGATCCCCTTGGAGAGAGAGAGAGAGGGAGAGCGGAAGTCGCACAATCATGCCGTCAATTTGTCGCGGTCGGACGCTCCGCGCGTCCCAAGAAGTGCGCGAGCGCGACTGCCTGGCATTGTTATCGCGCCGCAAGCGAGAGAACAATGGGAAGCGCGTTTGCTCTGTCTCACTCTCTCTCTCTCTCTCTCTCTCTCTCTCACTCCCCCGCGGCTCTTCGCAGCCGCTGCGCAGAAAACATATAACTCGGAGACACACGCTCTCTCTCTCTCTCTCTCTCTTTCTCTCTCTCGGCATAGCTGTGCGAGGATACAGCGTATAGACCAACCGCGCTCCACGCCGCCATTCCGCCCTACTTCGTTCGACAGGATTTGGCAATATTGAGGATGCAGGCGCCTCGTACGCTCCGCTGCCTCTCTCTCTCTCTCTCAGACTTTTTCCTATACCTCTCTCTCCTCCTACTATATACGCCCTTTCGCTCTAAATGTCGCACGCGCACAAGCTCGCTCGCGCGCGACCCGACGACGCCAACGACGACGACGTTGACGCGCGTGCAAAAAAGCCCGCTACGTCGTCGCGTATGAAAAATGCGAACGCGCGCGCGCGCGCGAAAGCCTCGCTCTTTGTTCTCGACTGACACGCCTGGCCGTTGTTGCGCGCAAAAAGCACTCGATCGCGCCCTAGCTTTTTTGGAAGAGGGATGTATATGTGCGGGAAGTAAGAGATGGAGAAAGCTTTGTATCGGTAGAAATTTGAGTAGAATGCTTCACGCACGAGGAAGCCGTATATACTACGTTTTTCTAGATCTCCTGCCTGACTGCCAGGCAGGCCTGCCATGTCCGAAGGAATGTCCACGATGGTACTGACTTTTCTCTCACTGACGTAACTCTCCACTCGCGCTCTTATGGTATTTGGCTCTGGTGTGTGTGTGTGTATGTATGTGGAATCCGTCGCACCCGAACGATTCTTTTTGAGGCTACACCCCGACAGTAACGATAAAGCCACGTATTAGAAAGAAATTATTCCGCGTCAGAGGAACTGATCGAAGGTGCTTCTCTTTATTCGAACGGTTATAATACTGTGCTAGCTATAATATAACCCAAGTATATACCCATTTTCGGCATGGCCTCTATAGAGGTGAAGAAGGTCGAAAAAGCTCGCGTGTATGTGTGTGTGTATATAAAACCAGCAGGGAGAGAGAAAGAGAGAGAGAGAGCAATTTTTTTAAGGCGCGCAAACAAAAGCTACCCATGCGTCACTGCGGAGCTCGCGCGAGGTTGGATGGCTCCCTCCTAATGGAAGCTCCGTTATTAATCGCTCGCGGCCGCAAGGGAATACCAGCGCAATGCGACCATTAAAGTAATTCGCTTTGAAAACATGTCGTTGAGTACATACCGAGAGAATCGCGCTGGATGCTCGAATTAAATCAGATGCCAAGATTGAAAGCGCAATGGTTTACGAATAATGTTATTGACCGAATCAATTATGAATTTTAGGGTAGATTTTCAATCGGTGAATTGTTTTCGTACGAATAGCAACTATATAATATATACTCTCGTATTAGTTCTATGTGATTTGAGTTCCCCATCGAAAATTCATGTACCCTTTAAAACAGTTTAAACATATTATTATTTAAATGATTATTTGATTTTTCGAACTTTATCAGCAAGAAAATAAATAAACTACAATGAGTCTGCTAGTTCATCAAGTAATTTGATAAATAAAATTCTAACGTAATATATTCAATATGAATCGCCATGCATATATATTTCAAATAAAGAAAAAAGCAACGACAACAACTGTTGAAATTGAATGAAATTGAATCTAAAGGAAACGCATTTGCTTGCATTTATTTTTCACCGCAGAGAAGTGCCACAGAACGGCGCCGCTCAAGATAAATCAACTCCATCGAAATAATTTATCACGTCCTCTAACGAGCAAAAATAAGCCCATCCACTCCTCGAAAGCTGGGCGCAAGAAATAATGGATTTTCGTAAACGCTTCCATTAAACGCTCTCCTTCCCTCTTCCTCTCTTTCTGTACTCCACGATTGAACTAATTCTCATTAAAGTCGAACGAGCGAAACGGCGCATACTTCTCGAATATGGAACTGTCGAAGCTGAAAAAATTTACATCGCCAACACGGCGCGACACGGACAGAGGTTTTTACAAGTAATCGCGCGGAAAATACGAGGAGGTTTCGACTCCATTAACCGCGCGCACGCGAGACTTCCTATATACTCGGCGTCGTATAAGAGCGGTGGAAAAAAAAACGACGAGGAATCCCGAGACTTTCGAGGGAGCGGAGACAGAAAGAAAGAGAGAGAGAGAGAGAGAGAGAGAGAGAGAGAGAGAGAGAGTGAGTGAAAAAAGAGGGAAAGACTATATAAGGTACACGAATTGCGTGGCGCGAGTCTTTAAGGTGAGCGAGCGCACCGATGAATTTTCAAAAATTAATTCACAAAGTTAATTAAGAAGTTTTATTGCGTTCCATGCCGCAGCGAAATTTGCATAATTATCGCCCCGGCATGGCGACGGCGCACGAACTGCCCCCATTTTAGGCCGGAGGTCTTCGTGCTATTCTTATATTCCTTATTCTCGAGTAGATCTTTCTCCCCCTTCATTCTCTTCCTTATACCTTAGGCACCCGCAGTGTGGCAATCTTTCTTTTGCTGCTCTGGGGGTCCGAGAGATAAAGGGCGATCTTTTCGTTTCTTCTCTGGCCTTGTGCGACACCGCAACACTATTCGGCCGAAATAAGCGAGCGAGTGGGGAAGGAAAAGAGAAGGACAGACAGAGAGGATGTTCCAGATCGGACCACTCGGGCTGGATTTGTTATCAGTAATTAAGGATTTTAATAGGAAGCCGTCCGCTTTTAACCCTTCGTGTGCACACTACACAGGGATTTGATACTCTCCGCTCTATATATTTGTTTGCTCTGCGAATGTTTCTTGCTGCGATTTTTTTTTTCGGGTGTAATTTATTATGACTGTAATTTTAGCCGAGGATAAATACGTAAATATTTGCTGCAATTTGTTGGAAGAATTTCTCTTCAAAGAAATTACTAATTTTCATTTTAATTAAAACAGAATTACTCGACTACTTTCGTTTAACGCATTTCATAATTATATCAACGTATTTTCATATAAACCATTCCATAATTATTTTAGTGTTTCAGAAATAATTTCATTTCATTTTAATCATTATAAATGACGGGATATTAATTATAAATATTATTATTTTAATTTATATTCTAGTTTAAATTTAATTTTTTTTGGGTATTGTGGCAAGTTTTAAAATTAGAGCGACCGAAAAACGCAAGTAAACGAATCTGATAATATGCATTTTATCTAACGCTTTTCAGCAAAATATCTTTAAATCAGAAGTTAATGACGTAATCTGGCAAGACCATCTCCCGTGCCATGTAACTTGCACACGACGAAACATATTTAATTCACCGAATTTTCGTTGAAATTAAAGCTCGCCCTCTCGTCGACGTTCTGGGACAAGCGACTCCTTCGTGTCCGGATCATCCTTGGCACAGGGTACGCAGGTGCGGCTTAAGCACTTGAAAAATTCAAAAGGTAATCCCGGTTGCCGGAGCGGCTAATCCGGTGTCGCGCGCCTAGACATCACCCGGCGTATTAAAAACATCAACGCGCGAACTTCTCCCTCGGTAATCCATTCTTACAGAAAATTTTTCCCTTACACACATTTCGTCGTTAATGACTCGCTGTCGTACGCAAGTTTTAAAATACCTTAAAAATTATACTAAGATTTAAATTAATAACCTCACATTTATTTTGTCTTATTTTCTTCCCCAGAAAAGGTCATTTATCTACTTCCTTTAAAGCATTATTTTTTGTTTTTGGAAATCAAGTTAAATGTTCTCTGAGTTGTCATGAAAAGAATCATTACAAAGGATGAATAATAATTACAAGGATTTAATTTGAAAAAAAACGTCAATACCGTATTTTAATATTCTTAAAAACCAGTACAAATCCACCTCAATCACTCCACCTCGCCTCTTCTTTACGGAACCTGGAAGGCACGAACGAGTCGCGGTCGTCGTTGCCTCTTAAAGAATCAGGGCCAATAAAAAGCCCGGCGAGAAAGCTCTCTCTCTCTCACTCCCTCGCTCGCTCTCGCGCCCCGGAATGGAAAGCAACTTTTCTCTCCCTCTAACAAGCTGTAAAGCGCGAGCGCCAAACATCGGTTTCGCGTGGCGGGCTGTTTCTCACGGAATCGGCGGCCCCATTGACACCACCCCCGAGCGCCATCCATTAACCGCCACCACGCGCGCCGCGCCAGAAGGAGGAGGCGGAGGAGCAGATCCTGGCGCCCGAACCAGAGAGAGAGAGAGAGAGAGCCTGTTAGAAGCGTAGCCGCACTGCGCTTCCCCATAAACCTCGAGCGCGCGTTATACGTTTCCGCGGGAGGAGCTTGTTTTGCTCGCTCGCCGAGAGCTTGAGCATTCCCTCGATCTTTCTCCGGCAGAGGAGAACGATTTTACGAGGCGCGCAGGAGAGAGAGAAGAGAAAGAGAGAGAAAGCTCGATCTAGGATTAGAGGTGAAATTGGTCAAAATTTTTAAGTTATGGCCATGTACGTCGGGAACCGCGAATTCACACTCGCTCCGGTGTTAGTGAATTTAACAGCTTTTTGAGGTTGTTTTCTAGTGTTACTTGAGTCGATTTAATACTTTAATAAACTTTAATGTAAAAGACTTATTGCAGTAATTTTAATAGTATTTTAGTCTAGAGTTAATTCGTTTATAACTAAAATTATGTTGCCATGATGTGATAACATTTTTTAGTGTTAATAATAGTCGAATTTACGTAAGAATTAAGAAAAAATGGGTCAAATATAGTTTTATAGAATTTTTACGCGTAGAAAAAGATATAGCATATACAAAGCTTAGTTGACGTTGTCAGTTTAGTCTTTTTCATAATAAATTTATTGCAGATATTGATAAAGTCGTGTTGTTACCATTTATGAATATGAATTATTGTTGAAATACTTACTTTAAAAAGTAAATATTTAAGCTATCATTCAGTTGATTGCTCAAATATTGATGGGAATGATATAACGGCGTCGATTTTAAATGTTTTCATATTCGTACTAGATATGATATTCGGAATCAAATAATATTATTAAACTTTAATCAAGTTGATCGTCAATAATCAATTTTTGGTAGAAAACACTTCTACAACCAGGGTATAACCATAATCAATTTCCAATAATAATTCATCCAGCGCGACGACCTAAAAAATTGAAGTACACAATGTAATCTTGACATATAATCAGATTAAAAATAAAGTTTATTGTAAAAGCCCTTTCAAAGTATAAGAAATATGAATACTACCGTGATTCGCAAAAATGTATTTAAAAATATTTTTTTTCCATCATCATCAACGATTACAAGTGTATATTTAAATGCGAGTCATGCTTTTCATAAAAGCGATTTATTATCGCTGGAATGGCGCACTAAAAGTCGACTTTGATAAGGAGTAATGAAGTGTAATGAGCGCCTTAATTTCCCCCTTTATTAATTTTCTTTTTACTTTCTACCACTCTTCTAACATTCTAAACTACTTTGCGAGTTACAAGAGCCCCCGATTGAAAACTTTTCGTGCATTTTTCAATTTTCATGCTTCTCTTGCTGAACACCACAAAACTAAAAACTAAAAAAAAACAGCCTTTGAAGAGGATAAACTTTAAATACGCAATTTCGAAATCTTGAGATAATTTTTATATAACCCCCTCTTCCAAAAAACTTTTAACCCAATTAAAAATGCAAAAGTTCAAAATTCGAATTTTCGAAGCGTATTGCTGAGTGGCTCATTTAGTTGAGTCTCGGACACGGAAGCGTGTGTACTTGTTTGGGTCGGCTCTGCCTAAATATTAAAGAACCCGACATCGCACATTTCTGGCTATCTACGGTAAAGTCGATGAGAGTGCCCGTCTGTCATAAATATGCATGAGGCGCGTGATGGATTTTGCGCGCAGACTTTTCTTTGTTATAGACTTTTCATGTATCCTATTTTGCGGAGGAAGGCACTCATCTAGTACGTAAACAGTTTTTGCAAAGCTAATGCGACCAGAGTGTATAACAACTCGACTGTATATCGATAGTTTGAGTTACTTATTTCTTTTGCATTATAGAACGGGATGAACGAGGTTGTAACGAAATCAGATATAAATAATATATGAGATATACTGTTTTTTTACGATACAGTGATTTTTGGCAGCGTATTAATTAAGCAGTAAAATTTGCTACGAAAATCATCCGAACTACTATTTAAAATGTAAAAATTCAACACATCGAGGGCATCTCAGAGCTATATTATAGAAAATAAGGAATTTTTGAAAAAGTTTACAACAAATTTGTTTGCGTATACCATTTGATCGCGTGTTATGAACTATTTACTCTATGTTCGTGTAAGCACGTTTTTACAATATAACCATAGCATACCTCGTTACACTTTGTTCCGTTCATTCTTGCATTATCGGATAGACTTTTTCACTTTGCCATTTTTACAACGTGTTTTTTTTTATACCTTTTAGTGAGAAATAATACTGTACATTTAGAACAAATAAACAACTTAGCATATAACAATAGCTCTGAAATGCACGTGCCTTTGTACTTTTTCATAGAAAAAGTTTATTGATTCGTTAGGATATCGGGGTCAATACAGCCGCTTATATCGCATATTCTCGTTATTTTAATTTAATTTTTAATCTTTATAACGATTTAAATTTAATTTTATTTAGAATCAATTAGGTCGAGAATCTTTTTTTATCCACTATTCTTTCCTAAGAGCAGTAGAAAAATAAATCATTAACGATAATGTGAAAATAAAATAGAATACTAAAATGGCGTTAGGCAACAAACTCATGCCTAACTATTTTCTTTATATCTTTCACATTTTTTTAAATTTTATTAATAATATTTGTCACTCACTTTTCTCCAATTTATTCTGAATAAAATGCAATTGGTTTCGATATGATATCAAGAGAATATCTAAGTATTTTTTTATTTATATCAAAAATGGTCGTAGTGCGGTGTTCAGAATCCTGTAAGAAACACTACTGGGTGACTAAGATAGTCATAAAGGTTGAAAATTGAACGGGAATAAGGAGAGATACGAAATTGTCTGTACGTAACAGCATATGGCTTCGGCATCCCCTAAGTTACATGCATAGATGTAATTGCATAACCGTGAGATTAACTTAACCTGTTCCTAGTCAGTTTATGTTATTAGTTTTAGCTCACTTATAGCCAATATGAATTCGGTACTTTGGCGGTGTAGTGAAATTGCACCTCGTCCGATCGCTGAAGTTAAGTAAGGCTGGGCGCGATTAGTACTTCAATGGAAATGACCACGGGAAGGTCGACCACCGATTTAGGAAGTTTTTCGCCCTTACCAAAGTGGTATGTTTTCGGCGTTTAGAAGCATGTATAAAAAAAGTATAGGTCACGCTGGGTCACATAAGCTGCAAGGGAATAAACCCAAAATACGTACGGATATAAGCTAACTCAAATTCAGAAAGGATATAACATCAGTAACTTAATATTACTTCATAACTTTTCAATCAGTCATATTGGTTTGTCCAAGAAGCGATCAAACTACGTACCTATAACATTTTCAGCGGAACATTCAATTTTCCGCATTACCAAAATCTCTACATTATATATACTCGGTGCATTTTCAGGGAAAAAACGAGGCAGTAAAAGTTTAGCACGGCTTATTTCAGAGTGCACCCCATCCGGCCAAAGAGTTCCACCCTCACCCCGTTTTCCTTCTCAAAACGAGACACTGCCAGCGATATTTTTAAACGACCGCGTCGCAGCAGATTTTGTCCCCAAAAAGCTCCAAACTTCCGACAAACATAACACTAACTTTCGCGTTCTGCCAATAACTTCTCCGAACGAGCTAATCGTCCTCTTTCTCTCCCTCTCTCGCTATTCCTCGCTACTCGTTTTATCACGCAAGTGTGCGCCTTACACTTGCCAAACGCAGCCGCTGCGCACCTATACGCCATCGTCTCTCGTTTTCCGATTGTTAATTCGGCTTGGCGCTAATTTCCAGCGGCGCCGCGCGGCTCCCGCAAATTAGTGACTTATGCGGCTGCGGCTACGAGAGCCTCCCTCACTCCTTCGCTCTCTCTCTCTCTCTCTTCAGTAGCCCTCCTTCTTCCCCCAGCTAAAAGGCAAGAGGAAAAAGGATCTGCTGCGGTAGGGGGAGCTGCAAAGGTGCGGGACGTTCGGCTAGCTAAGAGCTGAAGGCAGGGCGGCCGCTTTGAAACTTTGTGCGCCGTTGCAGTAGCGGCCGCCGCCGCCGTCGCCACCACCACCGCGCTCGACGAAGATTGAACTACTTTGCGCGGCCGACCGGGGGCCTCCGAGCTTTTGTACGCGATTTTCAAGGCAATTAGACTATCGCACGCGAAGTACATTCTTTCTCCTCCGTTGAGCCTCGCTCTGCGCCATTGTTTTTTCTTTGCCTTCTTTGGCCTGCAGCCGCGTAGTGCAACGGCTCTTTCCTACTACTACTACTTTCTTTTCTCCTTTCTGGCTCATTTTCAGCGCGCAAAAGCCCCCAAAGATCTCGCTGTACTGCACGCGCGCCTTTGTCGTCTTTCCTTCGGAAGTTTTGATTGCACCAATGGCGCTGTGCTGTGTGCCCTTATTGCGGTTGAACTTTGCGTTCCTGCAGCGGTGTACACAAACTCGAGGGCTTCTTTTTTAATGCGAACGAAGGGGAAAAAAAAACACGAACGCCTGCGTATAGACATAAACCTGGTGTTTAAAGCGGTCGAATTTAGTTTCTCACCGTACCTCCTATCGTATTTTATACTGTGGGACTTGCGAAAATTGGAGGATATCTAGAAAAATGCAGAGCACACGATGCTTTCGGTATGGCGTCAGGTAAGCTCATAGGATTCTGAAACGACGACAACGGTGACGACGACAACGACGACGACGCTGAGGGAGAGGGGCGAGGAGGGGGGGGGTGGCAATAAAAGGAAGAAAGCGCGTAAAAAGGCAAAAGCGAGAGACGCGACAACGGGGCGCGCAGGCAGCTCCGTTTAATATCAGTTTCCGCTGGCGTGAAGAACCTCAGTGACAAGCGCTTGCGCGTTTTCAATATTCGCAAGCTTTCTCTCTCTCTCTCTCTCTCGCTCTAGGCGAGCTTTCTCTCCAAGCACTTCGCGCCTTGAAACACGTAATATCGGTTAAGCGACGTTTCTACCGAACACTGCGTAACGCGCGAGCAACATCGAGAAAAACAGCACCAGTGTGCAACAAAAACTTGCGCGGAGCTTTCGCGAGCGAATCGTTCGATATGTAGAGAGAAAGAGACGGAGAAAGAAGAGGGAGAGTGAGAGGGAGAACGGAGGAGTTTTGAGAGATAGGAATTCACCGTAGTCGTTCTATATACGAGTAGGCGAGTGCGCGACAGGGACTAAAAGTGTGAGCGTTTCGAAAGCTAGGCAGTATATGTGCTCGTCAAGAGTACCGAATTTATTTTTTACGGATGGAGGTTAGGAGGAATGTAGGTTGGATTCCGAGAGACAGAAGTCACTTTTTTCTATTGCAGTCTTATAGTACATATATCTTATGTAAGGTTTTACAAAATAAGTAGTATTTGTTACATTGCGACTTATTGCAACTTTTCGTATAAAAGTAAAATTTCAATTGTTCAATTTACTTGAATTCATTTTAAATGTTACCTATCACTTTTGACTCCAAGCGAATATAAGATTGCTCTGTATTTTCTTTTTAATTTTTGTACCATGTCTTGTATAACTGTATGTTATACCTTGCTTAACCGTTGTAACGCACATATTGAAGAAAAATCGAGATAAAACTAAAATATAGAAAGGAAATATCAAATATATGTAAACATGTAAACCGTGAATTTAATAATTCTTGAAGACAGCTATCCTACTAATGTAGATAGTGGCAATTTTCATATTTCCCTTTCATTGTATATAAAACGAATATATATTTTATGAATAATGTTGAACGTGATAAAACTTGGTTGCCTGTATACGATTGTCTGTTATTCCTGACAAAAGTAACTGCGTAAATAAGGAAATTGTTTTTCTTTTTTTCAAATTGTACCCAAACAACGATTTAAACTATGATTTTACGTCCTACCTCTCGTACACTCAATTCCAGCTAAGTGACTTCGGCAAAAAGCCTATAGAGTATCGTCGCTCGCTTCATTAATCAGCCTTAACTTGTGCGTCCGTACACAGATACAACTGACACGACGATAAAAATGCATATAAACACCCACTGCGCTCTGCAGCTCTCTGTGTGTGTGTGTGTGTGTGTGTGTGTGTGTGTGTGTGTGTGTGTGTGTGTGTGTGTGTGTGTGTGTGTGTG
>JAYJLV010000046.1:20505808-20525248 GCA_036873485.1 Torymus texanus
CGGAAAAGATTTTTAATGCAGTAGAAAGTAAATTATAAATTCATACAATTCAACATCTTTTCAGAATTTATTTTTCAAGATCACAAAATAAGCTTTTATTTAAGCTTGAAATTATGTAAACTAATATTATTAATTTTTCAGGATATGTAAATTCGAAGGTTAAACGAGCTGATAGATTAGATCTGCCAGATTTTAAAAGGTGTGTCACGCTCTACTGCATGAGCTTAAAAGTAAAATTGAATGGAAAGACACAAAATGTTTCTAAAAACCAAAAAGGATCAAGAAATAATAAAATTATAAACGATAAAGCTGATCAAATGAAGAAAATAAGCACAACGAATGAACAAGTAAACGGTCGTAACGAAAACCAATGTACCAGATCTCGCAGCATGAGTACAAGTAGTACTCGCAGCGTAAATTCGTATATTTACGAACACATCCCAAACAACAGCAATAACAGAACGGCACGAAGAAGTAGAAGTAAAACTAGAGAACGCGAGGAAAGTAAAGAAAGAATAGAAAAAGAGGTAAAGAATAGGGATGAAAACGAAAGAATTGAGTATAACAGGACGGCGCGAAGAAGCAGAAGTAAGACTAGGGAACGCGAGGAAGGTAAAGAAAGAATAGAAAAGGAGGTAAAGAATAAGGATGAAAACGGAAGAATCGAGGATGACCGGACAGCACGAAGAAGTAGAAGTAAAACTAGAGAACGCAAGGAAGGTAAAGAAAGAACAGAAAAAACGGTAAAGAATAGGGATGAAAACGGAAGAATTGAGTATAACAGTACGGCGCGAAGAAGTAGAAGTAAGACTAGAGAATGCGAAAGTAAAGAAAGAATAGAAAAAGAGGTAAAGAATAGGGATGAAAACGAAAAAATTGAGAATAATAGGGCGGCACGAAGAAGTAGAAGTAAGACTAGAGAACACGAGAAACGTAAAGAAATGATATACAAAATAGAAGAAAGAAAAAAAAAGAAAGATAGCCACAAAGACCGAAAGAGTAGCAAAAGGGATGATCGACATAATAGCAAACATACAAAAAAAAGTAGCAAGAGAAAGAGAAGTAAACGGAGTAAATGTAGAGATAAATCGCAATCGAAAAAAAGAAGACATTCTCACTCTCGATAATATTTATTAAATAATTTAGTAGTATAAAATTTGACTTAAAATAATACTTACGAAGTTCATTCCTTGTATTTACTCATTCATTGTTAAGTTAATAAAAAATGTAATAAATGTTTTGTATAATCTAAAAAATGTTATATTATTTCAATTTTTTTTAAAAAGAGTAATGTGATAATAATCATAATAATGACTCCACGTTGTCTGAAATTGCCATATTTGCTAACTTGATAGGTAAACTATGCTATTGAAATTTAAATCGATATAATTATGAAAATTTTATAATTATTTATTATTTTTATTATTTCACAATTATTTTATAAGATAATTTATAATTAAAATAAAAAAAGGTTATATGTTTGATACTGTTTTGAGATATTTTTAAATCAAATTACGATAGTTTTTATATAATTTTAATATTTTACGAAACAGCTATCATTTAAAAAAGTCTCAAAATCGTCTTAAAATTACAGTAAGATCATAAAAAAAGAAATATTAAAATAATACAAAAAGATTTTAGAAAATATTAAAATTATCTCAAAAACTACAGGCTAAAAAATAGATGGTATTAAATTCCTCACAAAAACGTAACATATCAAAGATCTTAATAATATCTTTTTATTATTTTTTCGGCAACGCAGTTATCATCTCAAATATCATCTCAAAAAGTATTAAATAGTGCCATTTTTGAGACTTATGTTATTGCGATCTTTTTATTAGCTTAATTTTTTTTACGCGGGGTACTCTGAGTAAATTGAACTTTATATGGCACATCAATGATGTACATAAGGAGATAAAAAATATTTCAAATACATACTTCCTGTGTATTATAAAAATGCACTACAATACGCATGCGGAACTGTTAAACTCTCGCCTTACGAGCAAATAGTACTGTATTGCAATGTCATATGGGTGTCGAAGTTATAACTGGGCGACATAAATTTTAATTGAAATTTTTATGAATAAACATAACTTTTCTATGACTTTTTCTCCTCGAATGGTAATGCGAAAACGCGATGTAGGTTAATAACTGACAGATGTAAAGCGTAAAATGAACTCGGCATTAAACTTATTTGTTAAATTAATAGTCCGATCAAACTTAAAACAGTATAATATATACATTGGAATTATCGGTCAGTTAATAAATTAAAAACATTTATAATGTATAATATTCTGTTCCGGAAAATTCTGTTGAAAATAACCTGTTACGCTTTTCCAAGAAAATTTGTATTTAATTAAATATTTTTTATTTATAACAAACTTTAAAAAGTTTTAATCACATTTTCGAGAAACAATTTAATTTGCAGAATTTTAATCATGAATATTAATAAAACTACAGAATTTACACTTTTGGAAAAGGTACATTAATAATAATTCTTTTAAAAAAACTAGAAATAAATTTTTAGCACTTATAACAAAATTTATTACATTTTTTTTCAATTATAATAAGGTACAATGGCCTTTGATAGTCATTTGTAATATACGAATAATTATTTATTTGAAGAGCCGGAAAACAGCAAAATTATGAAAATATATCTTGATAATTTATAAGTCAATAAATATTGATTTAACACAATATTGATAGTTTCTCGAGCTATTCAACTTCTAGACCATGAACATACTTTCAGTCTAATAATTTTGCAGCCCCTGTCTTTTCTCCGCTTTCTTCCCTACGTGGAATCGAGGGTTGATTGTAAATTTAGCGCAAGTAAGACGTGCGTCTCCCACACAAAAACACGCGTACAAACACACACGCATACACATACTTACACACTTCCGTTGGGAAAAAGAGAAAAATTTATCTGGGTGGCATATCAGAGGCACGCGAACTCTCTTTTGCCCTCTATAAACTCTCTGGTAGCAATAGCAAGTCGAAGCTCGGTCCGCCCAGTTTTCTGTAAATCACTGAGCGCCTAGTTTCGGTGGGCTGCGCAAGGACTAAAAAAGACGGCGGTCCCGACACCGTCGCCGCTACCGATAACGTACGCCGCTTCGGGGCGTAAATTTGAAGCAAGTGCAAGAAACGATGTCTCGAGAGTGAAGGAAAGAGAGAGGGGGGGGACGTACATGTATAAACACGAAAATTTTTTACTGACTAAATATACGTAATGCGGCTACGATCTCGACACGGTTACTCGTGCTAATTAGGAAGGGTGCGGTAATGAGAAATTCGACGAACTAGAGTGAATGGAGGGATGTCATAGCTAAAAATACGATTTTTCTTTTACTGATAATTTTCCAAATGAAGAATTTACAGAAAAATCGATGGTTGAGTAGCCTGGTGCTTCTTATCATAAATCTACATACCCAAGATAAAATTGATCCGGTTTTTTATTGTCTTAATTTACTGGAAAATAATTTGTTTTAATAATTTCGTCTCTTAAAAATTTATCATCGTGTATGTGAAGGAACAAGCACTTCGGATCAATATAAAAAAAATATCATCACAGATTTATATTTTTTGCCTTTTTCATTTTGAATTTTGTTTTCCTAGAATGTAAACGAACGTATTGATACAATAAGTAAACAAGCAAAATAAATTTAAATTTTAAATTGGATTGGTTGAAAAAAAAAAAATAACATATCAAGATTCTAACTAAATCATATTTTTTAAATTCTTGTCAAATAAAGTTTGTATTGCGTAATGATCAGTCGTCACATCATCAAGTTTGATGCCATTTTCCCTCTATTTATTGCAAATAGTTGGAATATTTTAAAATTTGACATAAAATAAATAAAATTTTCGTTTTTATGAAATTTCTTTTTATGAATATGATTGATGTTTAACTTTCACAAATTTAGGATGTCAATCTTAAATGCTTACTGTATAGTTATTTAAAAGATTGTATAAATAGATAAAACTTTTTCCAGATACACCTCCCAAATAAGAGTTTCTCATTTTTTATACGTAAAAGTATGCAAGAAATACCTATATCTTAGTATTTAAAAAGCTTCTACATCATTCAAGAAACATCATACATGAACTCTCAAAAAAAAGAAAATAAAACTATAGGAAATGAGCTTCCTAAATTTAAAAAAGTGAATATTCACGTGTTTGAGTAGATAGTCCAGCACTTATTGTAATAAATTCTATTGTTTCGTAATTTGTTTCCTCATATTTTTTCTAACGTTATCTTTCCGTAAAGAAATCAATATAATAGTAGAACACTAATCATTGTTTCGCGTATTTCTCGATGCTATTTTTATAAATTTCGTTAACAAAATAATGTAGAGCTATCTGTTTCATGAATTTATTTCTACGATTTTTCCTTTAAAGATATAAATGTGCAAGTTTTCAAAAATTGCGTGATTTATTTTATGACTGGTTCTAAAAGAGGTTTTGGTACTGTAATGGTTGAAGAGGATAAACAGTATCATATATTATTTTGCTAACATAATAAATATAATAGTGTGTAACTTTGTTTTCAAACTATCATTAAAATGTTATACTTCAGATAAGTCCTAAAGTCATTTTGATCTCAAATTCGTGTTTAGGATACGCGAGTATACATATAGTGATCGAGTTTCAAGCGCAAACAACTTTTTTTTGGATCTGTCTTGTAAATATTCATTAAGGTAGCAGTCACTTTATAACCAAGTGACAGTTGCACAAAGTAACCAAGCTCCAACTGAAAGAATGTCCTCAGTACATAAGAATTTTTATCTGTGCACTAAAGCACTCATTATCCAATTTGAACTCAACGGCGCGCCTTGCGTCAAAGCCACACACTCCAGCATTTAGTGCGTGCGATCGCTTAAATGCTCTTTAGCTATATCTTCACTCTCTCTCTCTCTCTCTTTCTCTCTTCAGTTCTGTCTGCTTGTCTCTGTATGTCTGCCTATGTGTCTCTCTCTTACCCTCTCTCTTTTTCTCACTTACTTCACTCAGTCGGTGCGATTTCGGGAAGCAAAGAGAGAGAGAGAGATAGTACGCAAGTGAGAGGGGGGATAGAGATAGAGAGAGAGAGAAAGAGACACATACAACGCGAGAAAGCAGGAGAGACAGAGAACACGAGAGAAAGAGAGAGACTGTCTCCACCGCAAAACGGAAGATCCGACAATTGAACGAAGTGCCGACGCGCGTCCCATTCCCGCCGCCGCTCCGACTTACGTTCCCTTAATCGCGCTTAATTGCGCGCAATTACTACAAATGGGGAAATAACAAGTCGGCCGCGAATAGGCGCCTCTGCCTCTCTGCTTTTGTATTTTCCGGGAGAAAAAAGGAGGAGGACGGGAGAATCTAAAGCAATTAAAAGGACTGCGGTCCCACCGTGCGTCGACTTATGTTTTGCGCGACATTTCAGTTTTTCCTTTTCCAGAGGTACAAAAGGTCACGTTTTTCGCGCTGGCGGAGTGCGTGCTGACAGAAAAGTGAAGATGATGGTCGATAGTCGTTGATTATGATTTGTTAAAAGGGAACTGTTGCAACAGAAGCTAGGAGGCTGTTATCGAAAGAGTGCGAGGTGCTAGTTTTTGCCGCTGGTAATGAAGTTAATCCAGCAACCTCTACTTTTATGATTAGTCCTTTAGTCCTTCTCTCATATTGTGGGATGATTGGAGAGTCAAAAATTGTTGCAATCAATCATATGGTTTATTCTTGCTCAGTTTACTTAGATTAATTCTAAATTTCAATTACTTTCGTGAATTCATTGTTAATGTTAAATAGAGCACATATAAATTTAAGACGTCGAAACTGAAAATTAAATGCTATGCATACGCTCAAATAGAATAGGACTCTTGTATATATACAGATTCACACTATACGACTGACTTATTCACTTGTATACAGTGGATCAGTTGAGAGGTGGACGTTCGTGCGCGCACGTAGGAGCGAATTCAACGTGAATTGATCGAATTAAACCGTGTCGCCTAACTAGCAGGAAGAGAGGAGGGGGAGGGAGAAAGCGCACGAAGGGCTTCTAATAATGGATTTTAATACTGGAAAGTTTACGCGAATGAAAGCTTGTGATTGGTACTATGTTGTATTTGCCGTGTGCAAGCGTGCGAACGTTGCACAGTACTGCTGGCTACGCGTTAATTATGCAAATGGATTTGCAAGGGAAAACGTGTGGCGTCCCTGTCGGATAATTGGATTAATTGAGCGTTAAAGGAAAAATTGACAATTCTCACATTGAGGAGAAAACTGAAAATATGTTTAATACAAGATTAATTAGCGACAACGATATTTTTCTAGTGAAAACAAAAATTGTTTTAACGTAACACATCAACTTTGAGAAGAGACAAACATTTTCTTTGGTGAAATGAGTATAATGATATGACTGATGATATAAGAGAAAGCATGGATGCATTATTTAAAAACAAAACCAAGCGCGTTATTCATTTTAAATACCGACGAGGCCGCGTAAGGAGACGAAGAATGCAAAGACATTTGTCTCTCTGCAAAACAATAAATTGCTATAATTCTCCAAGATGCGATTTCCCCTCTTCTTCTTCTTCTTCTTCTGACGCGTTGACAAATGAAAATATCTCAAGACGATTCTCGGGCAAGGCTGCCACGTGCTGCATTACAATAAGTAAAATCCTCGAGCGAAATGATGCGATACAAATAACAACTATTACAATAGAAAGGGCACTGACAGAATACAAGAGAGCTATAAATATATATACATATTATACGTATTACACCGCGAGATTGAAGGTCGCTCGCGTGCGGCGTCGCGCTGCCGGTGACAAACAGGGAGCTCGCCTTGGATTAGCATAAAGTTTCGCCCGGAAAGAATGAAAACTGATAAATTATTCAGAGCGCGGAAATTGAGTGCGAGCTTTGTGTTAAGAAATAAACCGGGGAGGCGGGAGCCGACGCCACGGCAGGCAGGGCTAACTTTGAAATGAGATTCGTTCTAATCTTCTATTTGATTTAAGCGTCACTCGGTCGCGCTCTC
The DNA here is from genome assembly GCA_036873485.1 of Torymus texanus. Taxonomy (NCBI): domain Eukaryota; kingdom Metazoa; phylum Arthropoda; class Insecta; order Hymenoptera; family Torymidae; genus Torymus; species Torymus texanus. The sequence continues at coordinate 20,512,833 of JAYJLV010000046.1, forward strand.
TCTCTCTCTCTCTCTCTTTCTCGCAAGAGAGTGAGCGAAAGAGAGACAGAGAGTGTGGAAGGGTGAGAATAAGTCGTTTAGAAGTTCGGTGTGCGCGATCCGCGCGCTCGAGAAAACTCGACGACGGAAGCTAGGCGCAGGAGGCGGAGAAAGAGAAAGCGAATGATTAACTTGGACGGATTCTTTATGCCATCTCTCGCGCGTCTTCTCTGATGCTTTCCCACGCGATAATTCTGTTTCGCGTTGAATAATTCGACTGTTTCTATCTGAATGAGAAGTGTAGTTGCACCGAGAAGAAGGAGAAGCCTGAGGCTTGAAACGCTATATAACAGTGATGTTATCGCGAGGAAAACTTACTGCTTTGTGTGACGAAGTAAAGATATAAGTGCTAAAACAGTAAAATTCACTGATTTAACGACTATATCGCTCCGTGTAAATGATAAATTTTGTTTCTTACAATATGTGTATCTCTTTTATTAACCACAGCCAAGATAACTTTACGAAAAAGTTCAGATATAATCTAGCCTCTCAAACTGTCTTTTTTTTGTCACGCTAACAGATTGAAAATTTTGGTTTCACTGTTTAATATAATCTTTGTAAAAACTGTTAGAGCCTTATTATATTTAAAAGAAAACATAATAAATTTGATCACTTCGAAGGATAAAGATCTCGTGATTTCTTCATTGTTTACGGCTAACTAGAAAACAAATTATAAAATAATTTTCAAACTTCCCTTTCGTGTTTAAAAACATCCACGTGTCCATCTCTTACCTTATCGTTATATAAGCGTATCATAATATACGTATATTTAAGATTTAGATTTTTGAATTTTATTTGATTAATATCACTAGAGATTTTGGCTGAAAATTTGGAATTTATGTGTTTAAAATTTTGCGTGATCATCATAACAGTATTCAAAATATTAGTTGACGGATAATTCAGATAATAATATTACTTTAACGAAATGGAAATTTAACGTTATGAACCCTCTTTATGAAAATAACGATATTTATATTTATAGTCCATAAAATGTAGCTGGACGTAAATGCAAAAGAGCACTACAAAACATATAAGCCTGCCATTAATTATATATCCGTTTAAATATAATCAATGAAATATCTATTTAACCATTCAAATTTCAACGTCTGATTCCATATAGAAATAGTATAAATATATCTTGCAAAATATATGCAAAGTGAAACAAAATAAGATTTCGATTCTTTCAATGTATTATAATCATATTGATTTCTGAAGTTAAAATAATACACGAAGCTTTATGTAAAGGAAGCGACTTAGGTATTGATTATACAAGCTAGTTGACTTTTAGTTCCTGTAGCGAAAGTACAGCATGGGAGATTGTATTTTCTGCGCAAATTTTATATGTAAGGTGTAGAAAAATAAAATAATAAACTGTTTTAATATTCAAATTTTGGCCCTCTCCATTTGTGATTTTAGTTGTTTCAGAACGCATTGAAATTGTAGATTTGTACTATAATTTAATCGTGAATAAAAATGAAATGAACCACAAAAATGGGAATAAAGCTAAATTGTATAATCATAAAAAATTGAAGAAACTCAATACAAAGCGTTCAAAAAACTTTAGTCTCTTGCGCAAAAAAGTAATTTCATTCGTCGATTCGAACACTCGAATAATCCCCATCGCATGCGGTGCGCTGCATTATACAAACGACCGTCCGCAATACATTTTTCTTTCTCACCCAGTCTGCTATGCAGCACTCTCTCTTTCTCTCTCTCTCTAAAAATCTCCTCCCCTCTCTCTCTCTCTCTCTCTCTCGTCTTCCTCTATTTGTTTATATAACGACCTCCAAAGATGCGCGACAGAAAGACGACGTCGACGTCAAAAATGTGAATGGCAAAAAAATGCGGAAAGAAGAGAGAGAGAGAGAGAGAGAGAGAGAGAGAGAGAGATAAAGCGATCGGTCGCGTCGTTCGAGTACTGGATAATGACGTCGAAAAATAATGGAAACGGGCGCGACGAAGACGAGTACGAGTGAGAGGGAGAGACAGATCGGAGATTCACCTCTGGACGTGCTCTCGCACGTAGTGCGGTTTTTGTGCGCCCTGCAGGTCCTTCCACGGCTGATGACTGCGTGAAAGAGAGGAAACCCCCCAAGTGCAAAAGGTTAAACGTCATTTTTCATCTGAAATACCGCGCTTGCCGTATATAGCGACGAATCCTTTCAATGAGGGCACAGGTTTTGTTATAGGCACGGTCGAGAAAATCTCTCTCTCTCTCCCTCTCGTGCCTCTGCAATTATCACGAATTTTTGTGTACACATTCCAACTGTATAATCAAAGAGGCCTGTGGTCTCTGTTATTTTAGCGCGAGAAAAGGAGGTGGCGAGAGTCGAAGAGGCGCAAAAACGAAAAGAAAGCCGAAACCGGCTCGAGGGCTATCATGAGGCAAACAATTGGGTTTACTTGACAATACTTGGCTGGCAACGCTGAAAATAAACAATTTTTTTTTACTTCGCAACCTCGAGAAAACTACGGGAGAACCAGAAAAAATGTTCTCTTTCCCTCTCACGCTCTTGCTCTCGGCTGAATGAAGGCGTAACGAGCCGAGCGCAGAACGCGCGCGCGCACGTCTCTTTTTCGCGCTGCACCCAGCGCCATTATCCGACATTTCTCCAGTCCCGGAAATTGAGATAATCGCCGCAATTAGCATCGCGACGCGAAGGAGAGCAATTTCTCTCTCTCTCTCTCTCTCTCTCTCTCTCTCTCTCTCTCTCTCGCGCCCTCTTTGCAGACGTACTCAAGGCACGACTGTGCGCCGTCTTTTCGTTTTCCATCGCTGTCGGCGTATGAAAAAAAAAGAGGGAGAAAGAGAGAGAGAGAGAGAGTCACTTTTCTTTTTTTCGCTCTTGTGCATACGCGTTTCTCCCCGGTTTTTCTTTGTCCCTTGCGGTTGTCTCTCATTTGTACATGTTCCGCAGTCCCGCCTTCCTTGATTCGTGGGCTCTCGACGGTTTTCTGGAACACTGTTGCAGTGCTTTAGAATTTCTTATGCTTTTTCTTCTTTTTTTTCCTACGTCTTTTCGTGTTGACATTTGGGTTTTGTATTTTTTTAAGTATAAAGATTACCGGCCTAATTAGGTAACAATAATTTTTATTCATCTTTTATTTTAACATTTTCTTACATTACAGAAGACAACACAAATTTAATAGAAATAATTACATGATAAAAGCTTTTGAATGTTAAAAGTCGATGAAACATACGTATGTATCTTTGAAGCTTTTAATTCTGAAAAGAAACTTTGAGCTTGATATACATGTTTAAAATACGCCAGGTTATAAAGTTTTGACACCATATACCTTGTCACTGACGAGCCTCCGCCGCGTATCCCGTATACGTGAAAGGCGAGAGTGCAGATTCAGCATTGTAAGAGTGTCTCACTCGTGATGCGCTTCTAAATCACATCTTATATTCTTTATTTCGGCCGCACGTTACAACCTCTACAAATGAATGAGCACATGGATTCTACCGTAACGTATGTCAATGTCATGTTTTAGTTGTGAGCTTTAATTTTTATGAATTTTCTCATAGCCATCTACAAGAAAAACGTAAGGCTCGTCTTTCTCAATGAATAAAAAATCATTATATGGAATTTTCGAATTCGTAAACAACTATTTCCTAAATTATTTCTAATCCTATAACCGTGCCGTTTGCATTCATCATTCACACCTTATGCTTTCCGAACAGCATAACAATCGAGACAAGCAACGAATTTCGAGCAGTTGTCGCTTACTTTTCTCTTTATTTATTTCTCCATTACACTCAACCTCTCTCTCTTTCTCTCCTATATTTTATATCTCTCCCGATTTTTAGTCTCCTCCATTCTCGCCTTTCCTCCTATCCTCTTCTTCCCTGTCACGAGTGCAAGCGCTTCCCGCACACGTATACGTATACGCTTGCGTTTTTGCTCACTCGTTCTCTTTCTCTCTCTCCCGAACAACTTTGGTACTTTTCCGGTAACGACGGAGCGCACCCGTGCGGTTTGTTACGATCGCCCCCCTCCTACTCTCCCACTGACACTGCAGAGAGGAAGTCTGTTTTGTCCTTTCCCCAGTCCAGCTTCTTCTTTTTCCGGAAATAAAGATAAACATAAAGATTTATCGATTGAACGTCGCACACGTTCGAGGTCTTCTTCCCGCTAAAAGTTTTACCTGCGAGCGCGAGCCCGCGTGTAGGATCTTTTAATAGAGTTTTTACTGCCAATATTTGCTCACTAATACCGCGCTAGCGATGTTTGTGTGTACTTTTTATTATATATATAGGTGTTATCGGTCGGTGTTTGTGGAAATGTTCCATTTGCGGTATATATATAAGCCGTTGCAATCTATGTGTTACGGTACATATCCGTTCAGAGAATACTGTATTAAAATTAATCATAAAAGTGGAATACGCGAATACTTTTTTTATCAATATAACACGTGTATTTTTCCGGAAATATTCAACCATCATTTTATTATCACCTTAATAAAGAAACTTTTTTAAATGTGTAAAACTACACTCAATACAATGAAAACTCCCGCATTATAGCTATATATACTACTCATACTGACACAGCCACAATCGCGTGCGTATATATATATATATACAATCTCACACCGCAAATCGTCGGCTCGTCTTCTCGCGCATTCTCGCACTGATACGCCATAAATTACGCGTCAGCGACGCGGCGACATTAATTGCGCCTCGAGCTTCGCAAACTGCAAAAACTCGCGCACCCTCGTATATATACATACATACACACGCCTCCCCATTAATATCCTCGGAAGGAGGTCGGTCCTTCCTCCGCTCGCGTCGCGACTCTTTCTCCACCCCAACAGGCAGGCTAATTAATTAAGACTAGCCGTTCGTCCGCTTGTGCATTCATTCGTTCGCTGCATATACGCCTCGGGCTGTGTGACTGAGCCTTGGGGGAGGGTACCGACGACGCGTCGCCATTGAATTCGGGGTCCGAGCACCCGCACTGCTGACCGAAAGGCCTAAAGTTATATTAGTTGGCAAAACTGATGGTAGTAGTAGTAGTAGTAGTAGTAGTAGTAGTAGTAGTAGCCGACTTCCCCTTCGCTTGGGACCATTTGCATGGGGAATTTTTCTTTGCGCGAGCTCAATGCTCGAGTTCTACTCTGCGGCAGCGAGTTAAATAAGTTTCCGACGAATTAAACGCGTCGCGGGCTAATGAAGCTGCTGCCGCCTACGCCGCTACCGCCTACGCCGCTGAGGAACAGACATTATAAATTTAAATGCCCCGCGAAAAGAGATACGCGCGTGCGAGAGGGGGCCGAAGTTCGTTGCGCGTAGAAACAGGAAGAGGTGCGGAAGAGGGTATGCAGGAAGGGAGGAGAGTTTGTTTGTCTTGTGTCTTTTCTCTTGGGGGTGGTTGCAACGACTTTTATGTTGAAAAGTTTTTTTAGCCGCGCGCGATAAGTTTTCTTCAAACTTACGTTGCTTAATAATGTTGATGTTTCGGTTTTGAATATGCGAATGCTGGTTTATAGGCGAGTAGTGTTTGTGAAATAAGATGGGAGGAGAGGTTCATTGTGCCGGTCAGTTAGCCTGGTATAACGGACACTGATCAAACGGAATATAGGTAAAGTAATCTGTAGAGACACTGGGTAATTAACTTCAATGTGTGTATCTGAAAATAAATGACAAGATCGTGTCAGTATGCGGAAGTACAACAATATTGTATTATAAAGTAAAAGATACTCTTATACGTTATTATAATTTGATAATTAATACCGCATTTAATGTAATACTCAATTTACGTATAATACGACTCTTTGAAGTTCGAAGCTCTTTAAAGTCATTGTATAGTTCCAGATATTTACAGATATATAAATATTTAATGCAAAATTTATTAGATTTAAAACAGCTTCCTACAACATCAGAAATATCGATATTGGTGCCACTCTTGCAACTTGCACGGCACGTGTGTGTGTGTGTGTGTGTATATATATATATATATATATAACTCTCAATAGCATCATTCCACTCACTCTCTTCTCACTTTAACGTCATTGGCAAAACTCGAAAAATCACACTCGCGTGTTGTACGTTCAATTTCTCGTCCCCCGTATAGTCGACGACAATCTCGACCGAAAATCTCGCGCTTCCGACCTTACAGCGGAATTCAATAAGGAAATGGCCGAGGCGGCGCGTGTGTGGACTTTCATTACTTTTCAACCCACCGACAGTGCCGCTATCTTTGTGTGTGCGCGCGCGCGACACAGAGAAATACGGCGCGACGAGAGAGAGAGAGGAAGGAAAAAAAAGGATTCGTCGTTCTCCTCCTCTTCCTCCACCTCTCCCTCCATTAATCTTTCGCTCGCCCGGGAGTGTAATTGGCTCGCGACGTTTATCGGACGCTAATCTCTTCTCGATCTTGTTGCTTTATCGTTTTGCGCTATAACGTTGACTCTCAGAGCGCACAGGTGCTTTATGGCCAAGCTCGCGCGTATACGCTGATAAAATTTGTGTGCACGAGAAACGGAAAGAGAGAAAGAGAAACACTCTGGAGGTCGACCTTTTATTCTCGTTGAGAGTGTCGGTACCGCGACTGCCTCTTACACTTCGTTATTTATCAGGGCCGCGTTGATGCGAAAAGGTAGTCCTGAACGTGGGATACTCGCTCTTGCTTACATCGTGTTACACACTCACGCTTTTAACAATTTTCCATACTCGTAGTCATTTATGTGTTAACCAGAAAATATATACTCATGTACAGAGTTCTCAAATTACGGGATGCACATTGTAACAGTGGATTATCGAATGTGGCTTTCACTTTTCGTTTATTGACGCTATAAAATTGTTTTGTAAATGTAATACGAGTAAATAAACCAGTGACACAATTGCAAAACAGGAAATTTAAGAGAGAAACCTCGTTTTGATTTTAAGGCCAATTTGGACGTTAGCGAAACGATATAGAAACAGTGATGAGCCATTTTTTTTCTCCCAATCCCATGAATTTCATTCGAAATAACTATCGTGCGTTGATTTATACGTATATAACATAACGATCGATCTTATCGCACTGCTAATCGCTACTCGTACATTACAATTGACAAATTTCAGCTCGCAATCGCTTCATGCAAATTCGATTCGCGCGTCACGCGATGCGCTCGCGCCAACCTTTTCATTCCCGCCAATTAGCTGGCATTCATTACCGCTTCGATCGGGCTTGCCAAGCCCCAAAATCAGCTGCCACTCAGGGTAATTTTGAAAAAAAGACCCTTTTCTCACGGTTAATTGCCGCTTTTCCTTGCCAATGTCAACTCCTACGAACACGGCTTAATTAAAGAAATTAAATTTTGGCGAAAAACCGCCTGAGAGCACGGGTACAAAAAATAAATGAATGAATCGTGTCGAGCCATCGTGCAGGCTCACGTGTATCCGGATGAACCGGTTTGACCGTCCAATGATTATTAGCTTTCAATAAGCGTGAGCCACTCGCGAGCATAAGGCTGAGAGAGAGAGAGAGGGAGAGAGCTACCGAGCGTAAAATCGCTACCTCGTATGTATATATATATAGGTATCGACAGTTCCTTTTGAAGGTTCTGAAAAGCGCACGTAATATATATTGGTGCGTGCACGCGAAGAAAAGGATTAATATAAGCGCGTTTCGTTCGTACAAGCGCCGTGATTTCGTTTTCTTTCTCGATTTTGCACGTATCGGTCTCGTCTTTTTTTTTGCAAGCAGGTGGCGATGAACTGATAAAATGTATACGAGGATCGTTTCGAAGGAGCCGCAGCGAGGGAACGAAAACCAAGCTCGTTAAGAGCATGTTGAATGTACGTGCGTCACATTAGAAATGAACGAGATTGTAGTACATGTGGAGGTGTTTATTTTATTAAACGTTGCAATTCCAAGATTGAATTTCCGCCATGTATTTCAATTATTGAAATTTATGTGCTCGAAGTTGTTGGTCATTTTTTTGCCAACAATTGCTTTAGCGTATGGTCGCTTCGATTTTATTTTCACAATGGAAAAACGTTTTGGTCATTAAATTTGTATGATAATGGACTGTTGAATGATAAAATGTGACAGGACATTATTTTTACAAGGAAAGATTGAGTCGTTTTTATTTGATCAGTTCAGTATCGATTATCTCCGTAAAATTATGATAGATTATCGTGAAGGATGTTTACATAAAAGATAATAATCGTATATTGAATATAACAAATGTGATTGTACATTTTACTTTGGAGCGTTGAATATAATGTTAAAGATGTTTTATTAAGGTTTGACAAAATCCGGTTTCCATGAGAACCCCAAGTGTTATAACAGCGTAGTACAAGATTGAATTTCTGACAGTTATATAATGTTATATACAAATTATACAGGTCTACTCACTTCTAAAAATATCCGAACCTGGAGATATCAAAGCAAAAATTAAGTTTACAAGTAAGAGATGTTTATATTTTATAAGATAATAAAGCTTGTAACTGCTAGACAGTAATAACTATATAATTAAAATAATTGCTAGAAGTAAATTTCTTTTATGTTTCCGTTATTGATATTTGAGTACCATCTAAAAATCAAATAGAGATAAGAATCTTAGGGTACCGCAAATAAACAAGAAAAACTCCATTCAACAGTAATAAAATTGTGACGATTAAAAATTTCACTAGATTAATAAACCATTTCAAGTACTAGAAAAACTTAAAATATGTGCGAAAACTGGAAAAAATAAAATAATAAAATGATTTAGGTAAATGTGTAATCGTTACAGAATATGGACAAAAAAGGTATATATTTCGTTTGAGATGGATTTTTCAAGGTATTGATTTTACGTTAAAAACCTAAAAGAAACGCGTGCTGACAGCAGCGAGGCAGCTATTTATTATGTATAGTTTAGTCATCGTCTTGTATTCACAAAAGCGTGAGGCAGTATTTTCGTTGTTTTTTCAATGTGAAATAGATAGTTCAATTGAAGTCAAATTGGTTTTACTTATTAAGGTTTCTCTCTCCTCTTGCATTTACGATGAGTTACACAAATATGTTATTTGAAATTTAATTTTAAAATTTATTCTGAGGTTTTATACGTACATGTATGTAACGAAAGTATTTGATGTCTAAAATATTTTACATGTTTAGGTGTCAGTTACTTTTTTATTATGTATTTATTTATTTATTAAATTTATTTATATATTATTCTAGTTAATTCAATAAATATATAAAAATCAAACCTTTATATTTTGAATTCACTCAAGACATTACATTAAAATTATTTAAAAAGAGTATAATTATGAATTCCACAGGAAAAAAAAACGCATTCTCCCAATGAAATTGATTATTCGTTTCTGCAGATAATATTACCTCAGCTATAGTTCCAAATGCCATCGTAGCACAATTATTGCGACATCAATATTAATGAAACTTCTCTTCGATCCTCTTTCATCCCCCAGACCTGAGACATCTGCGTCGCATTGGCGCACTTGAATTTATCGAGGCGTCGCTCAAGTCGATCGGCAGCAAACGAGACGGTAGAAGCCTCGAACTTCTCTCTACGGCAGCACAGAGGCGCAGAGCACGAACCTCCAAGCGCAGGAGGAAATTGAATTACAGACGCACGCCCACGCTGTGCGTAAACAAATTCGAAAGAGAGAGAGAGAGGGGGGGGGGGGAAGTGAGTGAAGAGGAAGAGAGAGAGGCCACGAAAGTTTTCATTTACATGCGCTACAAGTGTTTTTCGAGACACGGGGCCGCTCTTTTATCGGCGAGCGCTGTAATTTCTCCTTTGCGGCAAGAGAGTTTTATTGTTTTAACGATCGCTCGAAGTTCGCCGCCAGAACCGTTGATGTGATAAATACATGTCGTTTAGGGGTAAGCTTATATAGTTCTGATCGCGCGTAGCGATTAATTACAGAAATTGGGAACGGAATATCCATGGTTTTCTGTAGTGAGTGTCATGTTGATTTAAAGAGTTTGTATCAGAGTAAACCACGACGAGTTGCAGTTTCATGATCAGCGTTAGCATCGAATTTCCGCAATTGGCCGCTTATGCGACCTCGTTGTCATTTATTTCTGTGACTCAGCACTCGAATTATTTATCATGCCAGTAAAGAATTATTTAGTAGAAAGGTCTATTTCGAATATTGAGTAGGTAGTTTTTAGTACTCTTAGTTGTTAATATTTTATGAGATAGATCAGTTAGAATAAGAGAGCAGTGAACAGCTATTTGTAGAGGCAATTTTAGGCCAAATCCCGTTTAATTTCGGTCGTAACTTACCTAACGACGTTATATTGTATTCTTAATGAGATGTTGACTTTTACTACAGTTCGCGCTCCGAGTCTACAACTATCGTAACAGTAACAATGACCATTCAGTTAAGGTTAACATGAATAAAACACATTTTGCTCGTGTACGCATACATTTGAATTATTAATTCAAGCTTATTATCCTGGGAAAAATATTTTTAATATGTTTTTTTAATTAAAAATGTCACTTACGTTTTCATAAGACTATGTTCCGCAACGGTAATCCTATTTTCTCGCGTTTTTTTTATAATTGAAACGATAACATAACACGCTTGAAGTTTCGTGAAATTCAAACAATATATCCTCTTGAAACTGTTTTCGTTGTTCAAACTCGTCTCATTTCCGCTGCCTAGCTAGTTCTCTCTCTCTCTCTCTCACTCTCGTTCGCTCTTTTTCTTTCTCTCTCACAATGCCACTCACACTCGTCGCAATCGAAAATAAACAAACTTTTTCCGAGCGCAAAAAGAAATGAAACTTAGCGATTTGCAGGCAACACGGCCAATTCGCAATTTTCACCGATAATACTTTAAATAGCGCTCGAAGAAAGAAGCGGAAATAGCTCACGGTAGCATGCTTACATTGTATCCTTAACAAGCCGTTGAGAGGACGAGACGACGATGTGGAAGGGGGACCTCGACCCCCTTCCTTTCTCTCCCTCTCTCTCTTTCTCTTTCTCTCGTAGAAAAAGAAAGAAGAAGTTTAAACTCCCATAATCGCATCGACGAGAAAGAGAGAGGACTTATCGCACTGCTGAGTTGCAAGTCTCGCGCATCATGAAAAAAAGGTGAGAGAGGAGAGTAAGACAGAGTTCGTCCACCGCGTGTTATATCGATTCGCAAGACGACGGCGACGATGACAGAGACGTCTTCGAGTAAGCGAACGGCCGACGTTTGACCGAGCGGCGTATCGGGTACGTAGGAAGAGTTAAAGTAGAGGGGAATTCTGAGCAAAGAGCGTTCGTATTCAGTCTTACGGGAGTTACGATTGATTGTGACGTCGAGCGAAGTGGACGTGGTCGTATTTTTTGAGTATTCATTCTGAAGAGTATTCGAAGATCGCGGAAGGAGATATTTTTTATAGACGGATGTGACTGTATATCATATTTTATTGAATTCCAAAGGAACATCGCGTATGATGGGAGCTTGGAATAGTATAGTCATATACTTAATGCACTATATATTTTATTTTATTTCATTTAATTTCATTTTTTTTTTTTTTGAGTATTCGTTCAATTTGAAATGATAATAATTAGATATTTCATTATAATATATATACAAATTATATGCGAATAGTTATATTTTATCATTCAGGATACAAAGAAAAATAAATGAAATAAAATAAAACGGCAAAATATATTTTATTTGATTTCATAATACTTCCCATAACAGAAGTTATCCGAAACATCCATTTTGTTCCGGCAGACTTTTACAACAAAAGGAGAGAGAAAAAAAACAAAACTTTTTTCCATTCACTGCGCGTAAGCTTTTACAGAATATAACCTTTAAAACTCAAAAGTTAGCCCCTGCGAATTATTATGCACCTCACGATCGCATAACTTTCGGAAACTAGAAAAAAAAGTCCACGCTTTCCGCGTATATATACTCGCGTACTCCGAAATATGATTGCCGCAACTTTCCGATCGCTCGGTTGCTTCTATATATACCACGCAAACAGCATATATACTGCTTCGCGAGGGAGAAAATAGAAAAAGAAAAAGAGTGCAATCGTCAACGAGCCGTTAAAAGACCAATCTCACGGGCTCTTTCCTCCTCTTTCCCTCTCTCTCTCTCTCTCTCACACTCTCTCTTCTTCTCTACAGCGCCTGATTTCAATAAATTAACATCCCACGCACGCGTGGATCAATCAATAAGCGAACAACACTGAGTATAACGCGCACAGCGCATCGACATTCGTGCTCTCTCTCTCTCTCTCTCTCTCTCTCTCTCTCTCTCTCTCTCTCTCTCTCTCTCTCTTCTCCGCTGTGCTTCGTCGCATCATAATTGAACATGAATTATTGATATAATTCAAAAACGATTTGCCGCCTGGTAGCAGCGGCGCCGGCAGACGCTGCGCGTGCATCCCATTAATCGTCGTGCTTTATACCGCTACTGCACGTACACACAC